>VXBZ01003317.1:92610-202239 GCA_013399135.1 Heliornis fulica
CCCCATTATGTTTTATATTGTAATATCTAGACCAAGGACAGCCAGTTAATTCTAGATGTCTTCTATGAAGGGAGCATTTCTGCCTTGCTTATTTGCAACTGCCAACATGTAGCCATGAAGTGCTTGTGTCCCACTTAGATATATACTGTGCATAGTATATTTAGCTTTGTTTGTAGTCTGATTTGGAAAGTGCCAAGTTTTATTTTTGTAGCTGTTTAAAATGAATACTGTAGGCAGAAGATAAAAGGGCTTGCCAAGCTGATATGCTTCATATCTGTGTATTTATTGCCAATGCTATTAATGTAAATAGCAGAGTACAAGCTAGAAGTATAATATTAAAAAGAAGCTCCTACAGCTATGCCCAAATTCTATAAAAATATCACATAATTAATAATTATCCAAATGTACAATTTGTTTTGTGACTTATGCAAAGTAGCTCTTCCTGACATTTCTTTTTATTGCTTCAGCCTGAGTTTCCCTGCCGAAATTTGTGACTGTGTATTTCTATGGTAACCCTGGAGGAGGGAATGGAAGGGTGCCCAGGGAAAAGAAAGGAAGGATGCTGCAAGAAGGAAAACAACATGAAACTGAGAAAAACAGCCAATGAAAAAAATTAGAAGGAACTGCAACAGCTTTTACAGAAGACTAGACCCACACAAATAACATTCCACAGCCAAATAAAAATCATAAATGACAAGTATATTTTGAATGAAATCTGTGAATACTTATGTGCTGGATAAGCTATCCCTTTTGTTATCAGTGCACATTTAATCTTGGGACAGCAGAAGGAAAAGTAGGGGAAGATACCAGTCTCAACAGGTAGTTTTAAGCACCCTTAGATTAGCGTCTATGCTCCCTGTATATTTAACAGTGAATTGAAAAGTGTTATTGAACTATATACATCTGAGTAAGGGCACCAAGGTTATGGACATTCTCCTATATAGCCTATATAAAATAGTAATCTCAAAAAAATATTATTTCAACCCATCAGATATCTCCATTTCTCGACATTGATTGTATGACGTGACTGAATCCGAATTCAGGTAGGTGAGTGAGGCACTTAAAATTGCCATCTTTTTTTTATTCTAGTAGGAAAATAACAATCTTGTGCCACTATCAGAATGCATGGGTTTGTTAGTAACATCTATCTACTGTTTTAAAATAACTTAACCAAACTTTTTAATATACATTGGTGTAACTGGGGAAACGGGATGAAGTGAAAAAGGATTCTTTGGAGCTCCTCTTCAGAATTTTTTATTTAGATCAAGCTGTCCATTTGAACACTGATGAACTCAGGATGCATCCAGAATCTCAGCATGGTGCCAGATATTTAAGGCTCATTGGACTGCCTGCGGCTGCTTACAAAGGAAGGAAGATCTCTGATGGAGCAGCATCTCTGGTTTCAGCCCCCTTACTACATAGCTACTGTCAAACAGAGGCTGTGGCTGCTGAATTTGGCACATTTTGACACATGGAGATAATTGAAATTGTGCACTTTCTTATATAGGCCATCACAGCTCATCACCTCTACATTATTTTACTCCTAAATGTCCCTCTTCGTGAAACATGAGGGTAATAGAAGGCAAGTACTTGTCAACATCCTAAAACAGAGGGTAGATCATTTAGAAAAAATGAATTATCTTGCATATGACCTACTCTGGTTAATGTTAACCTTTTCTTTCCATGGCTATTATATTGGTATCGGTATCGGTATTTTTCTGCTAGATGTAGATCACCAGGAGAGGTCATATGCATTGCTCTCAAGCTGTGTTAAACATTCCCAAGCAAGAATTCTAGCATTACACCACAAATATTAGACAATTCTTTCTGATTCTCTATCATTTACATTTTTATCCAAATGAATAATTTAAATATTTTTTTTTCCATTCTTAGTTAATCTGACTGGTGATGTTTTGCTTTTAAGACAGTGAACCTACAGTTTTGAGAGCTACAATGACTGTGACAGAGTCCGCCTTCTTTCTGATTTCAGTCATTGCTTACGTGAATAAATGCTGTGTTAAAATGTGTAAAGAGGCAGAACCACATCTTAAATCACTGACATCCATCAACACCATTGCCTCTCTACTTGGGTTTTTTTTCATTATCTTGTGTGTAAAAGCTCAATGATGTACAAAAATGGCACGGAGAAAGGGAAGAAAAGTGCAGCAAACAATTCTCTTTCCTATATCATGACCAAAAAATGTGGGAAATAACAAAAAAAAACAAACCCCAAAACAAATCCCAAAAACAAAAATCCCAAACCTATTTAGAACAGATTTCTCAATAAATAAATAAAGAGAAACCTGGAAGCAAATTTTACTTTAGTGCCCACCCTAATTATCTTTTGGGTATCAGACATAAAAGAACAAATCTGTATTTTCCACTTGAACTACTTGTTTTGTATTTTTATGGAAAATATATTTTAAAAATGCCAGCAAAAATATTCCCAAACCACCAAGGTTTCCAGTTTGCACATATGTTTTAAAACATCTGAATATATTGCACATCACCCACTACCCACTTATTCAGTGTGTATTATTGTGAATAAATGAATTCAAGTCTATTAAATCACAGTCAAAAAGTGTGCTTGGTCACAACTGTAGATAATGTCCTCTGCAGTCAAGTCCTTAAGTAGAAAAGTATAGTTTCCTATTCTTTTCATAAATCTCTACAGAACAAATGTATATACAAAAAAAAAACCCCCAAAAAAAAAACAAACAAACAACAAATCCGTTTGCTTATCCGTTGTCATCTACAAAGGAAAAGAGAAAACAACACAAAACCCATATGTAATCTTTAGTTTGATCAAATTACTGAAGTCCTGTTTTACTTTTACCATGACATTTTCATACTTGCTACCTTGCATGAAGGATATTATTAAAAAGAAACTAATTCAAAACTTTAAAACTTTACTTTTTCAATAGAGATTTCTTCTAGTAATATCTTCTGACTTAAAATGTGTGTCGAGGTATGGTTATTTTAAAAAAAAAAAAAGTCTCTATTTTTTGTGGAAGACAAAATCATCTATGAAAAGGGGAATAGAAACTCCTTGCAAGAGTCCAGCACAGGGCCAACAAGATGATGGAGTGGAACATCTTCCTTATGAGGAAAGGCTGAGGGAGTTGGGTCTCTTCTGCTTGAAGAGGAGACTGAGGGGTGACCTCATTAACGTTTATAAATATGTTTATAAAGGGTGAGTGTCAGGAGGATGGATCCAGGCTCTTCTCAGTAATGGCCAGTGATAGGACAAGGGGCAATAGGTCCAAGCTGGAGCATAGGAAGTTCTATGTGAACGTAAGGAAAACGTTCTTCATTATGAGGGTGATGGAGCACTGGAACAGGCTGCCCAGATAGTTTGTGGAGTCTCCTTCTCTGGAGATATTCAAGACCAATCTAGACACATTCCTGTGTGATTTAATTGAGGTGATCCTGCTTGGGCAGGGGGTTGGACTGGGTGATCTATCAAAGTCCCTTCCAACTCCTAACATTCTGTGATTCTGTGATTGTAATCACATCAGGAGTGCAGACGGATATTCTGTTACTTCTCCACCTCTGTGGAGGTGAACTGCAGTGTACTTTCATGTTTTCTTGCACTCTTTCACATGTTCATTGCAACTCACAGTAATTGGCAGTGCCTGTAAGAATGATAAGTTGGGACATATGAGTCAGTTTCCCTCATCATAGTCTGTCAATCACTAGTATTATGGTAAGTCGGGTAACTACGCTCTCATATCCTATGATCAGAGTCTCAAAGGGAGCTCACTGGACGGTAAACACAGTGCCTATATCTCCATATTTCATTTTCGGAACATGCCTTTTAATGCATCATACATGATAGATGACTGCATTAGTGTCTGTGACACATTAAGAGAATGAAATGGAGAATCCACTGCTATAGATTATAAGAGTTTAGGAATATGTAGGCATTGATTTGCTCTGTCTTTCTACAATGTTGATACAAAGGCTCAAAAAGGAAACTGTATACAGCTCAAAAACAAACTTTAAAATAAATATTGGTATTTGTTTGGGGGAAGGGGGTGTTATGCAATTTTTACTATCATGTGGATGAAAAAAAACCATCCATAAAGATCAGGATCAGTTTTTTATTTAAAAGTAAAACATTGTTTTGATAAATACTTTGTAATTTTTCTTCTGCAAATATTCTGAGTCATATAAGGAGTCCTGGATTTGTTTATAGCAATCAGGCCCAATTATTTAGTTTCTGTTGCTAAAAATTGCAACAAAATAAAATATTACTAAGCATTTTTCAAAAAGCATATTTTGGAACTCCCAATACCTGTAAAGAAGAAGAAACTAGTTACAAAGTGTCTGTAGACTTTGCATCTGCTCAGCCTGTAACTGAACCAGATCATATGATACTCAAATCATATGTGTCATAAGCACTTTCATATGAGTCACCGGAAAATTTTTTAACTAAGTTTCAGTGACAAAACCACTATACAAGCTTCTTTTATATCATTCTGCACACTGTACTGTTATGTTTTTTGCGGTATATCCAATTTAAAAAGTATGTTCCTGTGCCTCTTAAACAATTAGCTATTTTTAGATATTTTCATGTCACAGAATTTCTTGTTTTCATTGATCACAGACTTAAAACTCCGGATTGAAACATGAACACTGTCCAATAGAATACAAGCTATGCTCTATACATGGCTCTATACAATGCTATACATTACTCACTAGGTCACAAGGAGTATTCACAGAAAATATAAGGCAGAAAGTGAAGGATGCAGTTCTGTTGATATTATTTTGACAGCATACTGGGACTCAAAATAAAATACATATTCAGCTCAACACAGACTCATACATTTGAAAGTGAATTGGAAATTTCTGTCGACAGAAAGTAATGATCCAAGTGGGAACTTTATTGGAGTAAGGAACTTTATTGTACAGCCCTACTTAAAGTCCAAGAAGGCCTTCAAAGGTTGTGTGGGTAATGAAAGTGAATTATATTCTTTCACAGTTTTGGTTAATAGACAGGAAGGGTAATTAGCATCCTGCTGTTTTTTTCCAGTTTCAAAAACTGACAATTTCTCCAAGTAGCAATGTAGAACATCCTAGCAGGAGAAACAGAAAACATACTACCGATTGCCAAGCTGTGGTCAGTCCATGGATTGCTGATGAACTGTGAAACCATACTAACACATCACAGGGCATCTGGAACATCATGATGAAAGAGGAACTCGCAGCTGGCCAATCCTTGTACTGGCTGTAGTTCATAACAGGCTATGACCAACATTAGTCAAGACGTAGCACATTAAATGTGCTTTCAATTGGGTCATGATAGGCCAGTTAATCCCATAGAATGCACTCGTAGGATAGTGGTCTGCTCTTCACCATCTTCTTAAGCAAAAACTCTTGATATGTGTCCGTACCATACCAGTTTGGAAATGGTAGCATTTAAAGGAACTAGTTTTCTTCATACAGAAATTTTTGGCCTATATAATATTTGAGGAGATGGAAAATACTGTGTTTTCTGAGGGGAAATGAATTAACAAACAAATGAATTAACAAACAAACCAAAACTAAAACAAAGAAACAAATAAATAAAACAACAAAAATAATCCCATCACTCCCTCACTCCCCTCCAAAAACCAAACCCCACAAAACTACCTAATAACTACATTCAATATTCTGGATTTATGATTTATTGTACAAGTTTTATGAAGAAATAGTTGTCTTTAGAAAACAGATTATATGAAAACAATCTCCAAATGCAAATTAATTTCTAATAAACAATCTATTGATATTTGACTCTAATTTTGGGTGTTACTTTTCCAGAGTTCAGCGCATTAAATATTTTCTAGCCTGATGAAAAAAACCCCAGAACAAAAAAAAAAACCTTTACCATTTAAATTCAGTTAGATAAATAGACCCTTTAACTATTTTTAAGAGATAAAATTTACATTCCTGAATAAAATTTAAAAGTATGTTTTTCATTTCCATAAAATTTTTTGCCTATATATAAAAATTCAGACACTAGAGAACAGACATGGGGATGATTTCTTCAATACAATTGTGTTTTCATCCTGTGAGGTATGAAGGTATTCTAACATAAAAGAAGACCCCTGGAAGATTACTGTTCAAAATGTGAATGAGACAGTGACACTGCATCTCTCTTCATTCTTTTATCTTGACATGAAAATATAAAGTAGAGGATAAAGGAAAAGTGTTTGCAGAACAAACTTCTTCAATAATGTTTCCTGCTCATTTTAGTGGATAATTGTAGCCAGAGCTCAGAGAGCTGAAACTGAGAGAAGATTATATTCACAAAGACAGATCAAAATTGGAAGGTAGGGCTTTAAGGATTTGCTTGTTTCATTAATTCCCGTTGTGCAAAGCATAAAAGGTACAAAGAGAACTTTGTCATGAGTTCAATAGCAGAAAATTAATTGTTTGTATTAAAAATCAAGAATTTCATTGGAACAGCACATCTAAGACAAGGCAAAATCCTGTAATGGAGCCTGCTAATGTAACTTCTGGGAATCATAAATTTTGTTTATAGGATTGTTTGTAAAGGATTTCTGAAGGTCATCTGTGATTCCTGAAGGTAATCCAGCCCAACATGCCACTCAGAGCATGGCCGCAGCCCAAGTTATATTTAGATTTATCTCTAAATCACAGTAAACCATTGAATATCTCCAGCATCTCTGAGTAAATTATTGCAGACTTTGACCACTGAAATTGCAATATTTTGCAAAGTTCAGAATTTCCCTTGTTGCAGCTAATGTTTATAATCAATACCTTCAATGTGCACCCCCAAGAAGAATCTGTCTCTGTCTTCCCTACATTATGCTACTGAGTACTAGAAAATATCTCCCTTTTGTCTTTTCCATATTGATAAAATGAGTTCCCTTACTCCTTTCTCATACATATTGCTCTCCAGGCTCCTAAACACCTTGGTGAACCTGCATTGACTAATTATGTTAATAGGGGGTTTTGAGTACAGGAGAACCCCAATCTGGGCACGATGCTTCAGATACTGCATTCTAAGTGCCAAACAGAGAAAAATTATTTTGGCCTGCTGGCTACACTGCCCCTCCTGTAGCCTAACATTCAGTTATTCTTCATGTCTACAAGGATACACTGCTGAATAGTGTTTGGTTTGTCCCTTGGGACACCTAAATCCTTTTCTGATAAACTGTTTCTCCCCAGCCTGTGCAGGATGTCACATTCAGCTTTACTTAAATTCATAAAGTTTCTGTCAGCTTCCACCTGAAAGAGATTGTCTGCCTACTTGGCGAAGGTGCACTTCATCCCATTGTTCAGCCCAGCAGAAAAGACATTAAAGAACATCAGTATCAGTGTCAGCCCTTGAGAATAACTTCTCATTTCTTTTTCCAAACCTGAATATTATGTGATCAGGACATACTGATCAGGCTGTGCTGCTGCTCTAGATGAAACCAAAGGCAAGGCTTATAAAACTCTTATTTTATATAAAATCTGCCTTTGAATACATGTAGAGAAATTTTTTTTCATGTCTCTAATTTGCCCATGCTATGTCAAATACAGGTTTTCCTCAGTATCATTCACCATCCTTCCACCAGATAAGAAATTACTCCCTACTCTCTGGTGGTAGTTTTGGGACAGAGATGTTTATATATTTTGTATGCCTTATTGTGACAAGATGCAAGGACTCAGAACTAGTGTCTCTCTGGGTTAGCCAATATACTCAGCTAAGTTGGAGGATTATCCTTTCATTTAAAAGTTTACAGTATTGGATGTGGGAAGACAGTAGTTTGTAGCGGCAAAAATAAGGATCTTATGCCTTTAGCTTGTGCTAAAAAGCAGCAGAATGTGAAGTCTGAGCTAATGTTGTCACAGGGATTTTAGACATCTCAGTTTGAGGGCAGAGAATTTTTGTTTTTCTTAACGTTACACACCCACATATTTATGTACATCTGATGTATACAGTCAAGACTTGTTAAAACATGATGTTTGCCGAGTCTCCCTCTTGATGCATCATTTTCTAGACAAGTCATTACTTCAAGCTTAGGAGTTGTAATTAGAATTAGCCACACTTCTTCATATGGAGAATTACTGCAGTGTATCAGACTACACAGGAAAAATAGTGCTGTATATTGGTAAATTAAAATGACTCCTTAGATTCAGAATAAACTGCATGTACAAAAATATCCTTCAGTACATTGATTGAAATTTCACTTGAGACTTCTGCTGAAGTATCTCTGCTAGTCATGGAAGCAGTGCAGGTTTAGCCTTATAGATACATTATAGGTATTCATACCTGACTTTTTGTGTATGTGGGTGTGTTTACATACACATATGCACATATATGTATGCATTTATTCAGAGCAGCATTGTAATGTTTATTATTTGTAAAGTACAATAAGTTTCTGAAATGTAAAGTGTTGAAATAAAAAGTACCTTTAGCATGAAGTAATATAATCAAAGCAATTACAAGTCCAGGTGAAGCACAGAAAAATTCCCATGTCTCGAGTACATAACATTTTTAAAGAGAAGAAAATATTTTCTTTTTTTTTTTTTTTAACTGACGGTCAAGTAAGAAACTGTATTATAATTACAGAAATATAAAGCTTTTTTTTGTTTGTTTTTGCTCACAAAACTCCGACTTGTTTTCTTTTATGGCCTATTTCATTGATGAGTCTGGTTGCTTCAGACATGTTTCATTAGTCTATTGTCATAGCAGAACATAATGTTACTGATAAAACTGAACATGTCAGATCAAAACTATGGTACACCAGTCTGGGAAATAAAAGACAGATTCTTTTATTTTTCCCCCCTTTCATGGAAAAAAAAAAAAAAAGAAAAAGAATTTTCATAATTCTGAAAACATTTAGTTAAAATTATATTTAATACTTTCAATTCACAATCTCTGCTATGGTTCCTGTGCAAAGCAGCACATCTCTAGTGAAACACATAACATGGCAGGAGTCATTGCTTTGTTGTTAGTAAGGAAAATACCAATATAGCAGTTTAGCAGGCAGCCCAAGTTTGGGAATATGTGACTTAAATCTGATCAGTTCAGCAGGTTCCCATTCAACATCTATTAAACTCATGCAGCTCCATGTCATCGGGAAGGGAAGAGAACTGCCACTTCATGCAAAAATCTACCTCAGCTGCTCTCACTTTGAGCAGATGTGGGGCATGTGCAGCATGCAAAATTTAAGGAATTAAAGAAATCATGATGCAACACAGATACAGTGATCTAAAATTGTTCACAAAGTCGTGCTTTTTTTTAAGCTACCTATGTTTGTGGAAAATTCTTTGTCTTTTCTTTAGGAAAAGTTGAAGACCTGGAGAAACAGAGAAGATGGTGAATGACTTTCTTGAAGGGAGCACAAGAGAATGAATAAAACAGAGATATTTTTGTTTTCAGTACACCATACCTCGATTTCATGCAAATTTTCAGGAGCATTCTGCTCTTTGTGTCTGATTATTGCTACATTTCTGAGACAGAGAAGTAAAAAAATTATAAATATGATTATGTTAGAAGCACTTAATACTGTAAACCTCTAAGAGGAATAATCTGACAAAAGTGATATAGTCAGAGTTGCAAAATTTTAAATTCTTTGTGTGACTGTAAAGTGATCTGATATATTCAGGAGTTTAGATGGACAAGAATGTGAAAAAAAGAATAGCTATTGCTTCCATTCTCATTCTGGATAAATCTCCAAAGTGATTTGCATTTGACTTAAAAATATGTCTTAGCAATGTTTTGACTATATTAACTGATACTATCCTAATCAGATTTCCTTAGCTAGCACTTCAGATGCTAGTGATACAGCATAAATTCACTCAGGATGATTTTCTTACTTCATGTCTACTTATTATTAGTCTAAGCTGTTGTTATGGTTTCTTTTACAATGACACTCTAGTATTTGCAGAACAATACCTCTTCCCAACCAACTGACTGGTTGATGGGACGCAGCCGAGGGTGCTGAGGGAGCTGGCAGGAGTCATTGCTAAGCCACTGTCCATCATCTTTCAGAAATCCTGGGAAACAGGAGAGGTACCTGATGAAGGGAGGAAAGCTGATGTCACTCAGGTCTTCAAAAAGGGCAAGAAGGAGGACCCAGGTAACTACAGACTTGTCAGCCTCACTTACGTCCCAGGAAAGGTGACAGAATGACCTGTTATTGGTGCTGTCTCCAGGCACATCAGGGATAAGAGGGTTATTAGGAGTAGTCAGCATTGTTTTACCAAGGGGAGGTCATGTCTGACTAATCTAATAGCCTTTTATGAGTATATAACCAGGTGGATGGATGATGGTAGAGCATTAGATGTGGTTTTTCTGGAACTCAGTAAGGCATTTGACACTGTCTCCCACAGCATCCTGATGGGCAAACTGACGAAATGTGGCCTGGAGGGTAGAGTAGTGAGGTGGATGGAAAACTAGCTAAAGGGAAGAAGCCAGAGAGTTATGATCAATGGAACAGAGTCTGGCTGGAGGCCTGTAACTAGTGGAGTCCCTCAGGGGTCAGTACTGGGACGAGTATTGTTCAATGTATTCATTGATGACCTGGATGAGGGAATAAAGTGCACAGTCAGAAAGTTTGCTGATGATAAGAAGTTGGGAGGGGTGGCTGACACACCAGAAGGTTGTGCTGCCATTCAACAAGATTTAGACAGGCTGGGCAGGGACAAATTGAATGAGGAACTTTTTCCCTGTGTGGGTGACGGAGCCCTGGAACAGGCTGCCCAGAGAGGTTGTGGAGTCTCCTCTGGAGACGTTCAAGACCAATCTGGACATGTTCCTATGTGATTTACTCTAGATGATCCTGCTTGGGCAGGGGAGTTGGACTTAGTGATCTTTCGAGGTCCCTTCCATCTCCTAATAATCTGTGATTCTCTGACTTCATTTTGTGAATAATAACACTGACCCAAAGACAAATTTTTGACTAGAACTCATCCTGTGAGGTTTACATTATCAAAATTCTGGTTTATTATGGGTGTCGTTAGAAATTTAAGAGTATGATTCTTTTGTATTATTGAAGAATACGATTCTTGTCTTCAAGTTACATAAGCCTAATATTATGAAGATGATGAGAGTATTCTGAAAAGACAGAGGAAACATGCAACCAAGACTGGTGTGTGGTTTGGCTATATGGCATTTTCCAGAAAGATGGGAAATATGGTCCAAAGTTAATACTGATTTATTTGTGTCTCAGGACAAAGATATTAGCTTCAATTTCCAAAAATAACATTTATTCATACTAAAGATATCAATCATGTGTATTCATGGACAAAATTGTGGTATATCACAGAATCACAGAATGATTATGTTGGAAAAGACCTTTAAGATCATCAAATCCAACCATGTCTGTCCTCTCCTAAACCATATCCCTAAGCCTCCTCAGCTTTGAGCAGAGAGACACTTCTCCCCCGCCCCTTAGTGCCACTTGCAAGCTTCCTGAGGAAACATAGCAACTAGAGCCATGATAAATAAAATGCTACCATAAGGTTTACCAGGATGTAATAAACTAAATACACTATTTTAGAGAGTCATATAAGGACTGTGGAGCTCTAAATAATTTTATGGATGCAAAAGGCAATAGAATTAAATCAGCTGTCACTGTCTTACTTGTGATCAGTAAACAATAAAAGAGCAAGAAAATAGATGTATCTACAGCTTCCACAGAAAAAAAAAAAAAAAAAAAAGGACAAAAGGTTACAGTCATCAAATCTGGAAAAAAGGAATGGATCAGATGGTACCTGTGGCACAGACTGAGCGAACTGATACAATGATTCATATCCAGGAGATGAGGTTGCTTTTGAAGCAAGCCTAGGTCACAAACGGAATTACATCCTCTCACCAGCTCTACACTCTTCCTCTCTTCTCCTTAAAGCTTCAAAAATACAACCATTAAATATTATTAACTGCAGGTGACATTTGGAAAAAATTATCTAAACTATTTGACAAACAGAACATCCTTTGGGTTTTAAATTTGATGGGTTTAAGTTATATAGCCCTTTTTTAAAAAGTCACATTTTGGCTCTTGATCGCAAGGATGACTGCTCACTGAGTTATCTGTAGGCAAGCACAACCCACAGCAAATTTGTCTCAGTACTCTATTTCCCCTCTAATTAAATTTTAAATTCCACATTAAATATATGGAGTGCAAATGTTGGATTAAAACACATATTATTCCCAGTGATTTATAAGAAAAAAACATCCTGACAGATCTCAGGATGGAGTTTACCTTCTCAATTTTGGTGAGGTAATTATAGTTGCACACCCACTGTAGACAAGATCCATCCAAATCAAAACCTTTTCATTTTTTCATTAAGGTTTGAAGGAGACAGGTTGAGGAAAAACAGTTCCATAACAAAAATGTAGCTTAGTAGCTACAAAATGTTTTTGAGAAACCACAAACCAAAGGATTCTGTTCTCCCACCATCTCTTAAATTAATGCTCTATAATCAGTTTAAAGGTATTACTTTATCTTTTTTCAGTTAATTGGATATTTAGTTAAAATCAAGGTGTCTGGAAAAAAAATACTTTAGCTAACAGTAGTATTGGATAGTTTATTAGCTTGCATTACAAAAGTCTATAAAGGTTGACCTTGCTCATTACAGGCCAAGAGAATTTTGATGACTTTATTGGATACAAGCTGCTCATGCTATTCTTTCAAATAAATATAGTTACAAACTAAAACCTTAGTCATGCCAGCATTTTAAACTGATGAGAACTACTTTTGATGATTCTCTGTTTTCTTGTAATTCACTCACTAGAAACTCTCCTTTTTATGTTGCTTTCACCTCTATCAAAATGTTTTCGGGAATTGGCTGGAAAGAATGTCTGGGTACAGTTATCCATATATTTCAGGCGTTCACATTAGTACTATCAAATTAAGGAAGTAGTCACAGAATTCTTGTGTCTTGTCCCCTACAGTGATGATGGGAATGGGTAAGAGAAGATGTCCAACCTCAGAACTTAGGTCTCAGTGAATGTCTCAGTAATAGATGGTATAAGGCAGTGAATAAACAAAGCCAGGCTGTTTCATCCACATGTTGTCCTTTGTAAAGTATTTGACAGGTGCTCTGAGTGGAAGATATCCAGGACATAATTTGTTTGCATGGTGCTTTTCCTGATGAGAAATTATGATATTTTTTGATTACTTGTATGATTTGCTTTTGTGTCTGTATTCTTCTCAGAAAATTCCTGAATTAAAAGTTATTAATAAGTTATTAAACTTTTAAAAGTTATTAAAAAAGTAGTAAAACACCGAAAGCTCTTTGGAGATGTCTTCAAGAACAGTCATGTTTAAGACAACAGTCTTTAAGTCTTCCCTGCATTCAGTACTTAGAGCACTGAGTTCTCTTAGTTCTTGCAAAGCAATTTGATTTCTCCACCTTGACTTTTATAAACTATTACATTCATAAAATGTGGAATACAGCATTTGCAGAATATTGTTGCAATTAATCTTAACTACTCTCAATTTGCAAAGCAGTTCTTGATGTAAATATTGTGGATTTGGGTTTTTTTTCAAGTTTCCCTGAATTTCTTAAAATCTAATTGACAAGGTAAAAAATCTCATGAGAAGAGATATTTTCTTTCCTTGCTTGAAGTATTTCAGAGGTGACAGTCTATGCTGTATTCTGCAGGAACTCAGAATTCTATCCATTTCATTTCTAAAGACAAATTACTCTTCAAAAGTATTTCTACATAAAGCTATGGCAAAGGATTAATCTCAGCTTTCATAAGCAAAAAGAAATAGCTTTACTCTTGTTCAGCTACTGTTCTGGGCCACTTTTTTCATACACTCAACTATCTTATCTCTCCCTTAATAATATGGTATATTGACCCAACCCACAGCTCAGGCTTCCTTCACTAAAGCAAACCTGAGTTCTCTGTTTATGAGACAGCCTGTTTTTTTCCTAGTTTGTAAACACCAGATACACTGCCTCTGGTTCCCAAAAATTGGCTTAATTGCAGGTACATATATTAGAACTTGGATCTTTTATTGGCAGTAACCCTTATTTGCATAAGTAAGGTCATTTTATAAAGCTTCATTTCCTATCAAAAAAAAAGTAGGGTGTTAGAGAAAGGCCAGAAACAGGATGTGAGAATAGACTCTCATTTTCTGTACTGACCAGCAACCAAAGTGAGAAATTCCCACACTTCCTATGTAAACGACTAACACTTTACCTTAAAACAGATTCTGGGTTCTGTGGCTTTAATATGAGAGGAGAAGGAAGTTTAAACTTGCGACAGTGAGTAAATTACAGAATTTAAAATTCTTTTCAGAATTTCTCTTATGGTATTTCAGAAGTTAAACATCTGTGAATCCAAAATTATAATTATAATTCACTGGTAAAAATGGTTTAAAACTATTGAGAACTCTTACAAAGGTATGCAGTCCTTATTTCTCTCTTGGGTTATATGCACTGTGAAATTAATGGTCTGTGTAAAATTTTGCATTGCAAGATATTGTGATCGAACCCAGTCATTTCAGGTACAGCTCTTTTTAAGTAGATTGTCTCATCTGCTATGAGATATTTTTCTGAAGAGAAATTTATGCTTTCAGACATTAGGAAAAATATTTAGTTTTCATGGGTACCTCTACAAGAACTTTGGGGAATAGAAATGACACTTCCTTCTGATTTTTCTTATGTAATTAAAGCATTTAACAATTAAAATTCAAATCTAGGGGGTTTGATCTATTTTCTTTAAGATCATTACATTCCCATTTGAGATATCTGGAATTCACAAAGCAGTGTTTTCAATTAAAATATTTTGTGAAAACATGCATTTAAATTTCAAAACATAAGTCAGTATTCTTGGGTGAATTGGCTATAAATACTATATAAGAAGACATGATTTCAATGAAATTTGAAAGTTTCAGAAGTCCAAAGGCAAATTTAATCCTCTACAATTACTATTTTAATACATATTTCTCATTGCCTGTATTTCAGTTAACCTGTTTCAAATTTCTGTGGCCTAATATTTGTGTGCTGTTTCCATAAGAGGTGGCTGCGCAATAAATGTCAAACCAAAATGTCATCTGCTGCTCATATAATCAAACAACAGCAACACAAAAATAATGTAAGGATCAACCAGAGGCTTCCCTCCTAGTTGAATTTATTAAGCTCATATACATAGAATAGAGTAGGGAAACATCTGTTTTCTGCCTAGGGTCCAAGTAACATTTTTAAGCTAAGGACTTCCCCACAGAAAACACTATGGAATTAACTTGAATCGGCAGGCCATTTCTAGGTTTAATATGAATAGCAAAACTTATTAAAAACACTCAGAGGCTGAGTAACAAATTATAAACTCTTGTATTAGATAAATTTACACCTTTTGATATATAAAGATAGATTCAGAGATATGTGGTCTAATAGCTTAGAAATGGTGTTCCTGGTCATTAACTTATTCCTCTTTCCTTGGACAATTTGACCTGACTTCATCTTGTGCTCTGAGAAGACTTTTCTCTTTTTTGTTTGTTTGTTTTAAAAAGTCATTTCAGTTTCTTAGTGACAAAAAGATGAAACACACTGTAACAGAGAAGAAAGTTCCAGTCCCAGGGTTTCAGCCTGGCAGTTACCATACAAAACTAAAAGTGATACCTCAGAAGAATGGATCTTTAAGCATCTGAAAAGGCATTGATTAACTTCCATTAACCTGTGGCCTCCACATTAAGTATAAATAATTCAGGGATAGTTGCTGAACTACTGAAATGCAGTTTGGTTTAGGTCCTTACCTTCCACTCTCCAAGCTGAAGCTTTTATGTAGAGATTTGTATTGTAAATATACGGCATAGTCAATACACAAGTTTGTAGTATGAATGAGTGTGTGTATAAAAATGCCAGAAGAAATGTCACAGCAGGGTTAGAACAAGTGGTGAATGTGCAGCCAGCCAGTCAACAGACTGAGAGCAGCCAACCATGGGTAACAACAAGGAATCGAACAGGGTGCTGATGGCAATGAGACTACACAAGAGCTTTGTCCACAGCACAGATACTGAGTGTTCTCAGTATGACAAAGTCCAGCGTGGCTGTGTGCCTTTTTTCAGAAGCATGTAAAGACTGCAAAGAGAAATACTGCTCAAGATGAGTCTAGAAGAGGAATCAGACCACATTACTTGTCTTCTATCCCATCACATGTAAAAATGATCACAATATTAGAACATACATATCTCATTTTTCACGAGTATTAAACAGTGAGTGAAAATACAGTATTTTTAATGATAAAAATAGTTTTATTCTGTCTATACCGTTTCATTTTTAATTATTTAATTACATTACTTACACACACAGTGTCAGATAGATAAACCTGAAGACTTTTGATATGAAAGAGATTTTTTACACCATCCTCATTGAGTTCTGTGTCACATCCTTGGAGGAATTTCCTTGCATTTTAACTGCATTGGCAAAACTAACATATTCAGTCTTTGCTTACCTGGACTGACAGAAGCAGAGACCAATTCCATGACAGGAAAAGAACAAACTTCGAAAGGAAGGTTCCCACCTGATATAAAGTTTCTAGAAAAGTGGAGCTTTTTTGCATCTCAATACATAAAAGACATGGACCTGTTGTACTAACTCCAGAGGAGGGCCACAAAGATGAACAGAGAGCTGGAAGACCTCTTCACTGAAGACAGGCTGAGACAGTAGGTCTTATTCAGCCTGAGAAGACTTTGGGGAGACCTTATAGCAATCTTTCAGTAGTTGAATGAGCCTACATGAATGTTGGAGAGGAAATTTTTACAAGGTCATGTAGTGATAGGAGAAGGGGCAATGGTTTCGAACTTAAAGATCTAAAGTAGCTTTATATTAGATATAAGGAAGAAATTTTTCCCCTGTGACAATGGTGATGCACTGGAACAGGATGCCCAGAGAAGCTGTGGCTACCCCTGAATCCCTGTCAGTGTTCAAGGACAGGTTGGATGGGGCTTTGGGTAACCTGGTCTAGTGGAGGGTGCCCATGCTCATGGCAGAGGAATTGGAGCTACATAATTTTTAGGTCCTTTCCAGTGAAAATGATTATGTGATTCTAGTTCAAATTTAACACAGAATTCAAAAGCCCGTGTACAGTGACTAGCTCAATACACTGTTTTCACTTACTCTGGTAACTCCTTTTTCTATAGGCAAAATATATGACAAAATGCAAAATGTTTAGACACTTGTGTATTGAATTCTTTCTGGGAAGAAGAAAAAAAGTAATAATTCCAATTTGACTTTGAGGTGTCATCAGCACTTGAATGCATTTCCACTTTTGATGAATCCTAACTCAGTCTGACTCTAAAACAGATGTATACAATATACAGGAAGCAACAATAAAGTCACAATTCTCATGCTTAAGCACTTCAGAGTGGTCAGCACTTAGAAGCCAGAACACTTTTTTCTTTAAAACAAGGCATTGCTCAATTAGGTGCTATAAAAAGGATTTTAAATATTCTTTTTAAGCATCATCTATAGGCTATTGTCAGACACAAAATGCCATATTAGAAAGATCACTGATCTATTCTGGTAACATAATCAAATTTCATATATTCTTGCTGTCTCAATATGTGTAACTATTTTTTTCAATGCCAACTTTAGGATCAATGTTTCTCTTTTTCGTAAAGTTTACAAGTTTCTATCCTGCAGTTCTATACCTTTCTGCTTATGTAATTCATTCTTTAAAAATATAAATAGATGAGAAATAATTAAATGTATCTAATCACTGATAGATAGGACTCTTGGGGGAAAAAATCCGAAACAACCAAAACCAAACACAAAAAGATATCTGATATTTGATGATATACAGATGATCAGAAGCAGAAACATACATGCTTAGAAGTGTTCTTACCACCTGAACAAAAACCCATGGTGTGCTATGTATTACAAGTTTAGAAATTAGAAAAATCTCAGCATACAGTCATAGATGATGCATTAGTAGCAGAATCCTCTGAAGGTACATAGCTCAAATTTTTGGCATTACCTGTGAAATTCTTCCTCAGTAAAGAACTTTTTTGCAAACACAAGTGGTCTGATCTAATAATGCGATGACAAAAATGTTTGGATTTGCAGCCATGTAATAGAATTATTTGGATCACACATATGCATGATTTTTACTTTGCTAAGAATTCCACATTTTTTTCTTGCAAAAATTTTATGGTGTCTGGGATATTATTTCATTATATTTATGGTAGTCACGTAAGAATGTGCATGAGTATTTTTCAAATATTTCAATAGTGCTGCAATAGAGCTTTCACTCAGTAATCACATCTGATAAATAGCTTTACAAATCTCACAGCATGCTCTGGGAAATAAAAGTTCTTCAGAGACCTTTTCTTACAAGCATTACTGCCACATCTAGCGGGACAGCAGTAGACATTTGATGTGACTCAACAAAATTTATATGGCAGCTTCCAAGAGGAAGTGCAAGAAAACAGTTTCTGTGAATGATGAAGCTGAAAGAATTTAAGATGTTGTCAGAACAGCAAGAGCAGTGTCCTTTTAAACTGAAATTGTGTAAGAGCAAACCTTACACAGTTAAAGTGGATCAGAACCTACAGTGTGTGACATTTCTTGGTTCAAAGGTGTGATTCCAACTTAGCATTATCATGAAATGAAAACAAATATGAATAATGAAGAAAACGGATGAACAATTAACATACACTTTGTGTTTATTATTCTCTGACACATCATTTTAGGTATTCTTGAGCTTTTGCCTTTTGATTTTAAAATGCCTTGCCAGAAAGCAAGTTTCTTAGGAAGTTCTGTCTCATCTAAAGAATCTGATTTTGGAATATTTGCACATCCCACTGATTATCAGCATCTCCTTCTCAGCCAGTTTTTCTCTGTGTATTCTTCATGATTGGTATTTCAGACCTCTCCATGCACCCCGTCTCTCTCTTTCAAGCTTACCATTTTTACAGATTGCTGTTTCCTCCTAAATGATCTGTTTATTCCCTGCTGTTTCTTGCCCTGGTCCACCTTCACTCCTATCTTTTACCTTCAGCTTATTATCTTAACGGTCGTTTTTTTCCACAGTTTTTTTTTGCCAAGCTTCTGCTCTGTTCTCCCAATGAATTATGCTCTGTTCACTAACACAACCACAGAGGCATCAGATGGCTTTTGGTCTTCTTGCTTTGTAAAAGGTAATTTCAACATAGTTCATAGTTGTATTTTAAACCCATAAACTGAGAAATTATGAGCTAACTCCAGTACTGATTACAAAGGTATTTCTGCTAGCTTTTTTAAATGCATCTTCCTCACAACTCTTAAAGTTCTCACAAAAACCCTACTGGACATATTACCAGTTTTTAAAGAATCTGACCTCATTTGACTGTTCCTAAAGAAATTAAAAAGAAATACTAATCCCTGAGAAAAATTTATCACATACTACAGAATGCATTTACAGTTACTTATTTTTTAGTAAAAATATATGCCTGCTGTTAGTTCATCTAAAGGTCATCAGTCTCGGTACAGCAAATGCTTCACAGTTCTTATAAATCTCTAAGTTGCCAAAGTACTTTTGCAACACACAGTGAAATTATTCACCCTCATGAGGTAAACTCTTCAACAGTTTCAAGTCTCAACCAGTAAAGATTGCCAAATATTAGCTCTTATAATAATCTGAGATTTAAGACTTAAACACTTAAAAAGTTATGTCAAAGGAACATAGAGGAGCTGACACAATAAGACAGTTTTTACCAGGACATTCACGGATGACAGAAAATTACAAACCTATCTTAAGAAATACAGAAATATTCACACTATTCTTCATATTGTTTAACTGGCCAACTCTGACATGGAGCATCACTAACACTTTCAGTTCATCTGGCCAAGACAAGAAGGAGAATGCACCAAGAAGTAGTGACTGGAGAGAAAACTGGATGCTTGAGGATGATCCGCAAAACTCATGAAAGAGAAGGCACTGAAAGGAAACACTTCGTCAGCCGTACAACTGCACTGGATTGTTTGGTGTATTATGGGTCCTGGTCCTGCTCTCTGTCACAGCCTAAAACAAGTTGTCTAACATAATAATTTGTTGCACTAGGGGAGTGTTTCTTGCTCTGGGATGTTCCTTGTTTTTCAAGCAAAGCACATGACTAAAGGTGGCTTCAGATTTCTATTCCCCCCTCAAAAGCACTAACTCTACACATTACATAGAATCCTTTAGTGTTTTATGTCTTTGGTCACTGGAGCTACCTCTCATTAATATCAGATATTTTTTGTGCCCTGTCTTCTCTTTCGGTCATGCTTCCTGTTTGATCTTCTACCACTCCCACCATATTGCAGCATCTTAATTCACATAAATTCCCCAGAAGTTATTTTCTGAGACAAAGAGCTGAATTTTAGCACGATCATTCATTCTTGTTCATTTCTCAAGAGCTCCATCAGAGACCACGGTGTGCTCTTTCCCACACTTTGAAACCTAGCACTTTATGATCTGGGCATTTGAGAACATAATTAAAATAATAATATTTATTGATCCCCTGATTACTTTATCTTTCATTTTTCTGGTTTCAATTACAACAGTTAAGAAACTGTCTGAAATGTTTCATTTGTCACACTAAATACTGCCAGCTGTTTGGAATGAAAACATTCAGAAGATATATGAGTTAGGCTATGCTGACATGAAAGTTGCAGTTTAGTATTTTCCCACCAAATATCTCTGGTAGAAAAAGACTTTTTATTTGCACCTGCTATTTTACTGGGTCTGGAGGTGGGGGGTGGGGAAAGGGAAAACAAAACAAAACAACAACAACAAAAAAAAAACAGCCTTAAAACATCACTAAACAATGCTAATGATAAGTGAAATACAATTGCAGAGGAGTAATTTAGGATTTAACCATATTTTCCAGTGTATGGGCCGCATAAGGTGTTATTTTCATTGTTACCTTTCATTGTTGCTTCTTGACACTGCAATTTCTCTGGCTGCTACCTCATTTCATGCCAGTGTTTTTACTATGGCCTCTGGTGTGACTGTCACTTCTGCGCTACAGCTGGTTGTGAGGGCAGCAGCAATGGCGCCAGTCAAAGTGAGAAAAGAAGTCATGAGTAAGGGAACAGCAGAGATTTCAACAGGCACCTGATTAACCTCATTGATTTTCAGGCAAGAGGTTATTTTTGACAATGATCAATTATACACAAGAAATTATGAAGAATCTGTCATCTCTTTCCCTTTCATTTCCCCTTCTTCACTTCACAATGACAGAAAACAGGGAGCTGCTTGAAACTTCAAGAGGGTGCAGCTGGCAGAGAGCTGAGCAAGATGTTTCTGGAGAGTAGCTTATTTGCTGAACAATACAGTCACAGGTCAACCAAAATTACTTAAATTAGTCTGAAAGAGGAGACTATTTAAAAATTCCTAAATTATTAATTTGAAAAATTCCAAATGAATGTAAATAATGAGCAATTTTTTCAGTATTGTGTTCTGATAGTTCCCTTTTGAAAAGTTTTAGAATTACATTTCTAAACTGGTCAGTAGGGGAGAAGAATGATGTTATCAATCTATACTAGTTCCTTTTTTTTAAACAGAAAGATATGTCATTTTATTTGTTTGGGTTAACTTTAAACAATTAACTGAATAGTAACTATTCACTGGGCTCTGTCATAAATTTTATAAACCAACAGAAGAGAGATACCAGAGAGATCAGAGCAAGTATCAGGTTGCTCCTGAGAAGGGGTTTTTAGCTCACCTCATTCCCAGGACAATAGTAAGCACAGGAACAGAGTGCAAGATGCTCATAAAAGCTTAGCTACAGATTTTCTGTTCCTAGTGTTTTCAAAAGTATTCCATGCAATTTTAGACAAATGAGTATGGAGCCAGTTCTCCAAAATTACTATGGTGACCAAGTAAAATCTTCAAAATCCTACTTAGTTACCGTGTAATAAAATACTTACCTAAATTTGTGTTCTGTCTTGTTGGATTTTGTTTTACAATGAGATCCTACAGGCACACAATATTTTTTTAGCCTGGCATTGTCAGGTGTAGTCATGGAGGAGCAACACAAACCCCATTTCATGATGAATCTTTTAATGTGGCCAGTAAGGTAGATGTTCCTCTTGAGCAACACCTTCCATTTTCTTTAAAGTTGTTTTTGGGAAGGAACAACTGTGAATATCAGTACAGGCCGGAGGATGACCTACTGGAGAAAAGCTCTGCAGAGAAGGACGTGGGAGTCCTGGTGGATGACAGGTTGGCCATGAGCCAGCAGTGTGCCCTGGTGGCCAAGAAGGCCAGTGGGATCCTGGGGTGTGCATTAAGAGGAGTGCAGCCAGCAGGTGGAAGGAGGTGATCCTCCCCCTCTGTCCTGGTCATGCCCCACCTGGAGTCCTGTGTCCATTCTGGGCTCCCCGGTACAAAACAGACAGGGATCTCCTGGAGAGAGTCCAGCAGAGGCCAGAAAGATGATGAAGGGCTTGGAGCATCTCCCCTATGAGGAAAGGCTGAGTGGGCTGGGGCTGTTCAGCCTGGAGAAGACTGAGAGAGATCTCATCAGTGTTTATCAATATCTGAAGTGTGGGAGATAAAGGGAGATTTCCAACCTCTTTTCAGAGGCCTGTGNCATGCCCCACCTGGAGTCCTGTGTCCATTCTGGGCTCCCCGGTACAAAACAGACAGGGATCTCCTGGAGAGAGTCCAGCAGAGGCCAGAAAGATGATGAAGGGCTTGGAGCATCTCCCCTATGAGGAAAGGCTGAGGGGGCTGGGGCTGTTCAGCCTGGAGAAGACTGAGAGAGATCTCATCAGTGTTTATCAATATCTGAAGTGTGGGAGATAAAGGGAGATTTCCAACCTCTTTTCAGAGGCCTGTGGGGACAAGACAAGGGGCAATGGTCACAAGTTGGACCACAGGAGGTTCCGCACCGATGTGAGGAATAACTTCACGGTGAGGGTGATGGAGCAATGGAACAGGCCTAGCTGTGTGACCTGCTCTAGGGAATCTGCTTTGCCAGGTGGGTTGGACTCAATGATCCTTCAAGATCCATTCCAACACATACAATGCTGTGGTTCTGTGATTCATATATTCACAGTTCTTTTATACATTAATCCATTGAATTCTTATTGCCTCAAAATGGATAAAGTGCATATAATTTCTACTCTAAGAGATACTTATAAAGGGCACCCCTCAAACCAATTTTTTTCTGATTCTATTCTTTATCTGCAAAATATGTAAAAGAGTGTTTGCAAAAATTTGGGGAGGGGAGGGGGTTGTGAATGACAAGGACAGAATACTGTTAAACAGCATAAAAGAAAGAAAACATTTCTTATATTCCTGTACTGAATTAGTTGAAATATGAAAAAACATGTAAATTAAACTATGACTGATCTCTTCAACTTGGTCCTATAGCATTAGTCACAGCATGGATCAGCGTTGAAAACTTTGCATCTTTTAAGTGCCTTCATTTCAGCCTTTACCATTTTTTTATGAAAGGTAGATTCTCCCTAGACCCATTAATGAAAATTATGCATGGATTTCCTCCATCCCTTTCAATCAACTAAGTATGTTCACATCAGTGTTGAAAAAAAATATTAGTTTATAGTACAAGGATAATGATATGATAATTGTTTGTAACTACATAACCTTGAAAGATATAGCAATAGGGGAATCTTTGTGTTATTTAAGCCAATTTCATGTCAACTTTTTTCCTGGAAAATGTTACTGTTCTCCAATATAATGCAATATTTCTTTAAAAAATGTTTTCTCATACCATTAGTCATAATTTCCTTACATCCCATAAAGATTTCCAGTTTATCGTGTGCTTTAAACTTAAAATTGCATCTCGATATTCAACAGGTTTCTCCCTGGAATGACATCAGCATGTTTATACAGAACATTTTCATGTTTTCTCTATAAAGTTAATCTTTCAATTTCTTTTTCACATGGTGATTTTAAAAATATGTGATTTCTTTAAATTAATCTTTACAGTTTATAAAAGACCCTGAATGGAAAATTATTTAATAACAAAGAGGAAAGATTGGATTACATCTTTATCTACATGCATCTTCTTATCCTGACAAATTTGAATAAAGTATTTTGATTAAATGTGTATTAAGCTATACATCTACACATTTATTCTGAATCTTTAAAAGATATGCCTTAGGTTTCCAAAAGAAGGTGAATATAAATTTTAAATGTTTTCCATGGTATATCAAGACATCATTGCTATTTTTATAAAGAGAGATGCAACAAAGACTGAAAGATGGAGCATGGAATTTACACAGATATTTATTTAAATAAAAAAAATCACAATGGAAAAAATTGATGTATTCTAATGCTTGGCAGAATTACTGTTCTTTCCCATGAACAGTAGTGTAGGTAAGGTTTTTTTCATATAGATTAATACCATTTGAGTCAGTCAGAATGGATCAACATGAAAGTGCTATAATTTGCATTTATTTACTTACAATTAAATAACAATAAAAATAAAAGCCAAAATAGTTCAGTGATTGCAGTTGTCTGTTCTTAAAATCTTCATGGAGTCCTAGATGGTTTAAATCATATAGCTGCATCTAATTATTTTTAGTTGCTAAGGATTTTAATGCAATAGATTAGAAGAAAGTTTAGCAACACTGTAAATACTTTGGGAAATTTAATTATCTATTTAACATGTAATTGGCTGTTACAGGTGATCTTATTGGTGCTTTTCCCAGTCAGATTCCAGCTGTGCTTGCATAAAAAGAGACAATGCAACTTCTTTGTGAAATAGGACTCATGCATTTGAGCAATGCGATATGTTTGCAGAGACACATACTGGATTATTATCATGAGAAAAATTAGATTTATTCATATGGCCTGCTCTTTTAAATAAATCGGTTGCAGATGAATGAAATTTAGCTTACTGTCAACCTCTGCTGTAATTGTTGAAGATATTGAAATGAGCTAGGATTAAAAGGTTCACTGTCAGTTTCTTTTAAGGCAAGAATAAATTAATCTGTTCTGTCAAAGACAAGTCATATGATATGATTCTCTACACAGTTCAATATCCTTAAATTTCTGGAGTTCTGAAAGGGTTAATTACTTTGAACTCTCAGCATGAATCAGGTAATGAAAGACGGAGGAATAAAAGAGACAGAAATGACACAGGAGCAGACTAGAGAGGGTAGCTTTGCCACTGAATTTTTAATTAGGACCCAGGAAGCTTTACAAATGATGCACCTGCAGAAAGTAAACCACCTCCAGTATCACTCTTTCGTGGGTCATTGAACAAATGGGCAGCTCCAGTGAGACTCAAGGGCATGGACCCGAGCCTACTGCAGGCCCCAGTCAAAGGTGGAAAGGGTCATGCTGCACATATATTTACAGAATCACAGAATGTCAGGAGTTGGAAGTGACCTCGATAGATCATCTAGTCCAACCCCCTGCCTGAGCAGGATCACCTAGATTAAATCACACAGGAATGTGTCCAGATTGGTCTTGAATGTCTCCAGAGAAGGAGACTCCGCAACCTCTGGGCAACCTGTTCTAGTCATCTGTCACACTCATGGTCAAAATGTTCTTCCTTATATTCAGGTGGAACTTCCTATGTTCCGGCATGGACACATTTCCCCTNGAATAGATTTACTTCTCAATGTGTAGGTCCAATGACAGCACTGCCAGTCCAAGCTGAAAGAAAGGAAAATTAAATGTTAAAATATCTTTTCTCAAAAAGATTTTCAGTTTCACTACAAATGAGATTTACATATTAGAAATGTATGAGCCCAAAAAGGAGTTTAGCTCTGAACAGAGTCTTTCTTGTGCTTCTGCTGAGGAATATTGATTTTTTTTTTTAACCATGAAGTGTTCTGTCATGTACTGAATACATGATAACTCTTGTGGTTTTCTTTCTTTCACTTTCTTTTTTCTCAGTTGTTCTTCAAAAGTTTATTCACATTGCTGAAGTTTAGTTAGCAATGTCAAAACAAAAGTATATGTGCTGGAAAAATTTAGAAGTAAAAGCTAAATACACTGGATCAATAGTAACTGAAGGGGACTAAAGTGGGCTGGAAGAGAAGCTAATATGTAGGTGGTACTGGGAACAATTTTTAAATAATGTCATGTTTTAACAGAATGACATGGTTTCAAATGGATTTTGGGAAATAAAAAGTGATATATGTCATTCTCATTATTACTACTGTATAACAAGATGTTATTTTATAATCACAATTTATTCTGTAACATGTGACACAGGATTCATGTCAGTTATTAGTAACCTTAAATGTAGTTAATGTTTTGAAACTATTTGTCTGCATTTCAAGACATAAGGAAAAACTATTTCGTTGTGAGGGTGATGGAGCACTGGAACAGGCTGCACAGAGAGTTTGTGGAGTCTCCTTCTCTAGAGACATTTGAGACCAATCTGGACACATTTCTGTGTGATTTAATCTAGGTGATCCTGCTCAGGAAGGGGGGTTGGACTAGACGATCTTTCGAGGTCCCTTCCAATCCCTAACATTCTGTGATTCTGCCATTCTCTGAATGGCTGGACTTCACTTAAGTTGTCCTGCTCTTTTTACTTAGAGAAGGTAGCTGACCCACAACTAGGAGTGGCAGAGACCTTTGACCCACAGAAATAGATAAACAAGGAATACAGCTGCTAACCTACATGACTGTTCTAGTGGTTTGAGTAATTAAACACTAGTGGAAATTCATGTGCTCTTTTATGCATAAAATAGCTTAAACCTAAAGCTAAAACATTTTTCCACATGTATGATCTTTCCACACTGTACACTTACTTGATACAAACAGTGATCACACTTTATAATTATCTTTGATTATTAAAGATGCTATTAACCTGAGTAATTTATAAAGACCACAGCTGGAAATGCTAATGCTCCAGAAAGAAGAAGTAACTGCAAGTGTTGTATGTACACGTGGACAGATTACTAATCAGTTTGGCTCAAACCAAAAGGAACCAGTTGCTTCATGTGAAGTAAATTATAAATAACAGCATTTTTTATGCACTGGATAATATATCCAGTACTATGAGAACAACATGAAAGAAGCTATGTCTGCAAATCAAAGAATTTCAGGAAAAGGAGTTCTTATTTAAACATGGAATACAATGACATTCTAATAGCACAGGCAACAAGAACAGCTGCTGCACATAGTCCCCTGTTACCAAACACTGACATCATAGATGGAATTACTTATTTGAAGGCTTGAAACTCTTTAAGAATGATAAGAAAAAGTAAATAATTTCAACTATGCTCTCCCTCATGCAACTCTGTAATCGACCATGTGACTGCTTCATGTTGATCAGCCAAATGGCATAGTTGGCATCTGAACTTCAACAAATCCAGAAGATGGTCTGCTATGAATGATGAAACATGCAAAAGCAACAAAAAAACAAATACTGCCCTGCAGTAGCCTTTTCAAAATTCAAAGTAGTAATTATATATTTTTATAAATTACCCTCGCAATTCACTGTCATTTTAAACATCCTTGGGGTTTTTTGTGGGTTTTTTTTCATCTTGTTACACACAACTTGTATTCAATATTTTTTTTTTTGTGCCATGCCTATTCATTTTATGGAAAAAAGAACATCAATAAGTATCCAAACTTAAAAAGAATGTACAGATGTCTGGGGTTTTGAGTTTCTTTTTTAATTTATAGGGAAACACAGTAGATGTAAGATATTTTACAAAAGTCAGCTAAGGGTTTACTGCACTGCAATAATCTTGAAGAACATTACAAGTCATACTGATACATATGAAGATAATATTCATAGTGACAACCCATAATGTCATCTGCAGGTATTCACATTACTTACATAACATTTTCACGTTGTATTACAACAGTGAAAATAGCAATTTAAGCAACCAGAAAGATTCCTGTGTGCAACAGTTGATCCTCCTGTCTGCCTCTCAAACAGGTAAGGAATATAAGACTACACCTTTACCCCGAGCAGAAAGCAATTAAGTTAATGTCATTAAATTATGAAAATATTATTTAAAATTTTCCTTTGTTAAATTTAAGCATCTAGTTAATCACTACAGAGACCACATAAGCATGTAAAACCACAAAAAAAGTGAAAATTATTTTTCTTAGTAAAAAAAGATCCAAAATCCACCTTATTGAGCCTGCTGGAATTTTAGAGAGTATATACTTGAATGCTATCTTAGGATAATACTTCAAGAAATATGTGTTAAATCACTAAGACTATTTTGGAAGTCTGGCCTATGTTTCTAGTAGTCTTAAATCAGATGCAGCAATCATATGTAACATTCTGATAGAATGTTAGGATCTAGTTTTTCAGAAGCTTATTATGTTTTCAAATATCACATGAATCAACAAAGAGTTAATCAGGAATTATTAGGAGCAAATGCTTAGGGCTTAAACTTCTTTTAGATCTATTAAAGAGGAAAAAAAAAAAAACCCAAGCCAAATCATCTGCAGGCTTAGAGACACTGGATGGACTAGAAAATTCCAATTATTTTTACCTTCCAGACTTCTGTGTTCTGATTGGTGGCAATTTTCATTCATCACTGGGGAGTAATTGATTTTCCAAAACAGATACACAACTGTCCTCCATCTTCCAACTTAAAAAAAAAAAAACAAAAACAAAACAAAACAAAAAAAACCCCAATATTATTGCTGCTATAAATCACAGGACATGCTTCACAATAGCAATAACTTTCTGAACATCAGTCATTACTATAGTTAACTACTAGACTGATACAGTATCTTTCTTTACTTGAAAATGTGAGTTAAAAACCCCACATAAACCATAATCAAATTATTTCATTTAGAAAGCTACATTAGTAAAGATTAATTTGTCTTAAATATACTGCAACTAATGAAACACTGTAGATGTAATTATCATACAAAATAGTTCAGGAGAATGTATTTTTCTCACTGAAGGTATCCTGTTGTACTTCTTTATCCTTCGGTATTATTATTGATGTATTGGTGTAAAGAAAATGAATCTATGACATCAAAAAATTGTATGCATCTGGATTATTCACACTACTCCACATCATTAGCCAATAATACAATGTAATTTTAGAGATCTTGGGACAGACTTTCAAAAGCATTTTGGTGCTTAAAGATGCAGATAAAACCCTACTACAGTCCTGAGAAACCTAAACTTTAATATCCCACAAGAATCAATGATATTTAGGATAATGCATGGTTTCGAAGTAGCAGTAGGTAATAATTTGCATCCTTAGGTATCTAAATGCTTAAAAACAAATCTGCCATCTTAGCATTGCCTCTTGAAGCAGTGAAGAGTAGCATAACATCATGGCCTAGGACCTCCCTCAAAAAGTTATTATAAAAGCATGAAAATGGGCATATATATTGTTGTTGCAGCCATATTGTGGCAAATACAAATATGTGATTTTTTTACTCCAGAGTAAAAAAAATTGGTTATTTTATGTCTTTTGCTACAGAGTCAAATATATATTATCAATGAACATGAATAGATGCTGAGAAATGCAGTAGGTAGTAATTTTTGAAATGGTTTTTATTTTAATATAGACATTGATTATAAAGTATGTTTCCTGGTTCAACACAACAGGTAGCTAAACTACCACCCAGCCATGCACTTATTCCTCCCCTTCAGTCAGATGGGGCAGAAAACTGAAAAGAAAAAAAGAACAACTTCTATATTGAGATAAAGACACTTTAATAGGACCAAAAGATGATGATGCTACTAACATTAACAGTTACCATAATATTAATAGTAGAAAATACAAGACAAGTGATGGACAGCACAGTTTCTTGTCTTGGAAACCAATGCTTGGCAAATACCTGAGTCACTCACCTGGCCAACTCCCCTGTTATATAGTGAACATGACGTTATATAGTGTGGAATATCCCTTTGGTGAGTCTGAGACAGTTGTTCTGGCTTGGGTTCCCTTACAGCTTCTTGGGTGCCCCCCACCTTCTCATTAGCAGGGCACTATGAGAAGCTGGAAAGTCCTTGATTGCTTGGCAACAGCTAAAATATGAGTGTGTTACCAACATGGTATGCATCCTAAAACAGACCAGCTTCTAATAAGAAAATTAACCTTAACTCAGCCAAAACCAGAACAATGCATTAAGAAATACAGTAGTCACTTTCCAACATTCAAGGGTCAGTTTCAGGCAATAAATGTAACTTAAATAAAGGACAACAATGTCCAACTAATAGCTACAAGAAATTAACAAAAACAAACAAACAAAAAAACACAAACAGGGTAAACTACTCCTTTTTACTCTATTGAGATAGAAAAGTACAAAGAAAAATCACAGCACATACCTTCTCCCAAAATTATCACTCCTTCTTGGCCAAATTACTCCACCCATTTATCAGGTTTTTTTTGGGTTTTTTTACTGCATTGTCTCATCACAAATATTTGCTACATGGAATTCATATGGCACTTCATGCAGCCAGGAAAATGGGGTTTTAAAGGCAGCCTTATTCTCCTGCTCCTTACCCGCAGGTAAAAAACTAATCTTAGATTGCTATCCATTCACAGCTTTTCAGACATCTTTGAAAGCGTGATGTCATTTCCTTTCTTCCATGAAGAGTTAGATACTATACTATGTGAAGAATCTGATAGTAAAACAGATTATTAAGAAATCCACTAGGTATCTTAAAAATCCTCTTCTTCTATAAGCTCAAAGTATTTCTTCTGCAGTGAAATATTCCTGAAGCTGCAGTGAAAATGTTCTGTATTCTTGTAGCATTTTGAACTTTTTTAATGGGTAACAGTGTTGATTGGATGGAAATCGAAGCATATACTAATGGAGAAATAACAAGAGTTTATTTCCTAGCTAACATTTGCACTAGGGTGTTGTAAAAAAGTATTAACAAATAGTTCCATTTTCATATACAATACTCTTATAATACAGTCCATTTGCTTTTGTAAACATACCAGGAAACTTTGTATGACAGGTAATTCACAGCTTCAATATCCTCCACTAATTGAACCTGGATGAAATAGGGAGAGCACTAATCAGAACTGATTTCAAATGCTGCTCACTTGAGGGAGTGAAAATGGCATCTTCTCCCAAGAGGCAATGTTGATACTGCATTAAACAGACAAGCCCTCTGATATCCTGTCTCTCAGGAGATATAGGAGTCGAATAAAGTGCAAAGTATTTCCCTGTTGAGTTAGAACACCAGGAGTAGGGAGCAAACTTTAATGAAATTACTTTACTGCATATCTGTGGGATAATGGCCACCTTCCCACAGCACTCAAATCTGTTCTCCTGGCCTTATTTCTGCTGTTACTATAGAAAGGCTGGTTGCCTACATTTACTCAGTTTGATAAAGGCTGAGTTAGGTTCTTTGGAACAAGTCTTTAATTATCCAACTATATTGCAGAGATAATTTTTAGATCAGCTGTTTATTGTCAAATATTCATTGTCATATCTTCGTACCTGTTTTCTTACAAAGCTGTGTCAGAGTCTCCAGGAGGACCTTATTTTTAACAATATATAAATATATGTCATAGATTTTGTTACTTCTAGAATGACTGGAAAGGAATATTTGCTATGGAAGAGTAACTATCCGAAAGAACAGATAGTGAGAGTCCAAGGAGAATTGTCAAGGAACTCTGCACCGTATTGTTTTAGGAGGTAGATGTGAAGCATTGACAATAAAGGTGAAGAGCAGATCAGAGCTCAGTCAAGCTAAGGAGGCAGCTTTGGGACTTCCATTTGGAAGGCAGAAAGAAAGTCAACATCCAGAAAGACCGAAAACGCTTAAAAAAAAAAAAAACCAAACGCAAAGTGACAATAAGCTTGTAAAACATGCTTTGTCCAGAACCAGCTCATTCATACAAGATAAATAGAATAGAGATGGAACATGAAGTCCTAAAAATTGTTCAGGAAGTAAAAGAGGAGTGAACTAAAACAATTAAAATAAATATCCTCCTTTGGAATTTTCCACCTGAGAAAAGTCATCATACTGAGATAATTAAGACAAGGCAAATAAATACCAGCAAAGTTGTAATAGATTCTTAAACTTTACATATTGGTAGTGTGGCTTCAATGCTAGGAAATACCAGCTAAGATTGAACCTGAGACTGAAACTGGGCCGCTATGCCATAACAGACTAGGAGACTTAGATTTATTGTTCATTAAAAAATGCCTAATTGTGACTAAGGTACATAAGCTGCTATCATAGTCAATGGACATAAAGGGCATATTCAGAGGCATAAGCAGGTATTTATATATAGTCTGTTGGATGTGTAGAAGACCTGCGCCTTCTGGAAATCTTTTTGGAGATCAAATTCTGTTGTGTATCTAAAATAAGCTCTACAGGCCTGTCATTCTGACCTCAGTGCTGAGGAAGATCATGGAGAAGGTCATCTTGGGTGCCATCATGCAGCACATATGTGACAGCCAGGGAATCAAGCTCAGTCAACATGGGTTTAGAAGAGGTAGATCCTGTCAAAATAACCTTATCACCTTCTATGAGAAGGTGACTCGCTTAGTGGACAAGGGAAAGGCTGTGAATGTTGTCTACTTGGACTTTAGTAAGGCCTTTGACACTTTCTCACAGAATTCTGTTTGAGAAGCTGGCTACCACTGGCCTGGACTGGTGCACACTCTGATGGGTTAAAAAATGGTTGGATGGCCAAGCCCAAAGAGTGGTGGTAAATGGAACCAAATCCAGCTAAAGGCTGATCACAAGTGGTCGCCCCAGGGCTCAGTCCTGGGTCCAGTTCTGTTCAACATCTTTATGAATGACCTGGATGAAGGATTGAATATTTCCTCAATAAATTCACGGATGACACTCAGCTGGGCGTTGTGTCGATCTGCTTGAGGGTAGGGAGGCTCTTCAAAGGGACCTGAACAGACTGGACCAGTGGGCTGAGACCAATGGGATGAGGTTCTATAAGGCTAATTGCTGAGTCCTGCACCTGGAACATAGCAACCCCATGAAGTGCTACAGGCCTGGGGAAGAGTGGTTGGACAGCTGTCAGGTGGAGAAGGACCTGGGGGTGTTGGTGGACTGCAGACTGAATATGAACCAGCAGTGTGTCCAGGTGGCCAAGAAGGCCAATGGTGTCCTGGCTTATATCAGAAACAATGTGGCCAGGAGGTAATTGTGCCCCTGTACTTGGCACTGGTGAGACTGCTCCTTGACTACTGTGTCCAGTTCTGGGTCCCTCACTACAAGTATGACACGGAATCCTGGAACATATTCAGAGAAGGGCGACCAAGCTGGTGAAGGGTCTAGAGGGCAAATCTTATGAGNCATCCTTGGATGTATTTAAAAGATGGGTAGATGAGGTGCTTAGGGATATGTTCTAGGAGAGGACAGGTACTGTTTGACACTATGATCTTAAAGGTCTTTTCCAACCTAGTCATTTTGTGATTCTGTGAATTCTGGCCCCTGGCCGACATACTCACTAGAATTTAGAAAATTATCAAATTCCACAATAGGATGCACTGTCTTTAGCTGTAAAGGTGAAGCCTCTCATATTTCCTAAACAAAAAATCAGTATCTCTTGAATATTATAATGCACCAAATCAGCACTGAACATTGCTGTTTTAGGGACTCCTGGACTGACCACCAGGTGTCTTTCTATTTTAGAGAATGGAAATAACTTTCTGGATTCCTTTGTTGACATTAACTTGATTTCCATGGACTATACACTTAGTTCACATATCAATATTTATATGTTTCTACTTAAACTTCAGCATACTGTTGGGGGATGGCTAGCAGTACAAGGCCACGATGCTGCAGAGTATCTCTGGCCTGAAGCGAAGTGCTGAGTGAGCGGAGCAGTGTGTATGTTATCAGGTCAGCGTGACCTTGTGGCTGAACACTAGATGAAAACAGGAGGCTGAACATCTGTGCCTGGCCCCTCGGATAGGTTGTAACCAAGCCATAACAGAAGATACTAACCTACGTAATGCCTAACCAATCACTACTTGCAAAACCAAGATGTTATCCAATCATGTATGATTACGCTTAAGAACAAACCTATATAAATGAACTACTAACTAACAATAAATCGGAACAGATACGACAGCATACTACTGTAGAAATGTATTTTATCCCATTGTCTTTGTAACATAATTGCAGTTTCTGCATAGATAGAGATTTGTTTTCACTGTGTCACTTGTAGTTTATATACTTGCAGATGCCTTTCCACAGCCTCATAAAAGCATAACAACTCCTAATGGAGACTAGTCAGTGGTCCTGTATGGTTCTTACTTATGGCATGGTGGGATAGTGTTTGGATACTTTTACTGTTTTCTTTATGTAGCAACAATTGTTTTGTTTTGTTTTTTGTTTTGTTTTGTTTTGTTTTAATTTAATTTTGGGTTTTGTCTTTTTAGCCAAAAAAGAAAGTAGTATGCCTTTTTTTTTTTTTTTCTTGAGTTCTTTAGGTCAATCTGACCACTCTTTCGGCACCCAAAAAAGGGTGAGTTTTACTCTTAAAAAATGGCAACACACTTTGATCTCAATATTGACATCTGATCAAAATAAATGTGAGAAAAATGTCTTTTCTGGTAATGAACCTAAACAAAGACAAGAATTTCCTTAGAAAGATAACTCATAACTTGCAAGAACCATTTCAGTGAGACTTCTTCTCATTTATTCCTTATTCTTTCTTATTATTTCAATCCAAACTCTTCTAATTATACTGATAAAAACTAACCTTGCTGTGTAAAGCAAGAAAGAATCTGTTACCTTTGCAAAATTTTAAAGAAAATTGCCATTGTAATAATTTCCTTTAAAAAAAATTAAAATAATAAAATTGGCATAAAACTGTGGATTTTTTATTCATATGATCCATCAAACTATAACATTTTTTTCTGTTTGATACTTGAATTTAAATAATAAACCTCTTCAGAGTTACCTGGAGCAAACATACACTGTTGTACTTTCTTTGTCAATTGGTTGAAGAACTTGCGGAGTCCTAATGAACAATAAAAGTTTGTCTTTTATTGCATAACTTTTATTCATAAAAGAGAGATTTTTTATTGACACTGAATTTGTAATATGAAACAAATTCTCTACTCTTTTGGATGGGCACTCATTATAGAGCCTTGAATTATCTTGAAACAAATTGGCTTTCTGAGAAAAAAATAAGCTTTCCTCAGAGGACTTGCTTACTGAAAATATTTTGATGAGAAACTGGTACAGCAGATTTGAATTTTGACATCTGTTATCTGAAAAGACTTGCAGAAATCTGGGAAGTTTCTAGAAGATATAAACCAAAATAATTTGAGATTAATATTCTGTTTTTCTGAAAGGATACAGTTAGTTTTCACAAGCTGAGAGAGGACACAACCAGGACAAATGACTGTAACTAACCAAAGGGTGATGACCAGCAATAGGGCAAGGGACAATGGTTCCAAACTGGAACACAGAAAGTTCCATCTTAATATAAGGAGGAACTTTTTCCCTGTGAGGGTGATAGGTCACTGGAACAGGCTGCCCAGAGAGGTTGTGGAGTCTCCTTCTCTGGAGACATTCAAGACCAATCTGAACATGTTCCTATGTGATCTACGCTAGATGATCCTGCTCAGGCAGGGGGGTTGGACTTAGTGATCTTTCAAGGTTTCTTCCAGCTCCTAATATTCTGTGATTCTGTGATATTCTGTACCATATGATGTCATGCTCCACATATAAAGGGAAGCTTGGGAAGGTGCGGCTCTCAGGAAGGTCTGAGTAGTGTCTGAATGCCCTGTCAGTCTTCAGGTGCTCTGGTGGGCAAATTACATTGTGCATCATACGCTTTATATATTGTTGTATATATTGTTGTTATTTTACATTTCCTTTGCTGTCCTAGTAAACTATCCTTATTCAATTCCAAGAAGATTTTCTGTATTTCCAATATTCCTCCCCATCCCACTGGAGGCAAAAGCCATGTGGTGTTTAGCTGCCAGTTAAACCATGACATTTATTTACCTTCTTGTAATTCCCATGTATAGTTTAGAACAGTTCTGATCTACCTTATAAGTAGAATTGCATGCGGTTCTTATCAACAACAGCTTGAAACACATCAAAATCCCCTAAAACACCCTAAAATCCTTCTATAGACAATTGAAAATGTACTTCAGAGAGAAACACAGAGAGGGAGTCACATAAACCCTGGATAAATTAATGGTTGTTCTTCTGCATTCAGATTCATCAAATAGAGTGATGAGTGATGACTCATAATGATCTCACTTTCTCTTTTAAAAATTTACTTAGATTATATGGTCTAGAAACCTGCTATCTGATGAAGCAAGGTAGTAAAAACGGGAGTCTGGCTAAGGCAAGCTCTTGTGTGTAATACCTTTACTCAATCCCTGTGGAGAATATCACTATTCAAACTATGTCTTTAACATCACCTTTAATCCCTTGTTTGCATTTACAGCCTGGCTATGTGTTTATAAAAGAATAGCTGAATAAAGGACTTAAAATTTCTGGATGTTACTATCATAGTCTGGTCCTATCAGCTGCAGCCTTTCTTCTGCTCTTTAAGAGAATGCCTTCACAGATAATTTTCCTAGACCATTGCTTTGTCTATATCATCATCCACCAGATCTCATGTCATCTGGTAGTATAGCACCAAGAGTCAGACTTGATGATCTTGAAGGTCTTTTCCAGCCATGAAGATTCATTCTGTGATTCTACTGCATCATACAAGCTCCTTGTCTCAGCAATTGAGCATCAGCAGTTATGTGCAGTTTGTAAGTCCTCAGAACAAAGACTGATTGTTTCATTTCTGTGAAGCTCCTAGCACGAGTTCCTCTAGTAACTGAGTAATTATTCATAGCACTGTTAATATTAATATTTAATATTAATATTTAATAGTATTAATAATATAGAAAAATAGTAACACTAATAGTAATTATAATAATCCCAAAACTTTTATAATTACTCTTCATAAAATATGTGGTCCATATGAAATTCAGGGAAGAGTTAATGATATAAATATTCATCTCTCCTCAGGACTGTTATCTGATGAAACCATCTCACTGACAAAATTGCGTTCTTGCCAAGTTCCACTGCATTATTTTGCTTTTCTTTCTCTTGCAGATGAATGGTATATACAATTAAGCACCACTCTCTAACTTTCACTTTCCAGGTTTGTCTTAGCTTTCATGAGTCTAATGTCATTAACACAAAAATGAATGCAAACAATTTTAAGACAGAATACATGAAAGTAAAAGTTGGTGTAACTCAGAGTAATTTGAAGCTACTTTTAATCAGGCATTGAGTATATTATATGATAATTTGAAGTTTCCACTGGACTCACTGCTATTGCATCAATTATCTGTTTCTAAGCCATGTTATTTTTTTTTCTAATTTTCATTTGAAGCAGAGTAAATGAGAAATAGATGCACATCTGTCTTTGAGACAATCAGTACTGGCTAGATTAAAACTTTATGCAAAACCTGGTGGATGCTGTGATGGGCAATGTTCCAGGAGCTCTTCAGAAGTCATTGTAAAACAAAAAGAAAATGTATGTTACAACTCTGTGTTTTCAGGGTGCTTGGATGAAGAAGGAGCACCTGGAAAAAAAATCAAACAAAAAAAGGAAGCCTAAGGACTGTGAAAACAAGGACAAATTTTAATTTTTGGTGGAGAAGGCTTTTCAGAATGGTGAGAATAACACTGAGTTTTCTCTCCTCACTGCAGCTTTTCTGCAGCAATTCTTCATGCACTTTTATAATGTTGCATCTATATCTAAAATCAGAACATTTGTACAGTAGTGTAGATAGATTTCTTTCTATTCTAAGAAAAGCTAAACAACTATTCCAGGTCAAGACTCTGCCAGCTATTTCAACCTTGACTTACAGCTGATCTTTAACTTTCAGTTCTGAGCTTCATTAAAAAAAAAAACCCAAAAAACAACTGTGCAATTTGCCATGAGTGTAGAATGTCAAAAGGTGTATGGTTTTAGCTTATATCAGTCAGACTCCTGCACTGGTAATTGACCAAAGACAGAGGCAAGTAAAACAAAAAAAGCAGCATTCATAATAACACTATTAGCTGATCACTTCAAGATCATACACTTCAGTCAAAATCACAGATAGTATCATGTCAAAGTCCTGAATTTGGTGTGACTTGTCAAAGTCAAGAATGTTCACATTAACATGTAATGAAGAAAAGCTGGGGAAAATGTTATTTTTTTTCTTTCATCTTCCATCATTCTGCTATCACATAATTTCATTTATGAGTCATTTTATCCCAAGAGAATGAAATTCAGATATACATATGCTTGATCTCAGTAAAAGTCTTCAAAACCCAGAGAACAACTCCCTATTTGTTTGAAGGTTCTCATACAGGCGCAGATATAACAGTGTGGTGGATTGACCCTGGCTTTAGAGCAGGTACCCACTAAACCAATCTATCACTTCCCATCCTCAATGGGATGGGGAGAAATTAACATGAAACATCTTGTGGGTGGAGATAAATCCAGGGAGATTAATATATTGCAAGCTAATAACAGATTAGGATAGTTAGAAACAAGAACAAAAGTAAAAACTCTTTCCCTTCATCCTTTCTTTTCCTCCCAGGCTTTGCTTCACTCTTAACTCTTCTAGTTCCCTGCTCCTCTCTGAATGGCACAGGGGGTCAGGGAATGCAGGTTGAAGTCATTTAATATTTTTTGTCTCTCTTACTCCTTCCTTCTCACAATTTCCCCCTGCTCTAGATGGACTCTCACTCATGGAAGACAGTCCTTCATAAAATGCTCATCTCCTGGTCCATCCTCTCCATAGGTTAGCGTTCCTCATCAAGTGCTCCCACATGATGCCTTCCACAGGGTGAAATACTTCAGTAACAGACTCTTCCAGCATGGGTACTCCTTGGGTCACAGCACCTGCCAGAAAACCTGTGTGGGCTCTTCTACACAGGTCACAAGCTCCTGCCAGGAGCTTGATCCATTTTGGGTTCCCTTGAGGAGCCTTTTGAAATTCCTTTGAGAAATGAACACTTGCTTTTGTGTGGGGTACTCTGTGGGCTATTGAGTGGATATCTGTGCCCTTGTGGTCTCTCTTGGGATATAGAGGAACAATCTACTTCACTGTGGTCTTCATGGTGCTGTACAGCATCCAAATAACAGCAACTAAGCTGTTGAAGGAACAAGTTGAATGAGGACTGGCTCAGACAACTGGTGTGGTTTAGTCTGAAGAAAAGGAGGCTGAGGGGAGACCTTATTGCTCTCTATAACTACTTAAAAGGAGGTTGTAGACAGGTGGATATTGGTCTCTGCTCCCATGGTGCAAGTGACAGCACAAGAAGTGCCCTCAAGTCAAGCGGTCTTCCAGTACCTCAAGGGGGCCTACAAGAAAGATGGGGACAGGCTCTTCAGTAGGGCCTGATGTGACAGGACAAGGGGTAATGGTTTCAAAATAGAGGGAGGGAGATTTAGATTGGATATTAGGAAAAAGTTCTTTGCTGTAAGAGTGGTGGAGCACTGGAACAGGTTGCCCAGGGAGGTGGTGGATGCCCCATCCCTGCAGACGCTCAAGGTCAGGTTGGATGAGGCCCTGAGCAACCTGATCTAGTTGGGGGTGTCCCTGCTTCTTGCAGGGGGGTTGGACTAGATGACCTCTGGGAGTCCCTTCCAACCCTAATAATTCTATGATTCTATGATTCTATGCCATGGGACAAGTCATGCCATGGGAAGTTTAGGTTTAGATTGGAAATTAGGAATAAATTTCTTCACCAAAATGGTTTTCAAATGCTGGTACAGGCTGCACATGAACGTGGTGGAATCACCATCCCAGGAGGCATTAAAAAGATTTATAGATGTGATGCTTAGAGACATAATTTAGTGGTGGACTTGAAAATGCTAGGATAATTGTTGTTCTTGAAAATTTTAATTGTCTTTCAATTTAAAAGATACTCTGATTTTATTCTATGATTCACCACAGGCTGCTGAGGAATCTCTGCTACAATACCTGGAGTAGGTTCTCCCTTTTTCTCTGACCTTGGTGTCTGCAGAGTTGTGTCATATTTTTCTCACTCTTACTCACAGCTGCATCTCAGGGTTTTTTTTTATCTTTCCTTAAATACGTTATCACAGAGGCACTACCAACGTCTGTTGTAGTTAAACTGCAGCCAGCAGCAAAGTATCACACAGCCACTCACTGACTCTCTTGTGGTGGGATTGGGGAGAGAACTGGAAGAGTAAAAGTGAGAATAACAGTGGGTTAAGATTAAGACAGTTTAATAGGTAAGGTGAATGCCATGTGCACAAGCAAAGCAAAATAAGGAATTAATTCCACACTTCCCATCTGTAGGCAGGTGTTCAGCCATCCCCAGGAAAGCAGGGATCCATCATGCCTAACAGTGATTTGTGCAGGAAAACACTGTCACTCTGAAACCGTGTACCCCTTCCTTCTTCTTCTGCCAGCTTTATATCCCGAGCATGACATCACTGTTATGGGATATCCCTTTGGTCATTTGGAGTCAGTTGTCTTGGCTGTATCCCCTCCCACCTCCTTGGTCTACTCACTGGTAGGGTGGGGTGAGAAGTAGAAAGTCCTTGGCTCTGTGTCAGCACTGCTCAGCAGTAATGAAAACATCTTTTTGTCATNAAACATATTTTTTGTCATCAACACTGATTTCAGCACAAATCCAAAACACAGCTACTAGCTACTGTGAAGAAAATAAACTCTATTCCAGTCAAAACCAGCACAACATCATTGTTGTTATCAGTTTTGGGCATCAGTGGGTCTGTCCTGGAGCCATGTGGAACTGTATCTGCTCAGCATAGGGGAAAGTTCCTAGTGTCCTGATAGAAACCACTCTCACAGCCCATCCCCGGCTCTCAAAGCTTGGCCCTATAAAATCACTTTATGTCACACATCTTCATTTTACTGTTCCATCAATTAGAATAAAGAAGGGATTTAAAATCTGACATTTTTTTCACTACTAGCAAGGAGGAAATAGGTGAAATCAGTAACTGTCAGCCACAGAAACAGACATGTTTTGAAGCCTAAAGTCCAAGTTTCTACCTCAGAGCTGTGAGTCTGCCCCTTGAATTCTATTCCTGGATTTCTATTCTTGGCTTTCTATTTCTGTAGTAACTTGAACAAGTCACTTGTCTTCTCTGTGCTTAGTATTTGATAGAATTCTTCTGTGGTTAAATACGTAGTTAGCACATAGTAAGCTCCCTATACGGAAGGTCACTGCATAAGAATTACAATAAGTGTTTTCACCATGAAGTTATACAACTCTGCTTTTTTGAAAATAATTTGAACTAATCATTACTAAATAATTCAATGCATTGTGATATTACTTGATACTTAGACAAAATTTTCTTAGTATATTTGACTGGTGGAGTAAAATTTGATGAAGCCTTCCAATGAAGTACACAGCTACAGATACATTCACCTAGCATCTATTTCACTGCTGGATGTTTTCAGATTCCTCCCATTCACTTCTCATTTAGTCCATTGCAAGCAATGGGAAAATGTCACCTGGCTTCATCCGATAATTCTTTTTCCACAACATCTATGTGGTATGTAGAGCTACAGCACACATCCTGGAAGCTGCAGAACCAGAAGGCTGAAACACTGTGTCTGCCCTAATCATCCTTGTTTTACAGCTTATCCATCTGAGCGCTGTCCTGTGCTAACATCACTATACTAGAGCTAGATGAGATATCGTCACCAAATGCTTATGAGGCTTCACTATCAGTAATGTGATCAATTTAAAGTCTGCTAATGAAAAAAAGAGCAAATTGTATTATTTTGAAAATGCTATTTTGCTCTAGAAGAGAAATATAGAGCTGACAATACCTGATTGGGGTTTTTTTCACAGGAAAAAGAATGTTTGATATAGATTCAATCTTCAAAGAGTTTTAAATAGAGCAGTTTTTAGGGACTGTTTATGTCAGTAACAGAAAAGATGCCAAGTATCTGTTTCTTTAGTTGTGCTGTATAACTACATTGAGGTTACCTTTTCCCAACCCAGAGCAGTTCAAAGCAACAACAAACCAAACTCAACAACCTCAAAAAATAAACAGAACAAAATCAAAGCAAAAACCACAGATCTTACTATTATCTACTTTGAATAATGAATTTCTATTACTTTTTTACTCTCACAGTATGGTTTGAAAAAGAATTTACATCTGTGAGTGTTTTCTTCATCTGAGATATCTGATGTTGTGGAAGATTATGTTGAACCAATATTCAACACATTTTAAGTTGGGTAGTGGAGGGAAGAGTTGCAAGTTGGAAGAATTGATGACACAGACATTTAGTATACTGGTCAGAATCAGAAGAAAACAGCGTTTTACACAAACGCATTCAAGCAATACTCATGAAACCCTATGCATACCAGAGCAGAGGTCAACTCCAAACAGCTGTAAGAAAACTCCAGTGTTCTGGAAAACATTTGTAATAGTGAATTTCAATGTTATTATTTTGAATGGAGATAAGGTGATTTTGCCTATATGTATCATTAATCCACCTATATTCACATTTCGCTTTCTTTATATTTACTTCATATTTATCTTTCTGAATTTTTTTCTACAAACCTTATCATTATTCTGCACACTGTTGTAAACTTTGTCACAGTCTTCAGCTAGCCTGAATGTCACTGACCTCATTGGTGATATCAGAGGCTGAAGAGTTGTTCAGTTTTCACATACCTTTGAACATACTAAGGTCTCTTGTGACATACTGCATTTTATTAACAGATTCAAGAGATAAGTACTATACAGAGCCACATTACATGCACATTTATTCAGTTCATCAGCTGGTTGCAGTTCATAACCAAATATGGTTTCAGACTGTTTGCAAGTAACAGTCCTGTTTGATAAAATGCCCTGTGAGATGTTTTTTCACAAAGAGAGATATTTATATACAGGATATTCCTACTGTAAATTCTTGTTTTCTGACCTTGTATTAATTGATTGCTGTTGGAAGTAAAAAGGAGCTATGTTTATGTTCTTACAGCATCAGCTGATGGGAAACTAACTGCATCTTTGCTTGCACAGATGCAAAGGGGAATGGACAGACCACAGAGAACCAGGAAGAGTCATCACTCAGGTTGCAGATAGAAGACATATCTCTTTACCTGTTCATGACTGTACTATAAAACAGTTGTTGACAATTACTCAGGAAGTAATTTGATGAGAAACTATTAACATTTTTCAGCTTTTGCCAAAGCTGTCACTGTTGTTTAATAGTATACTTGTTTAGGAACATGTGTTTCCATCACATTAAAAAGATAGTAGCTTTGGAGAAAGCTGGCCAGGTGAAATCTGAACTTCGCTGCAGTGTCACACAGAATACCTGTTCCTCTTCTGGACCAGGATTTCAGTTGTGCCCTTTAACTGGAAGTCTTCCATTCATGAGCCAGCCAACTATTTCATTGGTTGGGACGTCTAATGTAAGTTGTAGCTATGCACCTCATCAAAAAGAAATAGATAATAGCTTAATATTATCCACAAAACTGCATCAGTCATTGTTTCTCTAGATGTGATAATCTTGTGCCAATAAAGCTAACTTAAATTAACAACAGGCCTTTTCTGTGCTCTGGGTTGACTTCTAAAATTGGAAGTAATATATCATCATCTAAAATTTCATACTGAATGAATAATGCATTTAAAACTAATTTTATATGGATTCAATCAAGAAAATCCACCTTTAATAATTAATTGGCAGAAATCAGTCTCTACTACTTTGCAATGTTGTGGAGGTTCTAATAAGACTGTTATGTGGAGATCTCATTAGCCTTAAATCAGAACATAAGCAGCCCGTTCAATGCTAAGAGCACTGTAACCCTGAATAAAGACCAATGAAGGTGAAATTTGTGTACTTGTCCAGTGAAAGCGGTATTTGTTTTCATGTACTGGGAATATTTACTGAACAGAAGCAATGACTTCAGGAAATAAATATGCAAAACTCTGGGTTGACCAATGCATCACAGTAACTTACATGACTTTAACTTCCAGTACAGCAACAGAATGACTGCTCTGTGAGTTTGCACTTGCTTCCTAAGGAAGCCTAATCAAATGCTCTCTTTGTGTCTCAAATTATGTCTACACCTTTTTTCTATCTTAAAGGTATATGATTTTGGAAAGAGTTTCTGATTGCGTCTCTTGTAATTAGCTGTCTTATACACATCTATTTATTAGAGAAGGATGGCTTGAAAGTATTACAATAACCTGAAGTCTGCAGTACATTATAAAGGACTTTACTTGAGTGATTTTTTTTTTTGTTTTTATTTTTTAACCTCTCCTATAGGCATGGTTTCAAATTCTTGCAAGTAGATTATCTACATGACAACATTCTCAGGCATGTAAATACCTGTGATGTGAGCTGAATTAATCTATTGTGATTCAATACCAGATCTCAACTGCAACTAATAAAGACTTATGGCGCAGTGAAAGTTTCTCATTCACCTAATAAGCTTATTGGTGCATTTAGAAGAATTTGTCAGGCAAACCTTTAAATGTTTACATTGGGATATTTCCATTTGCAAACAGCAGTGCTGGTGTTTACATTTGCAATTAAACATACTTTCATATATATGGGTTTTGTTCCACAACTTCTGTCATTTGGTTGGAAGTGTCTGTTAGTTTTTCAAGATTTTTTTTCTCCTAAAATATTTGTTTGCTTAAAAAGGAGAATATAAGCGTAAAACATATGTTTAAAGACATACAATTTTAAAAAATGAAAATCTGTTCCACTAACTTTATATGATTCATTTTGCTGGGTATTAATTACACAGAAATTGAGACACACACTTTGCACGTTTGTAGTGAAGAACAGAGCAGGAGCTGCATGCCTTCTGCTCTCTTTTGCTTAAAGTAAGATTAGAACAGAATCTACTCAATCGAAGCAGATATGTGTCCACATATACTGAACTGTCAGATATGATCAAAACTGTTAGCATATAGATGTGTGATAAAATATAAGGTATCTCACAAAATATGCCTGGGTTGGTTTCCTTGGTTGTTGTTTTGCTTTGTTGCTTTTTTTCTGAGTTGTTACAAACACAAGGATTTGGAGTAAAAAAATTCTTCAGCAAATGATTAGTGCCAGTAGGACAGATGGAAGAAGAGGAACCACCTACGAAAATGTCCCAAGATGGTAGGACTCTCAGGAGATCAAATTTGCACCAGGGAGCAGAGATGGCTTCAAGAACCAGAGGCTAACAAACAACTCTACAATATGGTTCAAAACTCTCCTGCTAAGCAATAGTTGCCTACACATGCATGTGTGTAATCTCCTGTTAAAGTTAACAGGGGTAAGACATGCAGTAGCCTTGGATTCAGCTTGTGAATTGTACGGAATTCATGTGCTTAAAAATAGGCAGCAGGCAGTATTTCAGAAACCCTATGAGATCTGGGACATCTACATCTGGGCAGATATGACACAGTAAAGTGGGGATGCCTGGGTTAAGCCTTTCAGACTGGCAGATGAAGGTCATGCAGGTGAGGCTGTTTGGGCACCTAAGCTGATTATTATTTTTCTAACTCAAATTGCTTTGTCCAGCTAGAATATAAAAAGTCCATTCTCTTTCTACACATTCAAGGCATAATGAATGTTTAAAAGTTGTAATTTTACCAAAAAAGTTGATGAAACAGGTGACCTGGTATGAGTTTTGTGCCCTGAATTTCCACTAAGTTCAATTTTGGACTAAGAAAAGATATATTTCTATATGGAAACCTAAACATATTCATAAAATAATTCACAAAATAATGAATTATAGCTAATAAAACCAAAAAGTTAATTTTTTATCTGAACAACCTGTTCAAAAATTTAGTCATTTCAGTTGCATAGACGTATCTTTCCTACCTTCAGAACCAATTCTGTTCAATCCTAATTCTTTGTGGACAAAAACCAAAACTCTGACAGACAACAAGAACAGCCCTACAATATCATTGGCTTATTTGTATTCCCATGTGAAATCAAACCACCTTTGGCATGAAGTACATGTTACAGGGGTTAATCCCAAGCCTTACTAATAAGGTATTATGCGGTCTGTGGTCCATGCAGGTAACCACAGCTACCATGTAGACTTAAACTGATAATGTTATAATAACAGGCCCTACTGTTCAGTAGGGCCTGTTATTATTACATTAGACCTTCTAGCGGTCTTCCAGTACCTCAAGGGGGCCTACAAGAAAGATGGGGACAGGCTCTTCAGTAGGGCCTGATGTGACAGGACAAGGGGTAATGGTTTCAAAATAGAGGGANTGAGAAGCTGTACAAAAATACAGATGCTCCACAGTTCACCTGGCCAGAAGTGCCATGGCCTCTGGTTTGTTCTCTAAAGAAGTAGTATGGAAACAGAGCAACAGGTTGTATGCAGAAACCATTGCAGCTACCCCATCTTTGCACTGCTGTTAGCTGAAAAGAGAATTTTTAAGAAAATATACTTCAATGCATGTGATGTAGCTTGCCTGTTTACTTCACTCTCTCTTTTCCTCAAATAAATATTTGCATATAAATTGCTTGGAAGAATATATTACCAACTAAGGACAGCTGGAAAAGAAGTTTAAATGAATTGTAAATCCACATGAGGTTTTCAGCCTTGGAAATGCATGTATAAAATGGAATCTCTCCACAAAATACAGCTTCTTTAAGATTCCAGCTCTCCTGCATGTCAGCATGATTTTACTTTTGGAGTAATAAAATACTGTTGAAAGCCACATAATTAGTAAATCAGGGAGAAGGTCTTCTCCTCATGCTGACTGGAAGTTCAGTATTTATAAATGTAGAAGTTATTGAAGTGTAAAGCAGATTGCTGCTAAATTGACTTACTTTAAAAAGCTTTAGAGTAGAATAGTAGCATGTAACAGAAAAACAAAAAAAAAATCATAGGATATAGAATGGTTTGTGTTGGGAGGGACCTCAAAAATCATCTAGTTCCAACCACCTGCCATGGGCACGGACACTCTCCACTAGACCAGGTTTCCCAAAGCCCCATCCAACTTGGCCTTGGAAAACTGCCAGGTATCCAGGGGCAGCCACAGCTTTGCTGGGCAACCTGTGCCAGGGCCTCACCATGCACCTATAGGGAAGAATTTCTTCCTTATATCTCATCTAAATCTACTCTCTTTTAGTTTAAAGCAACTGCCCCTTGACCTATCACTGCACTTCCTGATTAGCAGTCCTTCACCTGCTCTCCTGTAGATCACTTTCAGGGATGTACTGGAAGGCTGCTACAAAATTTCCTCTGAGCCTTCTCTTCTCCAGGTTGAACCAGCTCAACTCGCAACCTTTCACTTGACCTTTCTGAAGTTCCTGTAGTTCACAGGGGCTCACTTCTCAAGGTCCCTCTGAATGGCATCCCTTCATTCCAGCTTGCGTAAAAATAAAATTCTGTTCATAAAGAATCTAAGGGGGGATATAAATTGAAGAAGAATAATCTGAGGGAAAGAAGACCTTTTTGAGGAAAGCAGTACAGAGGCAAAAGCAGACTTTTGCATAGGTATGTATAAAAACAATGTTCTTTCAAACAACAGTTTCTAAACCTTATCCACTTTTCACATAAGTGGACGTAAATCTGAACTGGTAAATGAGCTATTTAGAGTGAGACTGAGATTAAAAAAAAAAAAAATTCAGACTATCTCCCACAGTCAATATAGGCAACTGGTGAGGAAAACAATTGAACGAACACATGGATTAGTAGCAACAAACAAAAAAAACATGATTTATAAAACCAGAAGGCGAAGAGAGGACATGACAAATAATGTCTTGATTTTTACTTCATACTATGTGGCATGACTCTTAATTATTTTTGGTTAATGACAAGTCTTAAAATATATTATACCATATATTGGTTTTATTATTTTTATATATAAAATACTTTTTAAGTTCTTTTACTGCTTGGTTACCTTTGTGATATTTTGAAATACTTTTGTAAATCCATAGTTGAGTCATGTTTCTTTGAAAGACCTAAAACTGTTACTTTAAATGAAATTCAGTCCTGTCCACTAATTACATATGTCCAAGCACTTGAACTTTAAATAGAAAAAAACTCTTACCTCTGCCAATCTCTGCATGAAAAGTGGGAACACTCTGTATGTTCTATTACATTAGAAGAAAACAAAGATGTGTTATCTAGATAATTACAGTTTCTTTAGCTCAGAGTTTATTCTGAGGACAATAGTTGATTTTGACTTGTGTACTAAAGAATTAAGAGAAACATACTAATTAATGGCAATCAACATATGTAAAATGGATCATGTCAAACTAGATTCATTAACCATCTTCTTCTCCTTGTTTTTTGGAAGAGACTAAAGATTGCCTGAAAAAACAGTGTTTATATGCCACATTGAGAACTACAGGACATTTGGTTTGGGATTACAAGAGAACTTGGTTAAATGGTGCCATACTTATCAAACAAGAAACTTTTCTTTTTTTTTTTTTTTTTTAACCAGAGATTGTTAATTAAGAAGATCTCTGACTGAATCTTTTACGGACTGATTATATTTTCTGAGCATTTTTATAAATAACCTGGAAAAATCCCAGTATCTGTATTAATACAAAGAAACACGCCTTGGAAGTGTTAGGTCATTCCTGAGGGATCTGCTTTCTAACACACAGTTTCTTTCACTGGAATTTTATGTAGAAGGGCAAACGTTACTGAGAAATGCTCATAGGTTTGTAATAGGTAGGGGAAAAATTTACTCCTAACTCTTTTCTAATACTCTTGTCATTATGTTGGTCACATAAAGGAAAGTAAGCATAAATTCTTTTTCATCAGGGACTTCAGTTGTGGAAAAGTGTTTATAGTAATCTGATTATCTCAGAAATAAGCAGGCACATTATCAAAATGTGATACTCCTTTAGCACAGTACTAAAAAGACTCAGTTCAGATTTTTGAGGTTGTACATTGCAAGGTTGACCCTGCAAGCAGATGTGTAAATTTTTGAAAAAAATTTGAAAATGGCACAGTAAATGAATAGGTGTTAGTTAGATCTGAAAAAAATAAAAATAAAAAAATCAGTAGACAACACTTAAGATGTTGACATTAGATGACTGTGAAGTGTAATCAATCAAAAACCATCAAAAGTCCCTTTTCAGGTTGTAAAATTTAGACACAATTTCATATTCTGTCAAGCAGTCCATTGTAGCAGGTAAGAAAGTAATGGTTCTTCTGCTTTTAGTCACTTTTCCTATTTCAACAAAACAAATACATATTCAAAGAGAAAATGAGAAGCAATAGGAAATACAGAGGACATAGAAAAACTTTTTGTTTTGTTTTGTTTTTTCTTGTTTATTTTGTTTTGTTTTGTTTTGTTTTGTTTTGTTTTGTTTTGTTTTGTTTTGTTTATACCCTCAGGGTATTGGGGTCTGATGAGAGACTGGTAACAGATTTTTGTCGTGAGACTTTGTTCTTCCTGCCATTTTCCTCAATTCGAGATATTCTTGGGCTTGCCAGGGCTTGTTTCTTTCTATAGCAAGGCAGAATATTTCAAATCCCATGCAGCTGGTTAAATATTTTGTTTTCTAATTAAGGGAAATAATTCATAACTGTAACATGGGCAGAGTGGATTGCAAAAGGCTCTCAATATAAATTCAGTTAGTGCCATATGACCATGTGCTGCCCATTTTTACTGCTGCTAGAGCACCACTGATGGCCATAGAGTCATAGAACCACAGAATATCCTGAGTTGGAAGGGACTCATAAGGATCATAGAGTCCAACTCCTGGCTCCACACAGGACCAGATATGTCTGAGCATGGGACTGAGTGTATCCTCCAGACGCTTGAACTCAGTCAAGATCAGTGCTGTGACAACTTCCCTGAGGAATCTTTTCCAGTTCCCAAACACCCTCTCAGTGAAGAACCTCCTCCTAATATCCAAACTAAACCTCCCCTGTAGCAGCGTCATGCCATTCCCTTGGGTTCTACCACTGGTCACCAAAGAGAGATCAGTGCCTGCCCCTTCGATCCCCTTGGTCAGGAAGCCACAGACCATGATGAGGTCTCCTCTCAGTCTCCTGGACGAACAAATGAAGGGACTTCAGCCTCTCCTCATAAGACTTCCTCTCCAGCCCCTCCATCATCCTTGTTACTTTCCTCTGGACACTATCCAATAGTTTTGCGTCCCTCTACATACAATACTCAAGGTGAAATTTCACCAATGCAGTGTAGAGCAGGACAATTTCCTCCCTGGACCAGATAGAAATACCATGCTTGGCCATGGAAATCTTACAATAATAAACATAAAGTCAGGAAACCTAAATACTTTTGTCTTATCAAAAATGTTCTACCAAAATTTAAACTGCCCTTTTAACAACCTTTTCAGGAGATAGATGGATTGCGTAATCTATTCCACTATTCTATTTTCTATTAACTATACCTGATTTTCAGCAGATAACTTTATGTCTATAGATTTCTGACCTTATTTCTTTTTAACTAGAGGTAACCCCTAATTGAATCTTCTATTTATAGTTGGTCTTTTGTTGCAACTAATTTCATCTTGTTGCCTTTCTTTTGCACCTTCTCTGTTATTGTTGAAATGGTATAGTACACGATATATCATATAATATATAGCTAATATTTTGTTTAGCTTCTTCCTTTGCTCATGTTAAACTAGTTGCTTTCTATAGGCTTAGTCACAATTAATAAAAGATATTTCTGTATCCTGTGCAAGAATAGCTCTGTGTGTCTGAGTGCTACTCTGGTTGGGCTTTGCCAGCAGGAAGGAAGAGACCTTATGCACTGCTGCATGATCTACTGTATAATGAAATTGCAGCAAATGAGTATGAAATCTGACTTCAAGGAAATGAAGAATGACAAGTGGGACCCTGTTATGTAAAATCCTCTTAGCTTTTGAAATGTCAGTTGTAGTTATGATGAAACTGTGTATAAGGAAGGTAGCAATCAAAAGACCTCTAACGAGGGCATAAAGCAAGAATCTTAAATTGGGAGTGGTTTTGTGCAGTTTGTTAATGCCAGGGTCCAATATTAAGAGGGCACTTGCACTACTGGGAGATGTTATCCTTCAGAGAAGATATTAAAATGATGTCCCATCTGCTTATTTCTAACATCATTTTAAGATGATAAAGACCTCACAATACAGGCTGGAGGGAAGTGTTGGTGGGGAGGATAGGGAATAGGGAATAACTTTGCTTCCAGCTGGCAAAATCATCCTTTGTTAAATATTATCACCACAAATTAATTGGCAATGTTACAAACATTCATGACTATACAGCATGCAAGATGTTATACAGGGCTGACTGGTGACCATAGCGGTCTGTCTCATAGTATTCACTAAAGCTGTTAAATTGTGAAGTTTTTCATGAGTATAAAAAAAAATAATATAAAAATATACTGACATTGTAGCAGAATTAACTTTCTTTGAGTATACTCATATTACTTATTTTAACACCAAGTTCTATATAAAATCAGGTGGAATTTAAGAAGAGATAAAAGTTTTAAAGATAGGGTATGTCTTTAAATGCCCAATGATAGATTTATGTGAATAATATGAGGCACGCATTTTGATTTGGTCATCTGTAAGATGTTAATTTAACAATTGAGCTATACCTCAAGTACATAACTTGTGTGTATAACATGTATAAGTAACTGCAACAGAAATATTAGTCACAGTTCCCAAAAAATTCTTTCCATGGCCTTCCCAGGACTTGATTATGTAGCATGCAAAACTCTTGAAACTATACCTACTATCTGTTGACATAGTCCAGTGGGTATGTGGTGATATAGCACAGCAGAATTCCCTACTCTGTTAATATTTAGACACAAGCTCTGAGTTATCAAAGATGCACAAATGTTTTATTATTCTGCCTGTGGAAGAACATGGTCCCTCTCAACACCCAGTTAGCAAAGCCGAATTCTCTGCCTACAACTTCATGGTAGAGAACGAGAGAAGAGAGAACATGTAGTAGATGCTATGAGAGGATGCACCAGAATTAGAGAATATGGAAGTACACAGGGAAGCTGAGATGAGGAAATGGATAGAGAAAACAAGAACCAGTTGCCATATGTTGGAAACAGGAAAGCAATATGTAATAGGTTAATTTCTGTAGAAATAATTGCTAATTCACTATTTTCTTCTGTTGGAACTCAAGGCAAGAGTTGAAACCTAGTAGTAATACTTTTTCTTTCAATTACAAGTATCACTTTTAACTTGCTGCTTCTAAGAAACTAGAAAGATAAAGAACAGTTGCATTAAATATGTCCAGAGAAGAGAATAGCAGTTGTTTAACTGTAAGATTTTATACATTTTGAGGGCTAAATTTGGGCTTTTAATATTACTTCATTATCCAAAACAAAGAATAAAACCAAAATCCACTACCTCCTTTAGATCTCAAGTGACCAGTGAAGACTTCAGCTTTAATCTCAGAAACAGAATTACAGAATGTTAGGAGTTGAAAGGGACCTCAAAAATTCATTTAGTCCAACCCCCAGTTGAGCAGGATCACCTAGATTAGATCACAGAGCAATGTGCCAGATTGGTCTTGAATGTGTCCAGAGCAGGAGACTCCACAACTTCTCTGGGCAGCCTTTTCCAGTGATCTGTAACCCTCATAGTGAAACATGGAACTTACATCACATGGAACTTTCTATGTTCCAACTTGGACCCATTGCCCTTAGTCCTATCACTGTCCAACACTGAGAAGAGCCTGTCTTCATCTTCCTGACATTCACCCTTAACTTGTTTATAAACATTAACGATGTCACCCATCAGTCTCCTCCAGGCTAAAGAGACCCAGCTCCCTCAACCTGTCCTCATAAGGAAGATGTTCCACTTCCTTAATCCTTCTGGTGGCCCTGCACTGAATCTTTCAAGGAGTTCTATGTCCCTCCTGAACTGAGTGGCCCAGAACTGGACACAATATTCCAGGTGCATACAAGTGCATACAAAACATACAAACATAAAAGTTCTGAAAAGTTATTTTAGGAAGTAAAGGGCGTTGTTACTTAAGGTAGGCATCTGAAGTAAAAGTTCCACCAAATCCTAGTAAAGCTAAATCACTATTTGAGAAAATGCATCAAATAAATGAGGTGTGATTTTATCTTTAAATGTTTTTTGAAATATTCAAAGTAGTAACTACCAGCATCCACATAAAAATATAATCACGAGCCTAAAGAACTACATTATTCTGTACATGCACTAGCAGGTTCTATATTCAAAATATTACCATGTGCCCTGAAATATAACAGCTGACATGAACCTATCCAAACATAAATCTACCCAGACATTTGGATCATGAAGGAATGAATTCATAGAATTATACAATTATACAATATCCTGAGTTATAAGGGATTCATGAGGACTCTCAAGTTCAACTCCAAACTGGACAACAAGCTAAACTGTATAGCTGAGTGTTGTCCAAAAGCTTTGTAAGCAATGGCAGGCTTGCTATCCAGAAACAGTGCTTTTAATTACTATACAAATGTATTTTTGCAGTTAATTCACTTCATAGCATCATGAGTTTAATGTCTCACAGCCAATTTTACAGTAAATTAAAACTGAATTTAGCTAAATTAAGTTGTAGGAATCATAGACTTTCAGCCAATAATTCCTATATCAGGTCTGCAATTAGTGTGAAACTTATATCTCTTGAAAAATCCATCCAATTCACTCAACAAAATAGAGGGAATGGTCTTCCAGTGCCTGATGGGGACCTACAGGAAAGCTGGGGAGGGACTGTTTTGTAAGGATATGTAGCAATTCAACGAGGTGCAGTAGTTTTAAACTAGAGCAGGGCAGGATTAGATTAGACATTAGGAAGACATTCTTCCCTATGAGGGTGGTGAGACACTGGAAAATGTTGCCTAGAGAGGTTGTGAAATCCAAATCCCTGGAGACAATTAAGAGATAATGTTGATCTGAGCACCATGATCCAATGAAGATATCCCTGATACCTTTGCTTATCCCCAAACCATTTGATTTCAGTAATAATATTATTAAATATCTACCTAAAAACCTAAAGGAAATAAAAAAAAATAAGACAGAGCTGGACTCCACTCATCACTACACAGTCAAAAGATGAGAAGCAATGGATGACATGCAATGGAAGATCGTGCTTGACCAGCCTGATCTCCTATGAAAAAGTGACCTGCTCAGTGGATAAGGGTAAGGCTGTGGATGTTGTCTGCATTTGATGTTGTACCCTACAGCATGCTCCTAGAGAAACTACACATTCATGGATTAGATGGGTAAACTCTTCAGTGGGGTAAAAACTGTCTGGATGGCTGGACACATAAGGTTGTGGTGAATGCCCTTAAATCCAGCTAGTGGCAGATCACAAGTGGTGTTCTCCAGTGCTCAGTGCTGGGGCCAGTCCTGTTTAACATCTTCATTAATGGTTTGGATGAGGGGATCGAGCGCACCCTCCATAAGTTTTCAGACAACACCAAATTGTGTGGGAGTGTCGACCTGCTGGAAGGCAGGAAGACTCTGCAGAGGGACGTGGACAGGCTGGATCAATGGGCAGAGGCCAACCTTATGGGGCTCAACAAGGCAAAGGGCTGGGTCCTTGTGTCCCTTGAGTCACAATAACCTCAGGCAGCCCTACAGGCTTGGGGCAGAGTGGCTGGAGAGCTGCCTGGAGCAGAAGGACCTGGGGGTGTTAGCTGACAGCCTGCTGAACATGAACAAGCATTGTTCCTATGTGTCCAAGAAGGCTAAGAGCATCCTTGCCTGTATCAGGAATAGTGTGACCAGCAGGAGTAGGAAAGTGATTGTCCCATTGTACTCAGCTCTGGTGAGGTCGCACCTCAAGTGCTGTGTGAAGTTTTGGCCCACTCACATCAGGAAGGATGTTGAGATGCTGGAGCATGTCCAGAGAAGGGTGCTGAAGCTGTTGAAGGGTCTGGAGCACAAGTCCTACAAGGACAGCTGAAGGAGTTTGGGCCTTTTAGTCTTGAGAAAAGGAGGCTGAGGGGAGACCTTATTGCTCTCTATATGTACCTGCAAGGAGGATGTAGAGAGAGGTAGGAGTCGGTCTCTTCTCTCAGGTAACAAGTGATAAGATGAGAGCAAATGGTTATAAACTGCCCCAGGGGAGATTTAGGTTAGATGTCAGTAACATTTCTTTACTGAAGGAGTTCTTAAGCGTTGGAACAGGCTGCCCAGGGAAGTGGCAGAGTCACCATTCCTGGAGGTATTTAAAAGGGTAACAGATGATGTGCTGAAGGACATGATCTAGTGGTGGACTAGGCAGGGAGGTGGACTCGAAGATCTTAAAGGTCTCTTCCTGAGAAGTGATTCTGTGATTCTATGATTCAATAAGCACCAGTAAATTTCAGCTGAATACATTACAAAAAATCTCTGCACATGGGGGTAACCACTGGAACAGGCTACTTAACGAGGTTCTGAAATCCCCAGCTCTTTGAAATTTGAGGGGGACAAAGCCTTGTTCAAAGTCATTTAACTTTAAATTTGGTTATGTTTTGAGAAGTTGACTTCTAGAGGTCCCTTCCAATCTAAACAATTACATGAATATATTAAACATCTGCTGTGTCTTTGCAATCTGAACTATTGTATTTTCCATTCACTAGCTAGTCTACTACTGTGTTAGAACTCTGTCTCCTATCAGAAATGGTATTTTTTCCATGTATAAACTTATAGAAAATGACTTTGTAATCTTATGTTGGTTATATTTTGCTAATTTCACAAATCTTGAGTTGGCCTTGTATTTTTTTCTATACTATTTTTTTATACTTCAATATTAAAAATAAAGTATGTATATCTGCTTGTATAAGTATCTCAAGTGCTGTACACAAACACAGCCTCCTCACTTCTATTTAGTAATTTTCTATTTATGTATCTCGAAAACATATTCACCTACTTAGCTATAGTGTTGCCCAGGGAACTCATGTTCACTTAATTAGCTAATATTTCCTCTAAGTCCTTCAATGTCACTGAACACCAGGACACCATTTCCCATCCTGTGAGTGTGACCTACATATTATTTTTCCTTGATGTATGCCCTTCCACTTGGCTTTGTTTAAACAAATAATGTCCAGAAGAAAGTAGTTTTCTTAAGTAATATAATTTAGTAGAATTGCTCTTTTTCCATTACTTATCACTCACTAAGTGCCCATTATCAGCAAATTTGACCAGAGAATTGATCTATCAGTTGAAAAGCAAGAACTAACTTTTCAGAAGCATCTGTTTATGCATCCTGTCATACAATGATAATTAATTTGTAATTACTTTCTGATACATTTTCATAGCTGATATTGAAGGTTTTTTTGATGTTGCATAGTAGTATTTTCATGAAATTTAAAGAAAGACAGAGACAACTTATTTGCATTAGTTTAACTGTATTATATCAATGCAGTTACCAGTTGCAGTTATAAACTAAACTCATCATGTAAAAAGGCATCACATTTGTTTGACAAGGTACATTTTTCCATAAAACCATGTTGATTGCTATTTTAATCTTTACATACAGAATCCCTTGACACAGTGCCATCCCTGTCAAAAAACCAAGCTTAATCATTCTATATCTTTGAATATTGTCAGACTAGGTACACAGTTTAAAAAGAAAAAAAAACCCAAAACAACAAAAAACCCTATTTAGTATTTAATGGAGCCTTTAATATATATTACATAAGGTAAATAAGCAAACCTTTTTGCTATCTTTTGGTACTATGGATATTTTGATAATATGAATAAATGAAATGAGCATTTTTTTGTACATCCTAAAATTTAGTGTTTGTATGTCACATCACTACAAAGGTGATGTAATTTATCTTTTTTGTCTTTTTCTTAACCATTTTGTCTCTCTGCCATTTGTTAATTTATTCATCCAATCATTCATCTGGCATAATAAGGAACATATGAAGAACATAATCTTTCATATTTTTAAAAGCATGTAGAAACATTGCTTTTACTGTGTAAAATATAATTTGTAACAATGGTTTAAGTGCCTAAAATATTTTCATTGAGGCAACAGAAATAGTTATTTGATCTCATTATTCATTTTCTAAATTACTGAGAGTGGACTGAATGACTTTTTGATTCTTGGGGACAAAAGGGACAGCTTATCCTTCCCTTGACTTATTGGTAAAGCATTTCCATACCAGCTAACATTTAAAAATCAAAAAGCAGAAAATTACTTCTGTGGTGCAGTGCCCTGTATTTCTCTATGGGATTGTTTGGACCTGGAAGTTAAAATTATGTTAGACTTGTGGCACATACATAAATCAACCACGTAGACTATGACTAGGTCTCACCTGGTCTCTTGGTCACACAATGTAAAATAGATCTGCACGTGCGCAGCAGCCATTTGATTCGTGAGTAGCCAGCAGACTGACCAGGCTACTGGCAATCTGAAAATTCCAGGAAAAAAAGAGTTAACTGCCAATAAAAATGAAAGAGATGCCATGCATATTCAGTTGTTCAGATTTATAGTTTCCAAGAGAACTTCCTTGCCTTATGTAGAAAATGGATTTTTTTAATTAATTAATATCTAAAGTCACAAACTGAAATTGCTACAGGGCTTTTCCAAATTCTCTGAATTCTGTGTTTCAGAGACACCTCTGCTAATCAATAGCTTTGTATTGGAATAGATATTGAAGATAAGTAAAATGGAAAATCACCAGCCAGTCTAACAGTCCAGACATGAGTAAATAAATAAAAAATTAGAGTTCTGGTAGGGGTTTGAATAGGTTTTCAGCATTTTTAAATACAGGCCTTTAAAAGGCCATAGTGTCAATATCAAACCAGGGCTGTAAAAGGAAGTATTCTAATTAATTACACATAAATATGGACATTAATTTACATATATTTATTTTATCAATCTCAATTCAGAGTGGCTTTTGAGATAAAAATGGCTGAATTAACAACATAAAGTTTTACTGATGACCTCTTCAATAATGGGGTAATTTGGATGAATTGCTGAAGTGGTATATTAAGACACAACCAAACTGCAAAGCAGCCAGCTGACAGCCTGAGAAGTCACGTAATAGCACAAGTTAGGTTAAAGCAGCTACAAGATATATTATCCCAAAGCTTCTTAAAGCTCTTTATGCTGAGGCTGCTGATAACATGCAGCAAAAATCAGGCTAAGCATTGTTAGGAATCTACCTGGAATTTCAGTAACAATCTTTTGGGAATCACCCTGGTTCTTAAATTTTCAGATGCTTTTTTAATTACTATTACTTCCACACCCACCCCAGAAAATCAGTCTAATTTCACTGAAAATATCAAAACTTTCTGGCCAGCATTGTAACTAATCATCAAAAGGCAGTTATTAACATATCCTACCGGCAAGCCTGATAGCCAAGGGACAATTCTGACCCCATCAGAGAGCTGTTATTCATCTATTTTTTTACATGTTTTCTGTACCACATAAAACACGACACTACTTGATTTTCTCATAATCTGAGCAGATCAACATAGTAACCAAATCAAATGCCTTCTTCCAAATTAGGCACTTTATTGGAGTGACTACTGTGAATGTGTCTATTCTAAACCAATTAATAACCTACATTCAGGTTTAATCCCAATAGGCAGCTAATTCCCACACAGCCACTCGCTCACTTCCAGCAGGATTGGGAGGAGAATTGGAAGGGTACAGTGAGATAACTTGAGGGTTGAAATAAAGACAGTTAAAAAATAAAAAAAAATAAAAAGGGAATGGACAAAAAACCCAAACCAAACCAAAACCAACGAGGGGTGGGGGGAGGGGGCAGTGGGAGAGTGGAGGAAAGCAAGCAATGAAAAAGAAAATTGCTCACCACCAATGGACCAATGCCCAGACAGTTCCTGAGATACAGCAGACCCCACCAACCTCCAGCCCTCAGTTTATTGTTAAGTATAAACACATTCTATAGGATGTCCCTTTGGTCACTTGGGATCAGCTGTCCTGGCTGTCCCTGCTCTAAAATCATTGTGTACCCCCTGCCTGCTTACATGTGGGGTGGGATGAGAAGAAGAAAAGTCCTTGAGTGTGTAAGCACTGCTCAGCAATAGCTTAAACATCTCTGTGTCATCATCACTGTTATTGTCGTAAATCAAAAGCATAAACTCATACTATCTACTATGAATAAATATAACTGTATGCCTGTCAAAACCAGTAGTCTCAGTGCTTCAAAAGTAAAATATCATTTAAACATTCACTATTGGGTAGAACCATTATCATGTAAATTGCCAAGAAAGAGTCCTGCTGAAGAAAACTATGAGAAGGAAAATCTGTACCAAAATCTGACGTTTTGCTGGAGAGAAAACATCACAGCTTGCTGAAGCAAGAGGAATTTTAACATTTAATTTCTAATGTGCAAGCCAGGATTGGGCTTCTCTACTATTAAAATCCACTCAGTTCAAAGCCTATCTGCAGGAGCTGCACATTTGTAATTAAAAGGAGATTAAGGTAATTTACTACTCTCTTGTCTGATGCCCACTAATTTTCTTTCAAAAGGAATAGCAGCACACTTCAGGGATCCAAGTGCACTAACCACTTGGATGAAGTGAAGCCCCAGTAAATAATACAAGTGGACGTTATCACACCTTTTCATACTAATCCAGTAATTGGATTGATCTGCTCCTGCTTAACAGTTACAAGGAAGCTAATGTTTTTGAAATTAGAGTTTCTCCGAGTTACCTTTTTAATCAAGAAGAGGATCCAGATTGCCAGCACCTTAACATTTTCAACAGACCCTTTTCATTTATTAGTAAAAAAGCCTGGGATTCCTCTGACCACATGTCTGTACAAGTCTGTATCTGAGCTGAGCACTGAGCTCCTTGTACAGCAGAGAGCAATAAGCATTTATCAGGTAGTTCACCACACACACACAGCATAGTAATAAAAACATGCCCTAATTATTTTTGTCTTTTTTTTGTTTGTTTTCAAATGAATAGTGAAATAGGAAAAGTCTCAAGTCGAGCCATCTACTCTGTAGTCATCTAGATCGAATTTCATAAACTTGAAGATAGTTCTGTACTAGCATTTAGGGTGCCTGAGGGTACCCAAGGCATCTACATTGGATTCACAAATACTATAAAAAATCTATAGGAGAGTCATGCCATTCTCTGGTGATAGATGAAGTCTGTAATGGGATGTACCCTTGGCTTTGTATAAAAGCCCCAACTGTTTACAGTCGGGCAGTAAACTAGCACCCTTAAATAAGATTAATCCCATATATGTGTTTGAATGTATCATATTCAGAGTAATTCTCAGGAGTATTTAATAACTCCTGTTACTTGTTAAGCCACATGACTAAAAAACACTGATTCAATAACTGCAGTATGTATTTAGTACATGTTATGTGGTATAGCATAATAACAGAATTGGTTATTCACTTCGTAAAAAATTTAATTTTCTCATTGGAATAAACTGTTGATCCCTGAAGTTTATTCACTGTTTGTGTTTGTTCAAAACAGTGTAACATTACTATCATCTCTTCATTATGAATGTTGTATATAATTTTGTGTGACACTAACACAAACTGGGATAAATATTTTGCTTTTCCATTGGGATATATCAGCTACTTAACAACTGAAACAATAGGAAGCAATCTACATTCCACAGTTCATGCTTATTGTTCAGTCTATTGAGTAAATGAATGCATTTCTTAAAACCTGTTAAAAAATTAATCACCTTTAGGATGCACAAGACAATACTAGCTTCAGTAATGCATGCATTCCTTTGGCATGGAATTACTGTATAATGTTTAAAGACAGCTGTTTCTCCAAAAGCCGGAGATGGTAGGACAGATGGATAGGCAGAGGGATGGCAAATTCCTCAGAGGGCTTTATCAACTGCTTGCCATTTTTGAAAGGTAGAAGATAATAATTTACAGTGTAGCACAGATTACATTATACAGTCAGTGCAACTAGTTTGACTTGGTAAGCTGATCATGTTTTTTAATACTTGAATTAATGCACTTGCCCTCCTTTTCTGCTGAGGGGACTCATTTAAACGTATAGGTTTTGTAACATCTGAAAAATGCTATTTCAAGGGCATCAGCCTCCTCTGCAATAAAAACCAATCAAACAATCATTAAAACCAATCCACACGACACTACAAGACACTGGAAATAACATGAAGTCCATGCTACGTACTTTGATATCACTTGTATTACTGCCCACATGGCAAATCTTTTGCAATTTTATCAGCTGCTATTTGTATCACTGTATTAAGTAGAAGAATGAATGGGCCAGGCTTTTTGTATTAAGAGTTCTCTCACTGAATACTGGGGTTTCAATATAAAATTATAATTTACAAGCAAGAAAACAACCAAATGTGATACTCTGTAAAATTATAGAGTGGTTAGTTGTGACATAAATTTATTATTATGTAGCTATGTACAAAATAAGTACTATTCCATTCACTGTCTCCTTATTAAAGGAGCTCTCTGTGTTCTCCCTCTTACTTAAACCATGATTCATAAAGTCACCCTAGCTACTGCATAGAGGTAAATAAAGCTGTGCACAGGGGATATAAGCGACAAAGCACACACACAAAAAAACAAACAATAGAGTGTAAATGCATATAGCCGTGTAGCTGAGCTAACATAGTGTTCCAGCACTCCATGCACTCACAAATGTTTAAAATGACTGTGGTTTTCTTTAGAAAGCAAGCTATTTCAAACTAAATATAGAATATGTATACTGTAGCGCCAATTCAGACTCAAAAGACTCCTTAAAGCAAGGGAATGCACAGATGAAAAATAACTATCACGTTTCAAAATTATTCAGTTACATGATTTCTTTAAAAATGGTGAAAGCTAAGAAATAGTTGTGTGTTGGTTTTTGATTTTGTGTTCCAGTATTCTAGCCCATGCTCACTCTGGGTATATTAGTGGTAGGATTTTCATGATATGTCTTCAAACAAAGGATCCAGAAATACATTTTAAAATAAAACCCGAGAATTCTTTTGTATTTAGATTATTTCAGGGACTAAGGACTAATAAAAGAATTGCAAACTATGACAAGACTCATTCCTTTGAAGTAGTTTTCAATATTTAGATAGGAATATCTGACTGTGGGAGAATAAGAAACATACATACATTTTATAGCAGAAGCTCAAGAACCAAGTGTAGATGAAGAAATCTTCCAGAAGACTAAATTTTTTAATTTTTTTTTTATTTTAAAGCAGTTTCATACTTTTTGGAAGATGTGAGAAGGAACTAAGGGTTCATTGAATAAATGCCTCTCAAATAGCATTGGTGGTTGACAGTGTTGCACAGCACAGCTAAAAGATCACAAATACCCTTTGAGACACACATGTAGATTGGAATGGAGGACACAGAGAGAAAGAAACACTAAGAAAGAGGAAAGAAGAACAACAGATGGCATAGCCAAAGTAGAGCCAGCAGCATAAACTGCAAGGGAAACAAACAAATCCCAAAGGCTGCGAGTAATAAATTTGCACAGTGGGGAACACACCGTTCTGGAGAAACTTCAGTCAGAAAACAAACTGTGCATCAATCCAAAGCTTTCTATTTAGTGCTAGTTGTCCTAGTTGATTTTCAACAAGCTTTAGAAAATTTTTCCCCCCACAAGTCTGTTTTGAGATTTGCAAGCAATTTAGTATGATGGAGGCAATATGTTGATTCAGAGTCAGATGAGAATAGCTATGCTTGACAGCAAGTGTCTGCCTACTGCCAAGCTGTGAGTCAATGACCTAGTACCTGGTAAGGTCATACATGATCAGTCATTTCTGAAAAAGGAGTTATAAGGCTTGATTTTAACTATACAATGGTGCAATACTGATGTGAAACATGTTTTATAATAGTCCGAGAAATGAATCAGATTATGGATTTTTCTGTACTGGCTTTTTTTTTTTTTTCCATCTTGATAAATCCATGCCTTCCTTTCATGTAGTTAATACTTCACTTATAACAAAAACATTATCATGATGTAAAACTTCAAGTGATAGGGACATAGGCACTAACAAAAGTTAGGCTGTGATTATGGTTCTACTGAACAAGGTGATTACACGAGTCACTTGTGGTTTAACCTCAGCTGGCAACAAAGCGCCCCACAGCCACTCACCCCAAGCAGGCTGGGGGAGACAAGGGAAGAGTAGATGTGAGAAGATACAGTTTAATAGGTAAAGAAAAAGCCACATGAACAATGTAAATGAACATTATTCATAAATGAACAAAGCAAAGCTAGGAATTTATTCCCCATTTCCCATCATCAGGCAGGGTTCAGCTATATTCAGGAAACCATAAAGTGTGTCCCACTTCATTCTTCTTCACATGGTATGGAATATCCCTCTGGTCAGTTGGGGTCAGTTTTTATGGCTGTATTCCTTCCCAACTTCTTGTGCATCCCCAGCCACTCACTGGTGGGGTGGGGTGAGAAGCAGAAAAGTCCTTGACCCTGTTTAAGCATTGCTTAGCAATATTTAAAGCTTCACTGTATTATCAACAATGTTTCCCACAGAAATCCAAGACATAGCACCATATTAGCTAGTGTGAAGAAAATTAACTCTATCCCAGCTGAAACCATGACATTCTCCACTCTTTGTTCCATACCATTTTGCATCATGCACAGGTACCACATTATCCAAGAATTCCAATTAATCACCAACATTTTTCCTGTCCTTTTAATATGTACGTGCAGAGATCATTGCCTCAGTCTATGGGCCATACCTCTAAAATGTTGATTGAGTCCATTCAGTCCATGTTCACATTCTGCACTCACACCTCACACTCATAACATGATTAGGAAAAGTGCCCCAGAATTAAAAAAAAAACAAACAAACAAACAAACAGTGGTGTTGCTAAGGTTAGTACTTTATTTTGAAGAACAGCAAGTTGCACTGTTAGATAAATATGGCCGTTACGTGTAACATGGACAAAATTCTGACATTTGAGACCTCATTTCTGAGGGTAACAAAAAACATGACCAGAGACTGAAAAGTAGCTTAGCTTGAAAACAAACTAAAATATTGTAAAAAAAACCTGCATTAGTCTGACTGCACTGAGAAGAGTAATATAAACAATGAAAAAAAAAAAACCAACATGAAAATGGAAGAAAAGATGGAGCATAAGAATAGGCATCAGAAACAAAATGTATATATATCAGAACTAATTTTGAGTACATAGAGTGGAATTCAGACATTTTATTGCTGTAAAAGAGTGCACAGAAGACAATCACCAAATTTTGAGGATCACGTGGACTTGACAGTCTATCCATTGCACCTGCTCAAGGGTGGCAGGTTGTACACAAAGCCTGAAAGAGACACGGTGTTTCTTGACCAGTTTCTGAAGGTCAAGCAAGATTCCCTAAGGAATATCAACGTGCGCCAGCTTCATATGCTGAAGCAATTGTTTTAAGACCAAATGTCTACTTCAAGGTGAGTTGAACACCCACCTCCAGCTTTTCTAGTGTTATTTCAACTTGATTCCAGATGGTGACTGAAGCTTAGACCACTTTTCATATAGACATTTACATGCAGATATCTTAACATGGAGCCGAAGCCCACCCTGTAGGAGACACTTCTCTCATCTGAGAGAGATGAGAGTCATGATTCAGTTACCTAACACAGCCATATAGGGCCCCTGAGACATCAAAGGACTGTTGAGCCATTTTTAAGGTGCTGACCTATGACAAAGTAAAGGAGATCTGCACCATTATGGACAGGCAGCTGGAGACCAGGTGAATGTCTTGGGACATCTCATTTGACACGAGATACCTTTTTAGACAACAAAATTAACTGTGAGGGTCTATGGTGCTGATACCTGTATCTCAGCTAATCTCATGTATTGCTTTAGCGAACAGGGAGTGAATCAAGAGCTTGACACCTCTCAAATGAAATCCATTCTTCTGAAGCGGTGCCTAAATTAGGTCATCGCTGGGAGCTATGAATACCTACACCTCTCAACTGACTATAATGGAAATTAAGATTTAAGATAGAAGTAGACATAGAAAAAGAGATTAGTTGAAGTGCAGGTTTTTAGTCCAGGCTACAATGTCAGCCTCACTGCAGTTTAAGAAGAAATAAGGCATTTGGGGGTCCCACTTCTGCGTTGTTAAAATCAATAAGGTTTTTGACATTTACTTTAATGGGAACTAAATTGGAATCTTATTTTAAATCAATAGGAAAAGTTTCACCAAAATGGCAAATAGTAAAAATGTTTTATAAATGCAAACATATGTATATTATGAAGATTATAACAAAGGTGTTAAGGTTATCACTTTTAAAATCTTTGCAGAACAGGACTGAATAGCAACAGCATGTGGTAAGAACTGAAATTGCATTATCTCTGACAGTAGGTGACAGTTTTAAAAGCCCACTGAGTGGCAGAAAGGGCCCTTATACCTGCAAATAGCCAGTGTACTGCCATTATCTAGAGAGAAAAAACCCATGAGCACAGTAGGAAGCTACGCACCATTTAATTTAGCTCCAATTTTTTTGAAAAAGTGTGGTAAACTATTTTTAGTGTTCAAGAGGATTTGTAGAAAATCTACACAGCAAAACACAAAAGGACCATAGACAACCACTACAACTGTCCTTTGTGGATAGGGAACTGGAACTCACAGTTTGAGCTGTCCAGGGGCAGAGAACTGAGTCATAGTAAATGTCATCTAGTTAGCTTCACAATCTTCACTTATGTCAAATAGCATGCTGCATATGGAACAACTCTCTGTAGGATATCTTACCTCAGAGGATATCAGTCAACAACCAAAATATGCCCCGAAACAGGGGATCAATAGAGTTTCAATGTAAAATGTTCTCTTAAAAACATGTCACTTTTCCGCTTAGCAGTACAGCATTATGACTATGTTTCTCGGTCCTGTCCATACTCTGTTCAGTAATTAAAACAGGGGTTTTAGCATTATGTTTTGAAACCCTTCTACCTGCTGGATCTCACTTTTCTGATGTGCAATCTTAACTGTAGTTTGTTTAATTGCAATTCCTTTTGCTCTGTATCAAAATAAAGTACTATTCCCCTTGAAATTTATTCTAAGGATGATGTTATTTTAATCCTGCCTATTATTGCTTTTACAATCCTACAGATAACTTGGAGGTAGCTATCAAAAATCTACCCTCAATTTGAAATTGAAGAACACATCCAAACATAAGATGATGATATTGGCTAACCTCCTGACAGTAGATATGGATTGATAATGAATGCTGGAGCAATGAAGTGCAACAAACTGGAATAACTTTCTTAATGACAGGACTCAGATTTCAGTTTTTCAGTGTAATTCACAGCCCTAAAGCAGAATGGTGTTAAAATATTTTCCTGCTGTGGAAAAACAATTTTTATATAAATAGTTTTGAAAACCTTTCTGGTAATCTGGGGTAATATGTTTATTGCCAGTTCATTTATCTTGTAAACTGATCAATAGTAACAGTCCTATCATTCCTCTATGTAGACTAACCTTTTACAAAGGTAAATCAAACTGTATAAAGTGACATATATCTACCAATTAAAGTGAGAACAAGAAAAGATAAAAACTATTTTTAATGGAATATTTCCATTTAAGATGTTAAAGTCAAACTTTGGCAAATTTATTGAAGTTATATTGTAGTTATTGCCTTTCTTCTTTTATTGAAAATAAGCTAATAAATTGTAGTATATTAATTATAATTTTTCAGTTTTAATAACACTATTTGCATTATGGAAGTACCCCTGTCATTTATTAGAGGTACATAGAATAAGTTAAACTATTTTATATGTACATAGTGAGTTATAATGTATAAGTACTATATTATGTACACTATCCGAAAGCCACACAAAAGATGGAAAGTCTCCTGCCTTCAGCAGGCTTCAATCAATTAAAAAACATAACTCTTTTCTTGTGTGTGACTATAAGAACACCAATTTATTGTGCCACATGTTAGCTCCAAATATCTGTTCTCTGTCATATATGCTGACTTCGTTGCCCATTATAATTTCTTACTACAACTTCACTGTATTGGCTCTGATTCAGTACTTTTAAAATTGAATATGTTTCTAATCTATGATCAAATAAAATCCACAAATGTATATAAACAATCTTTTAGTATAGATTTCACATGCCATTTAGAGCTTATCCATTAAACCTTTTTCTGAGTGAAATTAGAATTTTGACTAAAACAAAACACAATCTTAAAAATTCTTTTTCCTTGGAAAACATAAGAAAATGAAGTTTTCAAAAATGTAAGGTGGGATTAATCTCACTTAGCTTTACAGGTTTGTAGCATAGACATGTTCACCAAAGCTAATTACCTTTGGCTTTGCTTTTAATAAATGTTAGACATCTACTTCAGAAAAAGATTAACAGCACACAAGTAATACCTGTTTTTCTCCATTAGTCAATTAAAGGCAGCATATGGCTAGCTCAGATGTAGTATTACACTGCTTATTTGATAAAATTAATCCCATTCTGAACTTCTAAAAACATCTTAAACCAAACAAAAATATTTATAATCTTGAAATTTTTTATAATTCTGGTGTACTACTCTCCCATGCGTCTATGCCTGACATTCTCTTATTGGACACCTTCCTCATCGTGCAGTGTCAGGATGCACTGCTTCACCTTTCTGAAGGGGAGATCACAACTCAAAACTAACAGTACAAAGAGACTTTAAAGACTCGTCTAGAGAAATAAAAAGATAAGGAGGCTCCTTCCCCCCCAAAATACTCCTTCCCCAAAAATATTCCTTCCCAACAATCCAAGGCCTTACAATGCCATTTGAGAATCCAGATATTAAACTTTTTTTCCAATAGCTCTACATTTTTCCCTTGAGAGGAACATATTTTCTAACTCTCTTTAACTGCACATCTTTCTGTTCAGAACAGTTCACTGGTCTTAGTAAAATTTTCTGCTACTTTCTTAGTAAAATTTTGTATTTCTGTATAATTGCACTACACAGTAGTGAGGAACGAAGTTAAAAAAATAAAAAAGAAAAGAAAGCTTGACTTCCTTCCTTGCATGCCTAAAATCAGAGTTATCCCTATTAAAAATGCCAGTTCTTGGAAATACTAATGCTGCTGTTGAGTTGCTTTTGAATAATTAGAACAATTTGACAGAGGAGAGTGAGATCCTGAAAGAAGAGCTGAAGTTAAGAGATACTCCCTCAGTTATGAGAAGCAGAGATAATTGACTCTGAGACAAACGTACTGAAACTTTTATAGAAGTATCAGAAATTACTTTTTTCTTCAGTCACTGTCATGCAGTCAAAAGAGAAAGTCTGTATAAGCCTTCGAGGAGAAATATATACCCTGTGGTCCCTTGGGATGCTATGACTGTTCACTGCTCCATACACTCCTGATGCTTGCACAAAATAAAGATTAATATGGATGTGGAAATGAGCAAGAGAGAGCCAAACTTTTAAAACAAGTACACCTAACATTTACACTTCTGTTTGAAGTCAAAATCTGGAGAAAAAAGCACAGCTCATTTACAACTGGCATGACCATTACCAGCTTCCTCACTCTTAAATGAACAGTTTGAGAGCAAAGACACGATATTCCTAGTAAAAAAAAGTTTATGGTCAAAGATACTTCACCCACATATTACTGCCATGAGACTCCTGTGAGCAAACAGCAGAGGAAAATACCTCTCTAGCTCAACAAAACCATCTGTGCAGTAGTGGTAAAAGAAGAAGGGGTCTTACTAATCATGAAAGATAGTGTGCAGAGTAATGAAAAAAAATTCACAAACATTTTCTTAAATGCACCTGAATTTTTTTCACAAATGTATGTTTGAATGTGTTTCAGAGTTTGGAAAGGTACTGTCAATATAAGTTTGTCATGAGTGTTTTCATTCCATGATAGGAAGTCTCAAACAGTTCAAATGAAAATTTTCCCTGCAACTATGAAAATGTGACAAGTAAATGAGAGTTCTTTTTATTTATTATTTTTACATCAAATTTTGTATCTCCTAAAATTACCCTGCCAATTATCTTTGGCAGTTGAAAATCTGATTCTTGTTGTTAAAAAACACGGATACCAGTACAGTTTAAGAATAATAACTGTCCAGTGGCATATGATTCAGATGTTACAGCAGTCTATACAAATTTTGCCAAGGATTCCAACAGGGCTGGAGGATGCTAAAATGATATTTCAACCTATTTACACTTAGAACCATCACTAGTGGACTTAGAGCAATACCATTTTAGTCTTGTATTTTTCAATTTTTTTTGTGTGGTCAATTAGAATTAGTCAGTGTCATTAAAATAATTATTAAAAATAAAGCTTTAAAACGTGCTATCAGCCATTGGATTTAAAGTAGGGAAAATACAGAACAAAAGACAAGGTTCATTTTTACACTTACTCTGACTGTGGCTGTAATGTTTTACTAGCTTGTAAATCCTAATCTTACAAAAGCATAAGACTGACTTTGCAATAAGATTTCCTCTTCTTCTTAATTAAACTTTCTGCCAGGCATAGTCCCACAGCAAAGAGGTGTTTGATAAATCAGTGTGTCTTAAAATTAGGTATTATGATCAAGCAGACAGAAATACAGTAAGTTCATTGTTTTCAACATTCCTATTGTTTTCCATTCAAAATGATAGCATTTTAAATAGTGAAAGCCAAAATATTCCATCATACTGAAAATTCAACTTCAGAGAAAAGAAGTCTTTTCCTTGGCTAGTAAGAAAAAGAAATCAAAACATAAAGAACCTTTAAAACTGAAACTCTGATACTCTGTAAACCAGTCTCAGATTCATCCCCCTGGCATTTATGTTTTTAAATGAAACACCTAAATGAAAAGTGCACTCTCTTTGTGTTTCCTCTGCTGCTAAATCAAAACAATTAAAACATATTCATATATAGGCAAGCTTCCAGCAGAATCTTTCTCTTACCATATCATAGCCTTATAGGATTGCTTACCTAATTTAGGGACCTTGTTAGCATGCTTAAATTTTGGAGGGATGAAATAAATGCTAAAGAGAGAGATTCTGCAGCAGATAGTCTGTACTGTGCAGCTGTAACACTGATTTTAACTTCCATTTTGCTGTCTTGGTGTCCCACCCTTAGTGAGAAGGTAGAATTGTTTACCCTTCATTCCCCAATGCACTGCAATACCCTTGTATTGCAGTGCATTGGGGAATTAAAATTTATTGTGCCTATCATGAGAGTTGTCTATTTCTCTCTTGCCAACTAATACACAGTAGCAATGTGGGATCTCCCTTTCAGCATCCTGCAGGTGTGATAATAACTTGCACCATAAAAGTCTGCAGTTCACACAGTACAAGCCTGTTAATGTGAATAAATGTCTGTTCAGAAAAAGCAATTAATTAGTTATTATTATTCTGGGTCCATGATAAACCAGAATTAGGTGCAAATGAGATTAAGGACTCTGAAGGAATAGAGAGAATGGGTTTGACTGAGACTATCTATCCCAAGCTCTTTATCTCCCTATGAGAAATTCCAGTACGTGGCAGAGGAAGAACAACAGGATGAAGAGCTGAAGCCAGAATACTGAAGGAACAACAATCTATGAGGGATAACCAGGTACTTAATATTTGTTCTCTCTCTCTCTCTCTCTCTCTCTCTCTCTCTCTCTCTCTCTCTCTCTCTCTCTCTCTCTCTCTCTCTCTCTCTCTCTCTCTCTCTCTCTCTCTCTCTCTCTCTCTCTCTCTCTCTCTCTCTCTCTCTCTCTCTCTCTCTCTCTCTCTCTCTCTCTCTCTCTCTCTCTCTCTCTCTCTCTCTCTCTCTCTCTCTCTCTCTCTCTCTCTCTCTCTCTCTCTCTCTCTCTCTCTCTCTCTCTCTCTCTCTCTCTCTCTCTCTCTCTCTCTCTCTCTCTCTCTCTCTCTCTCTCTCTCTCTCTCTCTCTCTCTCTCTCTCTCTCTCTCTCTCTCTCTCTCTCTCTCTCTCTCTCTCTCTCTCTCTCTCTCTCTCTCTCTCTCTCTCTCTCTCTCTCTCTCTCTCTCTCTCTCTCTCTCTCTCTCTCTCTCTCTCTCTCTCTCTCTCTCTCTCTCTCTCTCTCTCTCTCTCTCTCTCTCTCTCTCTCTCTCTCTCTCTCTCTCTCTCTCTCTCTCTCTCTCTCTCTCTCTCTCTCTCTCTCTCTTTTTTTGTGTTTGTTTGGTTTTTTTGTTTGGTTGTTTTTTGGGTTTTTTTGTTGTGTTTTTTTTTGTTGTTGTTGTTGTTGTTGTTGTCCATGACTTGATTTTCTTTAATGTCTTCTGCAATAACAATGAAGAGAAAGAAAAGCATTCAACCCAAGCTCTCTAAAGCTCTCAAGAAATTCAGGCAGGATTTCCCTAGTGAGGTTATAGCATGTCACCAGTAAGGGTTTCCCTGCAAGGAAGGCCATCATCCAGGTCCCCAAATGTAGGGAGAAGCAAAGAAGCAGTGCTGGAAAACTGATGTCAACAGGCTTATCTTGTAACAGTACTCTGCAAGAAGTAGCAGAATCATTACTCTTAGATAAGACTCACTTGTGAAATAATGCAGAGATATCTTCTCTTAATCTTTCTCAATGGAGAACATGTAACTGTTGCCTAGAGAAAGACGTTGTGAGGTGTTGTGATTTCATCATCCTAGAGCCTGACATGGACGATGGTTGGAGGGTATCCAAACCTAGACAGAGTTCACTTGACTTGACTTTGCTATCTCACTCTAACACTAATCGGAGCCCATCTCAATTAATTGTGGCATGTGTTTGGGTAGGACTGTATGAAAATCTTTTGCTGACACAGCCTATCCATCATTTTCTCATTTTACTACCCTGAACTTCTCATTGTCATGTTGTTTGGTGCTCTATTCCCATCATGACACCATGAAACATAATGTTAACCTGGAAAATAACTTTGATTTCTTTCCTGAAATATTTACCTTTATGCTCAGTGGTCCAGTAATTTGCAATGAACAGTGTAGTCCAGACAAGATCTTCAAGACTTGATAAATAGCAAACCAAACACGTCAGACCACTTAATTTTCCATGTTAAATTAAGAACACTGGGGTTTTCCCCCCTACTTTTAACAGAGATAAGTAATATCACTATAAAAATTCCAAAGTGGACTATCAGGTCTTTTTGTGTCATGCAGATACCTTAAGAGATCTAGAGATCATGTTTATCTTAGTCTCAGATATTAAAATAGTGCTGTAATTACTGAAGTGGCTTTGAGGGCATCTCATAATCAATGTGTGGACATAAAGAGTTGGCTTTTTTTTTCCAAGATCTTGTCTTCCAGCTACCTTTAGCAAATGTGATCTTTAATACGCTGAAAGCTAAAGGGATCACTCATGGCTACTGATTGTATCCTACCCCAAAGGTAACATGGAAGATGAAAATAAGAAGAATGACAGAGTCTGACTAATTTAAATCTATGTCTTGCCCATGGAAGGACTGCAAAAATAAGGAAGAACTTAAGTGTCATAAAAATAACAGAATTTGAGTGTACATTTTAAAAATATAAAAAAAAATTTAAAAAATCTGAAATTGGTTGCTGTTCCTTTGAGGCAGAGCTGTGAGTTATTCAACTGAAGAGGAATGAAGCACTCTAGTTTCCCTACAAAAATGAACTGCATGCCTAAGAACATATAACATTGATTCAGCGTTATTTTTTGTATAATCAAGATAAAAATACTCTTTGACACTTTCCTAGATGATGTGTGCACATTAAAAACAGAAGACAAAGGCTACAAATGGATGTGAAGATCTATGAATCTTTACACTTCTGTAAATATGATGTGTATCTTTGGAAAGAATTTGTATGAAAAAGTAAATAAGTTAATCCATGTCACATAAATATGTGACAGAAGGAGACAAAGCCAAAAGGAATACAGAGTGAATCTTGTAAATTGTATCTTAAAACTACAGTCAAAACTGAGTCATGTAAGAATTTTGTCTTCTGCCTTCCAGTGGTAGAAGGCAAAGAGAAACTCTTTACTTTCATCTATCTTGAAAACAGCTTTGTGATGATGAAAGATACCTAGATTTCTTTCGCCACGTTGGATATGATTTGTAACAAATTCAATTAAATGAACATTTTAGCACCTCAGTTTACTATTTGGTGACTCTACAACATGTTCTCTTTACATTGAGATCATATCACACATAACAATTCAGGTTTTTACCTGAAAAAAAAAAAAAGATACATTTGAATAGTTACTAATGTATTTTGGACTGCACAAGGTAATGAAGGCAAGGAAGCCTTCACAATGATTTGCCAAAGTATATGAACATCTATTTGAATTCATTAGACTATAGCTCACCTTCCTTTTCCCCTAGATTCAAATTAATCTTGATAGCAATAATTAATTTTCAGCTTCAAGGTTTAATAATATATTAAGCTCAAATTCTCACCGGCTAATTACATTTCATATTTTGAAGACCTGCAAAGTCAGTTTCAAGATGTGTTGTTTCTGTTTCTTAAAGCACTGATACCCTGAGCCTATTCTTTTCTTCTTGCTTGATGGTAGGCTAATTATTGTTTTAAAAATGTACCATATGTTCATTCAGATGGAAGATTCATTTGGATAAAACAAGACTTTTTTTTTTTCTCCCATAGGTTTTACAAACTTTTCATTCTGCAGCAATAACGAAATGAGTCTCTGTCTTGGAGGAGACTAGGGAAATCTTCACCTATAGCTATTACCAATGTTACTGGAGTGTGGCCAGTCAATAGTGTATAATGGTTAAAGAGATTAGTAAGAAACTCAGAGTGTGTGATTTGAAGCCCTAATATATTTTCCCACTTGAGACGTATCCCCCTGGGCCTGATTCTGGGCAGGGTAAGATTAGCATTTGCATTCCTCTTAGAGCAGTTTAAAAAGTCTAAGACACGATATCTGATATCCGATCACAATCCAGACCCACAGACATACAGATGTGCATACACCCTTGCTCTTGGGCTGCTGTTAAACGTTCAGCTGTGCCAATGTACTCCCAGTGTGGTCTTTCCACAGTGATATCACAGGGTCCTCAGCTAGCTGGGATGAGTAACGTGGTAACTCAACATCAAATGTATCTCTAAGTTAGGAAATAAGAATTCATGGTATTGTAGGACAAATTCAGAGTGGCTTCGGTGGGAGTACTGCACAGCAAAGCAAACACTGCAGCCAAATCCTGCAGCACTTGCAAATTCCTTACAGAAAGAGCTGAAATGCGGCAAAGCTGAGAAGTGGCTTTACTGCTGTTCAGAGTTTTAGTGGGGAAGATTTTGTGACTCTCCTCCTCAGGGTTCATTGTCCAGAGAAGTCAAAACCTTTTACAGTGGTGTTTCTGGAGAGGAACACAAACCACAGAGGGAGACCAGGTAATGCAACTGTGCACAAGTCTGCTAAACGTTAATTCATTGCTGACTCACTGTGATAAACAGTTACTACAACAGTAAACAAGCTTAGGAAAATTGTATCTTCTTTCATCGTTAAAGCATATAGAGAAAAGCAGAAATACCTTAAACTATAATTTGGCACTTGCTTATGATTAGTAGTCTTGTCATCAGATTCCAGATGAAGCAGCCACTTTGCCAATTTTTGAGCTGATGTTTATTTTTTATTAAATGTAATGATATCCTGACTTGAACTTTTCCTCTTAAAAGTTTATTGAAGATTAAACATTCACATTCAGAAATGTTTCCTTCTGCAACAGTTCTTCCACTGATATTTATTTCCTATATGTCTGACCCAGTTTGCAAAGTCTTGCTTTGAGTTTGGGCAGAATCAGTCTTGCAAAGGTAATTGCTCCTGCATCAGATTATTTGGTCCTAAAGGCTTTCTTTTCAGCTATGGTAACACATAGCTATGTTAATATGTTTTTCATTATTCCAGTTTGTGTGCTCTGCTCTGAGTCCTACACAGACTTCATGAAAGTTTTCTTTTGTGTTTATATGTATTTATTATGGAATTGACTGGAAAAGTTGAAACGTAACTCCCAGTTTTAAAAAAGAAAGCAAGGAAGAACCAGGGAACTATGGACTGATCTCACTTCTGTGCCCAGCAAGATCATGGAGCAGATCCTCCTGCAAGCTATGTTCAGGCACACGGAAAGTATAGAGGTAATTGAGGAAAAACAAAATGAATTCACTAAGGGCAAATTATGGCTAACAAATTTGATGTCCTTCTATATGTTTGCAGCACTGTTAGGTAAGAGTGACATACCTCATCTACCTATACTTGTGCAGAGCACTGAACACTTTCTAACATGATATACATATTTCTAAATCAGACACAGATTTAAAGGATAGACCAGTTGGTGCATAAGAATTGGACACTCACAAATTTCTGGTCAACAACTCATTGATCAAATCAAGACAGCGATGAGTGGTGTTCCTCAGGGCTTGGTGCTGGGACCAGCACTATTTCTCATCTTTGTTGGTGACATGGACAGAATAACTATGTGCACTCTCAGCAAATTTGCCAGACAGCAAGTTGTATGGTGTGGTTGATATGCTGGAGGAAATGGATGCCATCCAGATTACAGAGTGAATCACAGAGTAATTTGGGTTGGAAGGGATCTCAAAGATCATCTAGTCCCAACCCACTGCCATGGGCAGGGACATCTTCACTAGATCAGGTTGCCCAAAGCCCCATCCAACCTGTCCTTGAACACCTCCAGGTACCTCTCAACATGAATTGTTCCATGACTCAAGGATTCTATGACTTTTGAATAGTATTATATTGATACAATCTTAAATAATGTTTTTAACTTATACCCTAGGGCATCATATTAAGAAAAAGATACTGAGCTTAAGACAACCAAAATCACACACGCAAAAGAAAAAAAAAGAAAAAACAACAAACCACATGGTATTTATTAGATAAATTGTGATGTCCTTGATGATTAAACATTTTCCCTGTGTGTTACCATTAGTTAGATATTAATCTTTTTATTGTAGTAATGCTAGAAGCCATGACAGCCAGACTGTGCAGCCTAAACTTATATCAAGATACAGAATCATAGAAACATAGAATCGCTTGGGCTGGAAGAGAACTTTAAGATCATCAAGTCCAACCACAGCCTAACCCTGCCTAGTGCACCTCTAGATCATGTCTTTCAGCACATCATCTACTTGCCTTTTACATACCTCCAGGGATGGTGACTCTGCCACTTCCCTGGGCAACCTGTTCCAATGCTTAAGAACTCCTTCAGTTAAGAAATGTTACTGACATCTAACCTAAATCTCTCCTGTGGCAGTTTATAACCATTTGCTCTCATCTTATCACTTGCTACCTGAGAGAAGACACCAACTCCTACCTCTCTCTACATCCTCCTTGCAGGCCGTTGTAGAGAACAATAAGGTCTCCCCTCAGCCTCCTTTTCTCAAGACTAAAAGGCCCAAGCTCCCTCAGCTCGTCCTCGTAGGACTTGTGCTCCAGACCCTTCAACAGCTTTGGCACCCTTCTCTGGATATGCTCCAGCATCTCAACATCCTTCCTGATGTGAGTGGGCCAAAACTTCACACAGCACTCAAGGTGAGACCTCACCAGAATACAGTGGGAAAATCACTTTCCTACTCCTGCTGGTCACACTATTCCTGATACAGGCAAGGATGCTCTTGGCCTTCTTGACCACTTAGGAACAATGCTGGATCATGTTCAGCAGGCTGTCAGCTAACACCCACAGGGCCTTCTGCTCCAGGCAGCTCTCCAGTCACTCTGCCCCAAGCCTGCAGGGCTGCCTGAGGTTATTGTGACCCAAGGGCAGCACCCAGCCCTTTGCCTTGTTGAGCCCCATAAGGTTGGCATCTGCCCATTGATCCAGCCTGTCCAGGTCACTCTGCAGAGCCTTCCTCCCTTCCAGTAGGTCGACACTCTCACACAATTTGGTGTTGTCTGAAAACTTATGGAGGGTGTGCTCGATCCCCTCATCCAGATCATTAATGAAGATGTTAAACAGGACTGGCCCCAGCACGGAGCCCTGGAGAACACCACTTGTGATCTGCCACTAGCTGGATTTATCTCCATTCACCACACCTCTCTGGGCCTGGCCATCCAGACAGTTTTTACCCCAGTGAAGAGTTTACCTATCTAATCCATGAGCAGCTAGTTTCTCCAGGAGGATGAAGAGTAACATGAGAACTGAAGAAGTCCTCTAGAATTTATCCCCTCCCTCTTGCCTCAGGTAACTTCCTAAAGCAACATCTTTCAGAAATGGAATGCCCTCCATCTTTACACCAGTTAATATTCTCTATGCCTACTTACAGGTGTAGTAAGCTATTCTGGACTCCACTTCTGGCCGGAAACTCTGTCTTATTTTCAATCTAAATTCATTCGGGGATTTTTAAACAATTTGATTTTGTGCCAACAACTGTCCTTTAGCTTAAACTCTTTTATTTGGTTGTTCTTTGGGTTGTTGTTGGGTTTTTTTCCCCTCATTTGGCATCCATCTCCCTCATTTATTAATAGCATGTAATCATATCCCTCTTGACCTCCATTTTGCTAGAACAAATAAGCCAGATCCTTCTGGGGCCTGCCCACATCAAAATTTACAGTACAGTGCAGATCCCTAGACTTCCATCAAACCAACTATCTCTTGGTCCAGAAGATACATGGCATAGAACAGTACCCACAGTAATTACTATGCTGCTTGCAGATCTGACTAAATTTACTACAAAGCTATTGGAAACCACATAGGCTGTGTCATTAGAAATGCCGGCTCATGCTATTACTGCACTTTAACATAGTGCTTCAAACAGACCCACTATAATTTTATCATAAAATACCGTCCCAATAGTGTTACTCATCTTCTCAAACTATCTCATGCTTGTTCAGCTGTGAATGTATTCATGTTGAACAAATAAAATGAAAAGTTTTATATGTGGTTTGGGCATCATACGTGATTAAATACTTGATTTCACTTTCATGTGCAATATTGATCTAGCACTATAAGTATACTTAATGTCAAAGTTATTTTTCTCATGGGAAAATAAGAAAGAAAAAATAAGCCTGAAGAGCACTGTCAGTTTTCAACTTTGCATTAAGACTTTCAAATCTAGTAGTAGTAGTAAGAAATATGTCTTTCATCAGCGTCACCATTTCTTGTTATTCACATCACATCAGTAGCTCATTCAAAATTTATCCTTTTTTTTCTTCCTCAGTTGGTAGAAAAAGTTTAGACTGATTTGTCTACAATTTCAAAATGACAAGAAAATTACTCCAGCTTCACTACATTTAAAAATATATCTTCTCTTGTTTGGTATTCTAGTATAACTTCTCTGTTTCACTGTTCTCTGTAACAGTGTGACGAACTGGTGCTCCCTAACCTTCCACCCCCTCATGCCCTGACAAAACCAGTGATTTTCTCCAAGATGTACAAAAGCTTAAAAAAATTTAGCAATAAAAAGACAGTGGCAATATAATCCTCAAAAAGTAATGAAGACTTAAAGATAGGGAAATGACGCTTTCACAGCAGCAAGCACTGAAGACAATCTCCATCACAATGATTAAAATGTCTGATATGAACGAAGTGACCTCTTCCGCTAATCTCCAGAGGAAGATGATCCTCTGTAGCTAAATGAATTAAATCAAGTAAATTTGAATTTGAAAAAAGAGTGCTTGGTGCACTGTGGCATTCAAACATAAATGGCTTTCAAACTATTGAGATGGTACATTGTCAGCTCTACACCCTAAACAGGGGAAGAAAAATAACAAGATGTATATCTGAGTAACAAAGCAAAATATGCCACAGCAGTTAGGCAGAATGTTTCACTCTCCATTAATAAGGACAGGTGAGTATTGAGCTGCTATGTGAAAGCTTACTTCAAAGGGGTTTGTTTGTCCACACTTATCGATCCAAGGCAATACAAGATCTTTATTGCACAGCTGTTGCCAAAGCTGTGACTCCAAAGTATGTTCTCTCCAAAAGCGCAAAGCAGTCACTCAACCTGTCCCTAAAACCCTAAAGCCTTTATACAGTTCTCAAGAAAAACACTCCAGAAACAGAGTGATTCAGAGCTGTATTTGAAAATATAAGTTCAAACTCTTTGGGTTAGATTTTTTAATTTAAATATTTTTCTACTTTTCAAGTAAAATTGATACTGGGTTTGAAAATGTGATGCTGGGTGGCTTGCCCACAAGATGTATGGAAAAGGACACCTTCAGCACTTGCCAAACATGTACATTGGGGCACAAACAAACACAATGATCTCGGTTGGTTTGGCCCCTCCTACTCTGGGGCTTTAGCACATGCCATTAACATTCTGCTGTCCCTGAATTCAGCTAGGTAGGCAGTATTTAGCCTGTGGAAACAAACGGGTACCATGTGACCTGCACATGCAATAGTGCAGGTCACATGGTACCTTTATGCTCTCTGGCATAAAGGAATAGGCACAAATTGTTTTCTACTATAAATTTTCTGTAACCCCCTAAAAAGTGAATAGCAGACCTGTGGTTGAGAAGTTGAATAGCAACCCAAATTCTTAGTTATCTGATATGTGCACAGCTCTATAATGCTGCTAAAGAGAAAATTTGTAAAGTCCATATTAGAAAGTCCATATTAAAAAAAACCCAAATAATTATAAACCAAATATAAACCTAAATATTCCTTATTATGTGCTTCAATAGCTCATTGAGATTTTAAATCAAAGGTTTGGTTTTTTTTTTTGTCAAACAAAACAAAGCAAATCTAAGCATCCTTACTGTATGACTTCAATAGTTCATTGTGAGGCAGCAATTCTGTATAGAGGAGAAAGAGTTCAGACCAGGCAAGCAGTGACTTCTGATATGCTAATTCCAAAGCATGGCTACTCATGGCTGTGCACAGTTATCTGGCATGAGCAAGAGGTCATCAGACAGGCTATTGCAAGACACTGCAATGACTCTTGGAGATAAAAATGTGACTCATATATTTTTGACTTCTTTCTGCTTGCCTACTAATTTCCTCACAGTTAGATTAAATTAATATTTAAATATTTTATCAGTATTCTAGTATTTACCAGTTTTTATCCCAAGAATATTAAATATCAAGGAAACAAGAGCTTGGGCATGCAACAATACTAATTGGTACTATTATGTTTTGTTCTTGTATTCACCTTATTTAAAGTACTTGCAAAAGTAATAGGTGTGGATTCAGCCAGTTAAATTCAATAATATAAATTCATTTTGAACAACAATTTAACTTTTAAAGAGAACATCTTGTTAATAGCCTTCACCAATACTGTTTTGTGAGTGTCATTAAGTTTACTTGGCTAGTGACAATGTGTATTTTTGGTATATAGGAGCATCTTTAAAACTATATTATCATTACAACACATCTATGTTTCCCAGTTTAATTTTATTCTGCCATAAGAGCAAATTGACAATGCATTAATTTAAGTATCCAATTTAAACCAGCTGAAAATGAATGTATTCAAACTACTAAAAGCAAAGAAAACAGCAGGCTAAAAGCTTATGGAAATTTAAATATTATCAAGCAATCTGAATGATTTTGGAGGTTCTGCAGCTCTTTCTAAATATTCTGATTGAAACTATTGATTTAAATCATTATAATTAAAATAGATATTTCCTGCTTTGCCCAACACTAAAAAGCTCTGTTTTTAAAGACTCAGTATAGAAGTGAATGTTTTCTCATTCGTTTCTGAATTATTAATACATTTGATTCCAGTAGCAATGGAGTACAATAAAAAAACTAAAGATGCAAAAGAATTTGAAAAATGCCAAGTTTTAATCCTAGTTGTGTACATACTTGGTTTAGGAATAATTAGCTAATAAAAATGTTATACTTAGAATTTTAGGAACATTCAAGGCAGAACCATAGAAAGTGTTGAAAAAAATTGTTTTTCTATATAATGAAAATAATGTCATTAAAATTATTTTTAGTTTTTATCTTCAATGTAGATATTTATTATAATGGTGGTTCTATATTTAGAAATTAACAATCTGATAATTAAAATTACTTTTTATTGAATTTAATAAACTACTGACCAGTTCTAATGAAATTCTCCTGATCTCTTCAGATTTTCAAATTAAGGAAGAAAACAGAACTTAATAACAGAAAACCAACACTTTTGTTGAAATTTAACTGTTTAGTGCTTTGGGCATTGGAGTATAACATCAACTTTTATTGAAAAGTAGGATAACCTCTCTCCCTTTCTGAAAAGTATCCAACTGCTTTATTGTTTCACCAGAGTACTCTATTCCCAGGATATCTCATCAAGTATTTCTAAAAGAGGAATTCTTATGTATGCTAAATGAGAACCAAACTTTCTTGTACCTTCTCTGTTCTTTATATGAATAAATAGAATATATGGATTGCATAAATGTTTATGTTCCTGCACATAAAATATACTCTTATGTAAAATATGAGACAGTACAGTGAATCTTTTTTATTTTATTAATTTTAAATTTAAAAATAGTCTTCTGAAATCATCTGCAATTGGAAAAAATCCTGATGAAGAAATAAGTTTTGGAACCTAGATTTTATGTCTCTGTGCCATGGATCATTCATTAATTAGATGTCAGAGAAATATTGTGCTAATGATTACTTTTCACAAGGATAACAGAATCACAACAGGAAATGGCAATGAAATACGATCATTTTTTATTTATGACCATAAGAAGTAGTAATTTAAATTTGCCAATGTGAATGACTATTAGCAGCCCCAGTTCAGTAAGTACAAAAATATTTAAAATTTAACTGTTAAAATTAAATAGCCAAACTCTAAGAAGTTTACCTTTCCTGTTTAGTTTAGGAGAGGGAAATGAGATTTTTAATATCTTTTTTAAGCTTTCTATTACAGAATTCTAATATAGTGATTATATTTTGAAGTACTCAAATTTTGAGTATGCTTCAGGTCTCCAGTTTTCCTTGAAGCAGAACATAAGAAGACCCAGTCCTTCTTAATGTGCGATTCCTTTATTTATTTGGAAGATGAAGGAGACCAATAAAGCAGCTGTGTATTAACCTGTCTTTGCCTCCTTTCACAATCCTTCTATATCAAGGATTTCATAAACCATCTTTGCATTTACAAATAACATTTTAATTGCTAGACATGTTTCCTATCACCCATACAAAAATCCACCACACTACTTGGCCAAAAGTGCTGAATTAGATAAAATGTTGATGCAGTTTCATAGGTTCTGAAGTTCCAAAACCTCTGCTTCTCAACTGGTGTTCCTTTTTATGTTGGTTCACCTTCTTAATAAATGCAAGAGGGATAAATAGTAGTGGTAACAAATATGTGTCCAGACATTTGTTTTCAATGAAAGAGCAGTACATGAATGAATGAGCACAGTGATAAGCCAGGAGCATGCACCTCATATTGCAGTTCAAGAGATGGTGAGAAATCTTAGTGTGGTTTTTTTTTTTTTTTGGTTGGTTGGTTGGTTTGGTTTTGGTTTGTTTTTTTTTTTTTATGGTATTCTTCTAATCACTCAGACTGGGGTGTTTTAAAACACACTGCAGCCCGCCACTTCCCCATTGTCATTCCCCCTTTTTTTTTTCCTTATGGAAGACAGAAATGGGGGTAAGGAGGAACTAGGAGAGAAATTATCTGCCTGTAAATCTTATTCTGACAAATGGCCAGGATGGGTAACGACATTCAGGAGCTACAGAGCACTCTAGAGACACGTATTTTCCATGCAGAAGAATCCTGAAAGGCAGCATTCACGAGTTAGAGGAAAGTCAGGTTTCCTTTGTTTTAAATTATAAAACCTTTTAATCTGTATTCCACAATCACCTGTTTAATTCTTCTCTCAGAATTTTGAATTACAAGTCCAGAAGGCAAAGTTATAAATAGATGCTTACAAAGGAGGAAAAAGTAGTAGTATACAACTGTCTTCTTGTCTCATACAAAGATACCACCCACCTGTAGTAATATCATAACAAGAAGGAAACTCTATTGTTGTCTATTTGTTTGGAACCATGTGTTGATTGCATAGCCTGGTGTGGTTTCATCCTGAGAGCATTAATAAAGTTATTTATCAAACTACAGAATTATTAAAGAAGGGACAGGAGCAGAATATTTCACAGTGATGGATACACAAATAAAAGAAGTGCACAGATAGATCAGCAGAGTGGAAGTGGAGACTGGGAAAGAGCTGTGGTCACCTGGAGACTTGATGAATATTGATGAATTCAGGAAGCTTGATAAGCACTGTAGGGTGTTTCAAGTGACAACCTTCACAGAAAAGTCAGGAAGAATTCAGGAAGTGCTACAGATGTGAGGTGGGGGGAGGGGGAAGGAGCATATGAGAAATATCCAGAGCTCTACCTTGGCACAGGAAAAGTAAGCAGATGTGGAGAAGAGCATACAATCAAGGGCAGGAAAACAGCCACAAGTCTGCTGACTAGTTATTTATTCCTGAGCTCTGAAAACCCAGGGTTTCAGAGGCTGCTGCTAATGAAGCAAGAGATGGGTCTACACAGCTATCACTAAGGTAGGCAAGAGAGAGGGGCAGAAGCAGCAAAAGCAGCGCAGTGATGTTCCAGTACTGTCATTTTAGCTCACTATTTTAGCCAACTGTTCTCTCACGGTTAGGAAGAATAATAATTTTTTCCCCTATGTTTCTTGGGAATTTTGAAGCCCCTTATGACACTCTAATCAAAACAGGGAGAAAACCTGACATTTGCTTTATGTCACTTGAGGCTCTGGCAAAGTAATAAAATAAATGTTTAAGAACATTTAAAAACAAACAACAAACCAAACCAAACCAAACCAAAGAAACTCAAACCAAACCACTAGAAAACCATTTGCCCATATTTTCAGAAATGACTGCCAAAATACCAACATTACAGAGTTTTGATGACTATGATTAAACTGTGGTCCCTGGCCACTCTTTGATTTATTTGTTTTTAAAGACTTGGGGAAAGTCAAGATTTCTAAAAATGGGTTCCAGGTTATTTCACAGTGGATATCCAACATCATATTATAGCTCTGAAAAGGTCAGCTCAAAATATTACTGCCCTTATGATTGAAACTTGTCAGTCTTAACTATTTTATAATGTGCTAAATTGAAAAGTTTTGAAGAAAAAATGTAAACTGCTCTGAAAAAAAAAAAGAACATCTTATATGCAGAACAAAGTATTACAATTGATTCAACTAATTATATCTTAATTGTCTAGTCAAAATATAAAAAACTCTTCCTTAGACTATTTATGTTATTAACATTGAGAGAAAGAAAACCTAAAAAATTACTTCTAACTGCTATTAAAATGCAGTTTAAAAGGATATAAAACATAAATGTTTTAAAATCAGCCATTTATCTCACTATTTCTATGTATTGTTATGAAAACTTGTCAAAATCACAAGTCCTTCACTGGCAGTAGTAAATGTTGAAGATGAGGATTTCTTCCTCTTTGGATGCTGTTAGTGCTTAAAACCAAATAATTCTAATAGTCTGTAGCTAATGATCCTTTCCCTACTGGTTCATCCAGTTAGTTACCAGTAAATACTTTGCAAGGTCATTACTGCAGCTTGTACAAGTTTTAGGGTGAAACATTCCAACTTCAAAAAGCTGCATTAATATGAAAACAAGTCACAAATTGATCACTTAACAATCAGATCATTTTTTGTTTCAGATGAAATGGTCTGGAATAAACTCAAGATAGACACATCAAGACAGGAATCAGTAATTTCTGAGACTTGTATTGTTAATGAATACAGAGCCTGTGGCTTCTCGCTAGCATGATAACCACATATTTCCCAGGTTTAAAGGTTACAGGACATTAGTTTATTTAATGTATGCTTAGCAACAATATATTATTTGGCAACTTTGCAATGCATAAGAATAAAGAGATCTCCCTAAACCAAGTAAGAATTAAATTAGCAAAGCCACACAGATAATAGCCATAAAATTGTATTTATCACCACTGGAGAATTTTTTAATTGTGATCTTACTTTGTCACAGGGATCTAAATGCTGAGAAGAGATTAAAGCATTATTTAGAAAGATAACACATTATTAATAGATATCAACAGCAGAGAGAGTCATAACGAACAGAGTAGCGAGCCTGTGAGTTAAAAAAGAGGTTGTCTTAATGGGATTTCTAATATCTACAAAATATAATTCACATTATTTATTCACTGGACTATATAAAGACTTGAGTTAAACTTGGGTAAGAATTGCAAGAAAAATATATCCAAAACTACAGCTGCATTGAATTGCATAATTTCTCCATTTTCTTCAACTGGTATAATTGTTTGACTCATGCTCATGTGAAAAAAGTCTACATTAAAAGGCAATAAAAAGAAAAGATTTGTGGAAACGTGAAATTTAAAAAGTGAAATAACATAGCCTGTATTGTGGAAATCACATTTTTTGAAGGATATGAATAGTTAGATATAATAAGAGTGTTCTGGGAGAGTACAGTGTGTCATTACCAGGAATAACAGCTGATATTAAAGACAGGAAAAATACTGTATTTGAGGAAAACTACTTACCAATGATAGATTTCAAATTATGTAACAAATTCCCAAAGGAAATGTTCAAACTAAGTCACTTGAGACTTTTACAATTAGAGTAGGTAGCACAAAAGACAATAGTCTAGGCAACAGTCCTGTATTTGCCCGCAGGGTTTGAAGTACTGATAGATCTTCTCCATGTCTAATTACTTTGACCTATGGTCAAAGGAGAGTAAAATGTGAACCAAACTCAGATGACTGATATTTCTATTTGGGTGAAAAATAAAGTTCTGGTAACAAAATACTTTTGCATACATACATATATTTACTTATGTATGCTTCATTATATACATACACCTTTACATCTACTTTTTTTCCTTTTTACCCTGGAATATAAAGTAGATCATGAAATCATTCATGAACAAGAAATGGTGTCGTAGCCACGGGTAAAAACAGTCAGATCATGTAGACACATGAGAATTCTAGTCAAAGGGCAATAAAAGTTCTAAGTTGTGATAGATAAATTGATAAACGCTTATACATTGTGCAGTGACTCAAAGGAAGGTTACACTTTGAAATAATTAGATGATCCAGGGTTGAAACTCAAGGCTTAGTGTACACCTGAAAGAGACAATATTAAGCACAATATCCTACTTAGTTCATTTCCTTGTTCCATTTTTAAAAAGATACACTGATATGTATGAAAGTCTCTAACCCAAAGATTTCATTAGACATTTAATGAATTTTAAATTGGTTTATATATTTGAGCATTCCTTATAATATTTATTCCCATGTCCTAACTACACACATTTCTACACATATAACAACAAAGTGTATTCTAATTTACATCCATGGTACATAGAAGAGAAATACCTTAATACAGAAAGGAAAATAAAGCCACAATTGTGAAAAATATAAACATGTCTTTCATTTGATATTTAGATAATAAAATGCAAATTATAGTTACACTACTATTACTGTACTAGTAACTGCTTTAAGAAAACATTACTGAAAATCTTGGAGGTTCCTAAACAGAAGACTTCAGTGTTAGATTTCTTAATGCTGTAGGAAAATTGTGTATGGGGTATCGTTCCAATGAAGTGGAAGATATATCAGACAAAGATACCCAGGCCTATTTCTTACATATGGTCCATTCAAGCAAGCTTCTAATGACAGTCAGATTTGCGTTAACTTTTTATCCCATTAAATAAAGGAATAGACAATCTTCAGTGTTATTCCCATAAACATAAATCTACTGTTTGGTTTTTTACGTACATATTTTAGTGGCATTTAATATTTTTTTCCTGTCTACAATGATAGGTCTACCTTAACTTCATATTTCAAAGGAAAGCCTAAAAATACATGGTTTGAGTCTGACACTTCTGGAACAACTGGCAAAACCAAGGCCTTAATGTGAAGATTAATTTTTCTTCCCCTTTATTTATATTAATATATAGTTGATTGCTCATACAATAGGATCATAGAATCATAGAATCACTTGGGTTGGAAGAGATCTTTAAGATCATCAAGTCCAACCACAGCCTAGCTGTGCGGATCCATAACTGGCCTGAGATACTGGAATGTGAGGGAACAGGATGTGAGTTTAATTCTGACATTGAGCAGATACCCATGTGCCCTTGAGAAGAGCTGAGAAACATTTCTCAGCTGAGGAATTTCTGGACTGCCAAGTAGAAGGCAGCTCAATGAAGCTGCAACAGGGGGAGTAGTCATCCAATGAAATGCTTGTTGCTGTGTTGTCTTGTGTGTGCCTATTAGGATAATAATACGATGAGTAACAGAGAGGATAAAAAGGAGTGCAGGCTGTAACAATAAAGGTCTCTCAACTCCTCTCAGCCCGTCTTGACCCACTTTTACTTTCTTGACTGTTAGGACTTCAGTTCCCGCACCTAGCCCTGCCTAGTCCATCTCTAGATCATGTCCTTCAGCACCTCATCTATTACCCTTTCAAATACCTCCAGGGATAGTAACTCCACCTTTTCCCTAGACAGCCTGCTCCAATGCCTAACAACTCCTTCAGTAAAGAAACTTTTCCTGATATCTAACCTAAATCTCCCCTGGTGCAGTTTTCAATCATTTCATCTCATCACTTGCTACCTGAGACAAGAGACAAACCCACACCCCTCTACACCCTCCTTGAAGGTACTCCAAAATAAAGAACAAAACCAAAATCCACTACTTCCTTTAGATCTCAAGTGACCAGTGAAGACTTCAGCTTTAATCTCAGAGACAGAATCACAGAATGTTAGGAGTTGAAAGGGACCTCAAGAGATCATCTAGTCCAACACCCCTGCCTGAGCAGGACCACCTACATTAAACCACAGGAACGTGTCCAGATTGGTGTTGAATGTCTCCAGAGAAGGAGACTTCACAAGCTCTCCAGGCAGCCTGTTCCAATGCTCTGTCACCCTCATGGTGAAAAAGTTTTTCATTATATTCACATGGAACCTCCTACGCTCCAGCTTGCACCCATTGAACCTTGTCTTATTGATGGCCATCACTGGCTCCGTCCTCCTGACACTCACCTTTTATGCATTTATCAACATTAATGAGATCACCCCTCTTGACTTCTCTTGACCTACTAGCCACATCCCTCCTAATACACCCCAGGACATCATTGGTCTTCTTGGCCGCAAGGGCACATTTCTGGTTCATGGTCATCTTGCTGTCTGTCAGGACATCAAAGTCCTTCTCACCTACACTGCTCTCTAACATACTGGTACCTGTATATATATATATATATATATATACACATACATATATTTAAATAGATATAAATGAAGATAAGCTCTCTATATATAGCACAAAGGCTGCACAAAGATGTTCGGGACAACTCTGCCATGAGGAAGTATCTGCATACACATGGCCCTTGAGTACACATATGTGCAGTGTGGCAAGGCCTTTGTGGAGAGCTCAAAACTAAAGTGACGTCAGCCAGTTCATACTGGAGAGAAGTCCTTTCAGTGTACATTCAAAGGATGTGGAAAGTGTCTTTTACTGGAGTTCAATTTACACACACATGTGTGAATTCATACTTGCGACAGGCCCTATGTTTGCCCATTTGACAGCTGGAATAAGAGGTTTGAGCAATCAACTAACCTGAAATCTCACATCTCACAGCAGTCTGTCTGGAACAGGCTGCTGAAATCTCACATCTTAACACACACTAAGGCCAAAAACAACCAGTGAAAGTTGGATGAGGAAATTCCTGAACTCTAAGCTTCTTACAGGAGTATGAATTGGAAATAAATATGCTTCCCCCATGTAAATTGTTTTTAGTAAAGAATTTCAAAAAAGAACCCTACAAACCTAAAGGACGTGTTTTGAGAAGTTGTAAATAAAAAGCAAAACAAAAAAAAAAATCCACAAAAATACCTTTAAGGTGACATTGCTAAGATGCTCTATCTTGCTCTATAATCCCTATGTCAAAAACATGGTGTTTTGTAAACTGTGGCCCAAACTGGACAGGTCAGTTCATGAACTCACATCAGAAAAGACAATTCTTTTTACCACAATGCTAATATTAGACTTCTTTTCATATTCTTATTAATATGAAGCTCACCTTTTGCTTGCAATTTTTTTAATTTTGCATTTTCCAAGGTTGCATATTGTACACTTGTTGGGGATATGCATAGTAATAGTATGTGTGATTTTTCTGAAGGTTTATAACTTTCTTGAGGTAGATTCTCTTTAAAAGAATGGGCAGCAATATGCTTACTTCAAAAATATTTTCCTGTAAAAAAAAAAGAAAGGTTAGATAGGTTTTGTTTGCTATCTTAATTTTGGTTGTATTCTTTTAGGCTAACACATTTTGTAGGATTGTATTGTATAGATGTAATGAAATCATGTAGTATCAAATATTATTTGTCATTTAATAGTGTTAATCAATTTAAATCCATTTTAGTTGCTTTTTTTGAAAAATACTGCCAGAAGCTGATATTCAGTGTAATTTCTTTGCATGTTCGGTTATGGAAAGTGGTGCTCAGTTTTAGAATGTATTGTACAGGCACTGACCTTTTATTAACACACGATAATATGTACATCCCATGTAATAGAAAGGAAAACAAGTAAACAGTGGTCCTAAAGAAAGAATATGTCAGAATACTAAAAGAATTTTAGTTCTATCTTTGGTTTAATTATCCTCATAATATTTGATGTGACCAAGCAAGTTGGTTGGTACTCTGAGGATTACATGATTAGAGAGATTAATGAAAAGGAAAATCTTCTTGATTAATACTTGATGGTTTTTAATTCAACTTGTTAATTAGGCTAGTAGTTTTTACTTGGGGGTCCAATTTAATCTACTGAAGCTTTAGTTTCATGGGTTGCTGAAATGTTCTTCACCTGCCAGAACACATTTGACTATTAAAAGCATGCATCGAAAGAATCCTTTCACTGTCTTTATGGCAGAGTGAACATGAAGAAATTAGAGAGCTAAACACTAATGGTGTTTAGTAAGCTTATATTCTTTTCATAGTGAATATATTTTTACATCTTTTCTTTTGGAGCCAGAATACCTAGAAATCATCAAAGAAATACCCTGAGCTCTCTTTCAATTATTTAAAATTATAAACTAGAAGTGCAATCCACTTATCCATTTATCAGAGCACATTTTCTTGTCCTTATACCCCCATTGTTTTGTGTCTGATAGAAGATCATGTTATTGAAAGATCAATAGGATGAAGGTTAATGTTTTTGAACTAGATGGGTAGATTTAGGTAGGATAATAAAACAAAATTCTTCACTATGTGGGTGGCAGACCGGTGGAACAGGTTGCTCAGAGAGGGGGTGGAGGTGTCATCCCTAGACATATTGAAAGTCAGGCTTGATGGGGCTTTGAGGAACCTGATCTAGTGAAGATGTCCCTGCTCACTGCATGGGGGTTGGACTAGATGACCGTTAAAGGTCCCTTCCAACCTAACGCATTCTATGATTCTATGTATTCCTTGTAGCAACTCACACAGAGTTCAGGTATATACAATATATATTTACACATAAATGTATATCTATATGTATACATTCCTAGCTGGCCACACTGATCACAGATAGACAAGAGTACTCACATAAACACAAACAGCACCAAAAGGCTCATCCCGCTCCCCACTCTTGTTGAGCAAGATGGAGGATCACTAGTGAGAGTGTTTATGTACATATACATAAATTCACAGTGTGGATCACTCCAGCAGTTGGGCTCAGTGTGCCCAGTGGCTGTGCTGGTCACCTGTTGATGGCACCTGGACATACAAGACCCCAGGGCCGAACTCCTACTCCATCTGCAAGTACTGATCATCTCAATCACACACACAGAGCTCACCAGAGCTCTCCTGGCTCCACAGCTCTGACCTTCCACTACAGGAAAAATATCGGTAAGCTGGAGAAATTTCTGAGGAGGCCACTGAGATGGTGGGGACTGAAGTACTTGCCCTGTGAGAAGCTGGGAGATCTAGGCTTAGTCAGCTTGGAGAAGATATGGCTTTGAGGGGGACCTCAAAGGATAAGGCAGGAGGGTGGGCGGGCGGCAGCACACAGGTGCCGTGCAGCTGGGCCTTGATGGAGTGGGACTTTTCTTATTTGCTTTGGTGGGATAGCTAGTAGATCAAGAGAGGTCCTTTTCCCCCTCTACTCTGCCCTGGTGAGACCACACCTGGAATATTTAATGTCTATAAATATGTTAAGGGTGAGTGTCAATAGGATGGATGCAGGCTTTTCTCGGTGTTGGCCAGTGATAGGACAAGGGGAAATGGGTCCAAACTGGAACAGAGGAATTTCCATCTGAATATAAGGAAGAACTTTTTTGCTGTGAGGATGATGACGCCTTGGAACAGGCTGCCCAGAGAGGTTCTGGAGTCTCCTTCTCTGGAGACATTCGAGACCAATCTGGACACATTCTTGTGTGGTTTTATCTAGATGATATTGCTCAGACAGAGGGGTCAGACTAGATGATCTTTTGAGGTCCCTTCCAACTCCTAACATTCATGATTCTGTGACCTAAGAACAACTTTAGTGCCTGTGGGAAGGTCACTGCAGAGATGGTAGTAGGTCAAGAGAGGTTATTCTCCCCCTCTATTCTGCTCTGGTGAGACCGAACCTGGAATAATATGTCTAGTTCTGGACCCTCAGTTCCAGAAGAACAAAGAACTCCTTGAGAGAGTCCAGTGTGGGGCCCTGCGCTGGACTCTCTCAAGGAGTGAGACTATCAACTATTTCCCTGTGAAGGCGACAGTGCACTGGGACAGGATGCCCATAGATGTTGGAGTCTGGAGACATTCAAAACCTGCCTGAACGCATTCCTGTTGACCTAATCTAGGTGATCCTGCTCAGGCAGGGGTGATGATGATCTTTAGGGGTCCCTTCCAACTTCTAACATTCTGTGATTCTGTGATTATGTGAGTGGTGAACCTAACTGACCATAGCACTAAACAGTGCTGCTGAGCTTCATGACAGTGGTCCAAAGAGGATAAATTATGCCTATGGTTCTGGGTAGGTGAATTACTTAAGGCTCATGACATCGCACATGCTGCTAATGAACAGGTCGTCTAGCAGATGCAGGTGTGCGATCACCAATGACCACCAGAGACCCCTGAGAACTATCATCTCTATTCATCGAGCCTGTGTGATGGGGAGAAGAATATGGAAATAACTTCCAGAACACCATTATCATATGAATGGGTTTTTCCAAGAAATATAAAAATATGTAAATCTTTATATATCATGTATGCTTTTAACTGTGCAGTATGCATGTTAGGCAGAACTATCCATGCATCCGGCGCTGTAACAAAGAATACCTGCCTTTAACACTACATCGGTGTTATGAGGTTTATTCCCAGTTTTCAGTAGCACTGTCATTAACTGGTGAATGTGGGGCTTCCTGCATTCATCTTTGAAGTGTGGGACTAATTTGTTTAATTGTAACACATAAAGTGTCAGTGAAAGTGAAAATGTAGTAAAATAAGAATTTAAAGATGTTTTCTGATGCATACTACGACCATAATATTTGGAAGGTCCTCAAATTTAAATTTTTATTTGTGTTACTGATAAACAATTTTAACTCTAATAGTGGAGTGGGTTTCTGATAAGACACCCACAGGATTGTATTCAGAATAACAGTTGTGTAAAGGTGACTTATCAAGCAAAATGTCCAAAGCCAAAGAGAGCTCTTGCAATACATGACAATATTTGCATAATGTCATATTACTTGGTCAGAGAAATAGTAGCAGAATCAAGCCCTACGCACTATTCTGGGTACACAAATACCTTCCCAGTGGACATAGATGTGCCAGTGGAAGTGATTATTTCCACTTCTTCATTATTTCCATGAGAACAGCAAGTGTCTTTTATTTGCTTCAGGCAAAAATCAGCCAGGTTTCCCTAAACAGTACATAATGGTGGCTCCAGCTTGTCTGACTGCTCTTGCCTGAAGCATATTACAAGGTATACATATGAGCTAAGCTCCTGACAGATCAGTGGTGGCAATATTTTCCATCAGGGCATTGGGGCTGTTGGCTTACTGCCATGGTTTGTGCCACAAGAAGCCACGCTTGGCCTCAGTAAAGTTGTAAGTTAACATGTTAACAATTTCTTTATACAGAAATGTGAAAAATTGTTCTGAATTGTTCTGTGTGTTTTGTTATTATTTTATTCTCCATAATCTTCTCCTGGTTATGTGGAAGGACCTACTCGTTCTTCCATAATTTTATTATTTTATTACTTCAGATTCTGTAGAAAAAGACTATTTGATTAATTTTGATTTCAAGCCTTCTTCTGAAATTATTCCACATCGTAAAAAGTGAAAAAAGAAAAAAAGCCTCCAAAAAGCAACAGAAAACCCTCTTATATCTGCCTGGTTCACCTCACTTAACTTCTAAGCCTCAAGTGTGTTAGTATCAAGAAAAGTATTTTTTAAAGTTGTAAATTGACTTATGATGTTATCACTTGGCTAAATTCCCATGCTGATATCACTGTATGAAAATCAATTCATCTGTGTCATCTCAGATTCCTTTGTAATTTACTTTCTAAGATTAGATATTGCTTCCAAAATGTCTAATCCCAAGATTGTTTTAATGATTCTTTGCTTATCTCTTTGTAACATGGGCAAATTTTGTCCAGTGGTTTGCTATATCTCTGATGAAAAAAAAAATACTGTTTGGGTTTTTCTTTTCCTTTTCAAAAGTGCATGTGAAGGCAAATAGCAAAGGTCCCTGACAGATGTACTGAAGAAAAAGCCTTGGAGAAGGAATTCAGAAGGTGTCTTAAAGCCTGTAGGTTAGTCTGTTATTTTGTGAAATAATCAATACCAGTTTACAGCTGAAGGAGCTCTAGACAAAGTAGTGCGAAAGGGTGTGAGATACCTGGGGGTGGTATAAGAGACCCGAAAGCTTGTTTCAGTAAAGAGAAAATCCAAGCTGAGAGAGGGGTAAATGCACCTATAAAAAGAGGTTTTGTAACTGCTGAGCTCACTTGGATTTGTAAAACACAGGTCTCCTAAGTGCAGATTAAATAGCACTAGTCTTAGGAGCTGGAACAGTATTCCTTGCCGCATTAGGGTGTTATGTATCATTACCAGCAGGAAGATTTGCATGCACAGTCAGATCCTCAGGCAAAAATGTTATACAGATTGAGACTACCACATTGACCTATTAGATATGTTTTTAGCTATTTCTGTGAAAAATGTGACTAGGTGCTACAAGTTCCTGATGACTGTTGCGATGTTTTAGCTAGGACAGAAAAAAAAAAAAAAAGAACAGGATGATGTCCTGGTTTTGGCTGCAATAGAGTTAAATCTTTTACTAGTGGTTGTATAGTGTTGTGTTTTGGGTTTAGGGTGGGAATATTGTTGATTACATACTGAGGTTTTAGTTGTTGTTAAGTAATGTTTATATTAAGTCAAGGAATTTGCAGCTTCCCTTGCTTTGCCAGTGAGAAGTTGCACTAGTAGCTGTGAGGGAGCACAGCCAGGACAACTGACACAAACTAACCAAAGGGATATTCCATACCATGTGACATCATGCTCAGTATATAAATTGGGAGAGTTAGCCAGGGTACACGTGTGGCTCAGAAGCTAGCATTGAGCACCAGTTAGCAGGTGGTGAGCAACTGTACTGTGTATGACTTATTTTGTATATTGTATAGTGTAGTAATACCAACAGTAGTTATTGTTGCTATTGTTATTGTTTTCTTCCTTTACTGTCCTTTGAAACTGTCTTTATCTCGATCCACAAATTTCAATTTTATTTTTCCAATTCTCTCCCCCATCCCACCAGGGTGGGAGTGTGAGCATGTGACTGTCTGGTAATTAACTGGTGTGTCTGAGTTTTAACAGCAACAGATGAAAAGCTGAAAACTAAAATCTATATTTTCAACACAGTGAATATTTTTATTTTTAATGTATTTCTGAAGTAACTTTCCTCTGATAAAAACAAAACACAACACAACACGATACAACACAATATACACTTTCAATCAAAAATGTTGTTTGAACCAGAAACAAATGTCTTCTCTTGTTGTTGTTATAATAAGAATAAAATCAGCTTGGCTTGTCCCAAATGTTTTCTTTTCAGCATTGTGTTTAGCCAGGGAATTTGCAAAATCTGTAACTGCAGAGCTGTGACATGGTTTGTCTGCCTCATGGTTTAACTCAACTCCTGGAGTTTCTTTTACTTCACATGTTAAAGCATATAATTAAGATACACAGTGTGTTTCTGTCTTCCAACTATTTGAGCCTGAGTTCATCATGAGATGAAAACCTCAGAATATCTATGTCCAGAAAAGGTGACTCAGAGAAAAGTAAACTTGAATCAGAGACCTAATTATTATCTAAAATTGAAATGTAAGCAGGTTTCTAGAAGACCTTGTCAGCTGAGATAAAACATATAGCTTTGATTCAGGGGAAGATAAGACAGCAATGCAGGGAGCTACAGAGCAATGGAATGATGTGATCTGAGCACTGACAAAGGAAAATTATTTTAGTGACAGTTGCTGGATGAAGTTGAGGGGTGCAATAACAGAAACAAAAGGTTATAAAGTAAGTGGCTGCAGTAGTCAAGGTAACAAAATTCGACATGCCCAGCAATTTACTTGTCATACTGAAGCAATGTATTTACCCATAAAAGAGGAAAGAAAAAAAAAAAGAAAAAGAAAAGACAAAGAAAATAAAAAAGGAGTGAGAGAAAATTGTAACATAATCACTCATAGGAACCTTCAGCCTGTACATGTCTTTAATTACTGATAAAAGCTTCAGAGTCGGTAAAATCCTGGTCAGTCTTATAAAAAGCTTTTTATTCAGTGCTTGGTGAACTATTTCTAAAAGCCTGAATGCTATGAGAATTAATGATTCTTGAAAGAACTGGTTTGTATCTCATTTGATAGACAGAAAATCTATTCTGACTAGGAACTTGCATCCAGATAATCTTCTGTCACAGCTATTAGAAGATTGCTTTAAATTCTCTCCTAGAAATACTCCTGTGCTATGCCTCAGCACTCTACAGACAGCTAAGTAGAAGGATAGACAGAACAACCTTCATAAATGGTGGTGAGTCCTTTTCATATCTTCAAAATAAATTCCCCTTCTCCATGAGAAAACTGTAAACAAAATGCAAATGTTAATTATCTAGATATGGCATTCAATGTTCTTTCCATGACAGTGGATGCCTCCCTGATTAGTAGTAATTGACAACTATAGTATACAACTTTTCAATATTCGCAAAAGAAAGAGCTGTGAAATAAGGCTAACACTGTCTTAGAAACATATATGAAACCAAGACACTGTGTGAGCTCAGAAAATTCCCTATCTACTGGGGGCCTAGTATTGCTGTTTATAGTTGTTCTGAGTTCATTTACTGCCTAAAGAAGATCTCCAAGGCTTTAGAGTTCAGACCCTCTAATAATTTTCTGCAGAGTAATTTTAGAAGTTTTAGTCAAGAAAAGAAAAAAGCAACAAACAAACAAAGAAAATATTAAAGCATATGTGACTGATATTATAAACATAATTTCTGTATTACTGACCAGCAAAAGACCTCTCAAGCTGTTATGAAAGAATTGCAACCCCTTTTTCCATAAAACACCATCCCTTAAACGTTGGGTTGGGTTTTTTTTTGATTCAGGTCTGCACTCAAGTTTGACTTTTCAAGAATTGTTTTACTTTTTTTTTTAATATGCACCAACAGTACCTGATGATACTTCATTTTTTGGGGATGGAACCAATTTCCTGCTACCTCAGCTTATAAAAAGCCTTCTCCACTTGAACATGTTTCAGAGAAGTAGGATTTCTTTCTCTACTCACCACATGTTGGTCTGATGCTCAATGTCATTCTCAACCTCCTCCTGTGCCAAAAGAGAGTTCTCTGTTATAGGAAAGAAAAGGCATATGTGCCTTTATGACAGATGTTTATTAGCCCTAAACTCCTTCCAACTGTGCAGCTCCTTCCCTGTCTTCTTTTACTGTATCTTCATTGTTGTCATCTCTTACTGAGGTGACATAATAATACTATTATTATATTATCTATTATTCCTATTATTATATTTAATAATGCATTCCTGACATTTCATTTCATTATAGTACGGTCTGGTCTGCCAGATACAGAAAATCCAGCAAGGTACAACACTGGTCCAGGAAAAAAAAAACACCACTACAAAGCACCAAGATTTTCTCAGAAAGTAAAATAGCCAAATATCGGGAAGTTGCTAATGACATGCTTGATGCTGTAGAAAAGTGATTGGTAGAAAGTTGTGCAGACTGTACAAGAAGGTGAAAGGGTTGCTCTCAAAGACGAGAGACAACTGTGCTTGTGGAGTAATAGTATAGATCATAGAATCATAGAATTACAGAATGTGTTAGGCTGGAAGAGACCTTTAGAAACCATCTAGTCCAACCCCCATGCAGTAAGTAGGGACATCTTCACTGGAACATGTTGCTTAGAGCCCCATCAAGCCTGATCTTAAATAATCAGACAGAAGCATGAAAGAATCTATAATTAGTTGAAAATTATATCAAGTATTGTTAAGCATGTATTCAGCATTTTTCTCTGTGCTGTTCTGTGGGTTTGTAGGATTTTACAGATCCTTAGTAAAATTTTTGTTTCACTTTTATTTGCATTATAGTTTTATGCTGTATGTGAAAGAAAGTTGTGGACATGACTTAGCATTTAAAAACATGAGCCTAAGGGAATGTTTCATAAACATTCAGATGTTCATCTTTTACAGAGCTTGAAATCTTCCTGACTCATGCCAGGTCTGTTCTGTATCCCACAGAAAGGCACATCCAAACATAACGCCTTGGTGCACCCTGGTCACACTTTTTTGTTGTCTTTGACATCCCTGGCCAAATTTAGTACTATAGGGGCTTCAGATTTTCTAATCTGATCCCTGGCAGCTCAGACAGTTTCCCTGTGTTCCTCCCAGGCTACCTGTCCTTCCTTCCACACTCAGTAGGCTTTCTTTTTTCTGTTTGAGTTTGCCCAGGACAGGGTGTGACCTTAAGAAGATCACAGGAGGACGATTTAGTTTATGAAATAACTTCCCTTTGGAAAGCTTTGAACTGAATGCACAGCAGATATGGTTGGTCCAACAGAACACACTAAATCTAGTCTGACCTACATGCCTTTAACTCTATATAACAGGACCTTTCCACCAAAAAGATGACCTACTGATCTTTTCTTTCTATATTTCTTGCTAATGCAGACATATTCTGTATTAAAGCATTCTCTACAGCAGGACTATGGCTAAGGAGTACTTCACCTAAGAAATGTGTGGGATATTGTTATTATTTCAATTTAATTATTTTTATTTTCCATAAAGATGCACATGCAGAATGGTTTGTTTTACTTTTAATCATCATTACTTTTAGCTGCTGTATTCTGCCGCTGCAATTCCCATGTAAGCAGAAAAGATTGGGATTTAAAATGTTAATAGTAAATCACTCTGAATAAGAATTTTTTATACCAGTATGTAGAACTTGTCTTGCCATTTCACTGTCCCACTATTCACAGAATATATACTTTGGCATCCTTGTTTTATGATGTATTTTGCATACTATCTTCATTTCCCTGCTTTTCTGATACTGCTTTCATTATTATTAGACCCAATAGTGTGCAAACTGTTGTAGAAAAATGATGAGTTCTTTAAAACAACATTAGAAATAATGAAAACATTATTCGGAAGGAATTTTGTATTAAGTATGGAAACATTCCCTGGATAGTGTAATTGCAACCACCAAATTCTGTATTCAACAGAGAACTTTAACGACACAAATGCCACTATCAAAATGTTTACTGAATGCAATATGATTGAAATCAACAGGCACACAGAGAAAATGCCTACCAGTAAAAGAGTAGAATAAGAAACTATGTGCTTTCTTTACATTAACGCTTATATTTAATAAAATTCTATAGTTTGGAATCCTTTGTGATACTACAGAAAAATTATGAGCATTAATACGCTTTCTGGAATTTTACAATTCTTTTAAAGTTAAACTCAATGAAAAAGAACTGACAATATTTTGCAAGTGTCAACAAACCCAGTTTTAACTGACATGTCCAGCAAAATATGAATTTCCTTTAGCACAAAAGGAACAGTCAGTAAAATCTTGTCCTCATCCAATCTGTGAAATTCCAAAGCAGAGACCAAGAAATTGTGCATATACTGCACTGAAAATGTAGCAGAACAAATCAGAGAACCTGCAGACTTGTGCTATAGATGAGGGCCCCTCTTTCAGATGTCACCATGTAAAGAAAAATACAAACGGTCCAGTCATGTCACAGAGATCCAAGACTGCAAAACTATTCTTGGAGTTCAGTGCGTGTTAGTTCAAAAGGTCTTGTACCCACCATAATAGGATCCAGACAGTGAGCATACTATCTCTCTGAATCAATATGTGATTTCTAGATCTGGACCTTTTTTTAAAATTTGCTCAGGAAATCAGTTTCTAGTGATTACATGAAGGACAGTGACAGGTATTCCTGCGAGATAATGTATTCAGATACAATTTCAGAGAACCATGTTCAAATTCTTCACTTCATAATAGGGAAAAAGTAATTTAGATTGGCAAATAACAGCGTATTTAAAGATATAGGATAACTCTAAATGCAAGAAATAAAAAATCATTAATATATGCATTACCTAACAGCAACTGACTTACTAACGTTCTTAATTTGGAATTAAAGGTGAATTTTAAAACTTTTCATCAAAGTTTAGCAAAAAATTATTACTCATTGTGGTGGTTTTGCAATCTGTTTTTTTTAAAGAAGCAGTTAGAAGCTTCTTTGAGGTCCAATAGAGTAAATCCCAGCTGGGCTTTCAAGGACAAATTCCCAAGTGCTGTTACTGACAAGGTCTGCTGGGACAATCAGTGATGACCATAGTGCCTCTGTGAATCCCACTTTAGGGAAAGAAAAATGCCAACAGCTGCATTTTTCCACTGGAGCAGGGAGTGAGAAGATGTAAGAAGAGAGGGACAAGGTTCTGAGAGAAGATTCCCAGCAGCCCATGAAGAATACCACGGTGGGGCAGTTGTCCTCCTACAGCCCATGGAGGATGAAGAGACCCCACTTGCAACCCATGGAGAGACACCTGGGCAATGCAGGAACCCACCATGGAGCAGGTGAAGGACTATGGAAGAATCTGTGACCTATGCTTCAGCAAACCCCTGGCAGCACCTGCAGCCCGCAGAGAGATATAAGAGAGAGTGATGGAGACCCATGCCAGAACAGGTTTGCTGGGGGTGGGTGGCGGAAGGCTTATGACTCTGTGGGAGACCAGGCTGGGGTAGCATTCTGGGACTGAGAGACATTTTATGAGTTTATAGAAGTGACCCACGCTGGGGCAGTTGGTGAAGAGCAAAGGCCCTGTGGGAGAGGACTCAAATGGAGAGGGTTGTTGGAGGACTGTCTTCAGTGGGTGGGACTCCATGCTGGCACGGGGAAAGAGAAATGCCCCTACCCACCCCCAAGAAGGAGAACCACTCATGAGGAACTGGAAGAAGACTGAAGCCTCCATTCCCTACTTCCCCCTATTTCCCCCTGTACTATCCTGGGGAGGAGAAACATCATGAATAGACTGAAGTCTGCAAAGAAGGGAGGGACAGGGGGTGACGTTTTAAGAGATGTTTTGTACTTCTCATTATCTGACTCTGGTTTCTGTGTGTTTCTGTAGTGTAGTGTAATAAATTAGAGAGTTTTCTTGTTTTTCTCTGTGTTGAGTCTGTTTTGCCTGTGACACTAATTGCAGAATGATCTCTCCCTGTCCTTATCTTGACTCCAAAACCTCTCTACATATATTTTCTCCCCTATACAGCTAAGAGGGGAGTGATAGAGCAGTTTTGGTGGGAGTCTGGCCTCCAGGGAGGGTCAAACCACCACATTCATCAAGCACTTCTTTAATACCACAAAGTCAGCTTGAAAAGGTGATCTGATTACATAGGGTGCAGGGCCAAGCCTGTTATGTAGTGCTATCAGCATATAGATGATAGCTGGCATCCAGACTGAAACTGCTTCTGCTACTATCACCACTGTATATATATCATTATATATATATATGGAAAAGCAGGGAGAAAGACAACAGGCCCAAAATAAGTCCCAAATAAGTTGCTTTTAGATGCCTTCTGATTTTCCATTTGCATGGTAAATCAGTTGGAGTTAATTTGATATTGTAATTGACAATCTACTTAGCAATTCTTCCAACCACTGAATATCCATTAATAGTTGGTGTAGAACAACTAAGGTCCATAATGCCTTTTTTGAAAATCTGCAAGAATCATTCTAGTATTCATGCAACGCTAATAAGAGATGGATTCTGAAAAACCTGAATGAAGTCCAATTGACTCTTTTATAAATAACTGGGTCTTGACTTTTCTCACTTTCTTGGGTCATCTTTAGCTTGAATAATGCTAGGCTTAAACTTCTTATATCATCTCAGGTCACAGCCTGCGATGCTGGGCTTTGTGAGCCAGTGTATGTTAAAGACTCTCCAGCAGTGAACAGATAGCTGGTGAAACTCAAGTGTGGAACTGTTACAGAAAGACATTGAGAGATTGAGGGCTGTATAGCAGCTGGCTCTTAAGGATACGCATCTGAAGAGGAAGGAAATAAAATATACCAGATGGCAGTGGAGGCTCCACAGCAAGAGAGACAGAAAATGAATTTTGATGAGATGGGGGCTCATCATTGCTCAGTTCTCTCTGTGACTGAAATAGAAACAGCATTTGTTAGCAGACAAAATTCAAGATGCGTAACTCAGCTTTTATGCAATCTGTAACTTTTTATAGGAAACATCAGTTATTGCAGACCCACATTTATTTTCATTATAGGTAAAAGGTATAAGGTTCCAGGCTCTGTAAAGTAAGGTCTATGGCTCTATTTAAAAGGAATATGCAGGTATATCTGCATCTTCATCTGTGTCTTGGTGATAGCTCCCCAAAACACTATCAGGAATCTGAACTCAGTGTTTGTAAGTACCATATTCAGCAGGGCATGGCACAGCACAGTGCTGAATCACAAAGCACACTGCAATCCTCTGCAAAACACACCCATACCAAAGAAGACATGTACGGAAGGAAGTAACTTTGAATTTCAAGTTCAGCAACAAGATCTTTACAAGTTTGGGTTTAAGCATAAGCAGAAAACAAGTTGAGAGAAAAACAATAGAAGCAAAGAGAAAAATCTCTAAGCTGGTACCTACTTTTTAGATAGGTATGGTAAACCAGCAATTTTTGCTGTTTATTTCTATGCTATGTGTTGTAAAAGAAAAAATATTTGGGTTGTGGATTTCTATAAAGACATCGCAGAGGTACCCAGGGTTTTGGACTTCATGTGTAAATCATCTTGATAGTAGATGAGCACCCTGCCTTACTTCAGTCACCAGCAAAACTCTTATTTCACTGCAGAGAAACCACATTTCAACTTGGAAAAAAATACTTCCTTAATTATCCATAATTTTACTTGGTAATCGAGCCGCATGCTTCTAAATCAATCTAACATGTTTTCAATTAACACCTTTTCAGTTACATAAAAACACTGTCAATGGAATAATCAGCAGTTTTGTTCTTTATTTTTGCAATGAAGGCAGACCTTCTAAAAGTAAGTGTTATGTTTCTCAGCCAGTAATAGACACAAAGACTTGATTTTATTGACAGCAATTTACTTTTTTAATTAAAAAATAGTAAGTTAGAGATAGTCCAACATTTTTTCTTCCTCTTCTAGAAGGTATGCACTTATGATTGCAAAGATGCCAAAAATATGCTTGAAAAATATGACCACAATGGAAATGTGAAAGGATCAATTAAATTCTTATCTGGTTTATAATGCATCAGATAAATCCATGCCAAATGCTTCTGGGTCAAAACATTTTAAAATGACAGCATTTCTTATTGTTATTGTTCTAATTCTTTTTTAAAGAGAGCCTGGCTCAGTAAAAGATATTGTAAAAGAGCCAGATCCATATGTTTGGGTTTTTTTGAAGACAGCTCTCAAAGAACAATATACTCAGCGGGGAAAGCTGCTTTATAGGTTTTAGAAATGTTTAATTTGAAGAAATGTTATATAACTCAATGACAGTTCCAAATGCAGCAGATAAGCATATGAATTAAAGTTTGTATCTGCATATTTTGTGGTTTTGTTTCAACTTTGGAAATATCACCTGTCAGTCTTAGTCTTTAACCATTTCAGAGTGGAAAATATGCAGGTTTTGAAATTTTTGCTTTACAATTTTAATCCTTCCCTCCTTATTGCAGTCCAAAACAATCAAAATCTTCTCCTAATCACAAAAATGAGCCCAATGAGGTTCCTAGAAGCCTCAGAAACATCAGTGAGAAAGATTTAATTTGATTTATGAGACATCCCCACACTATTCCTGGAGTCAAGTTGCCCTTGCTAGAATATATATCTGTGAGAGGCTATACTGTACTGTGGCTGCAGAACTTGAGTTTGCAACAGGGTTTCGAGTTCTATGATCATGAGCTCTTATATGCATATCAGTGTCTGCTTGGGAGAGATGACCCCGGTTCTCGGAGGCAGGGAAAGCTATTTCTGCCAACAGGATGTCTGATCCCATAAGGAGTGTTTTTGAATAACAGGGAAGGGAGTAACTAGCAGTCCTATGAGAGAGTGAATGACAGGATCACAGAATCATAAAGCAGACCAAGTTAAACGAGGCCAAAAAGATCATCTGATCCAAACTTTCATGGAAAGGGGAGACTAGACAAGATTATCTAGTACCCTGTCTAGGTGCATCTTGAAAACCTCAAGTGATGATACTCAATCACATCCCTAGGTAGGTTGTTCCAGTGAATGGCAAGAGAAGGCTCAGGAGTGTTCTCATCAGGTGTTTAGATACCTGAAGGGACAGTGTAAAGAAGATGGAGGCAGGCTCTCTCAAGTGGTGCCCAGTGCCAGGACCAGAGACAATGAGCACAAACTGAAACACAGGAAGTTTCCCCTGAACATCAGAAAGACTATTTTACTGTGAGGGTTACTGGGCACTGGCACAAGTGTCTCAGAAACACTGTGAAGTCTCCCACCTCAGAGATATCCAAAAGCTGTCTGGACATGGTCCTGGCCAACATGGTCTAGGTGGCAGTGCTGTAGCACAGGGCTTAGGCCAGATTAAGTCTACAAATCCCATCCAACTTTAACTATTCTGTGCTTCCATGAGTCTATGCATATAGTTCTGATGACTCTGACTATGGAAAAACAGGGAATTAACAAATTTTTAATTCCACGTGTTTTAGAACTGTTATTTCAATCGCTTTTATTAAAAAAAAATCCCAAAATGAAAATGCAATTTCCTATTTCTTTGAAGCTGCGAAGGTATTTGACTCTGAGCTATGTTAGATTGATTGCATATCCTCAGAATGGAAACCACCAGTTTAATACACCTGCACTCACCAGACTTTGTTCCCCAATACATCTCAGAGCTTCCATAACGATTAGTTACAGAATTAGTTATGGACAAAACACAGTTTTGTCCCAGTTTAAGACACTTTCCATTATAGGTAACAAGCTACGGAGTTGTCTACTGGCACAGGGGACTGGAGGGATTCCAGATGTTAGAAGAAGCACCTCATGTTTCCACTTTTAATTTTATAAAGTTTAATTCAAATTTTCAATTTTCTGATGTGTCCTGGTTTTAGCTGGGATAGTTAATTTTCTTACTCGCACTAGTGTAGTGCTGTGTTTGGAATTTAGGATGAGAATCATGTTGATAATACACTGATGTTTTAGTTGCTGCCAAGCAGTCAAGGACTTTGCAGCTTCTCACACTGCCCTGTTAACAAGATGGTTTGGGCCGCCCAAGAAGCTGGGAGCAGACACAGCCAGGAAAGCTGGCCCAAACTGGCCAAAGTGATATTCCATACCAAATGACATCATGCTCTATACATAATTGGAGGGCTGGTGGGGCTGTTCAGGAACTTGCTGAGCATCAGCTTCAGGTGGTGTTTATCACTAGTTTTGTTTATTGCTATTAGTATTATTATCGTTATTATTATTATTATTACTATTGTTGTTGTTGTATTATGTTTTAATAAACCGTCTTTATCTCAACCCATGAAGTTGCTGGGGTATATTTTTCAATTTCAATTCTCTTCCCCATCACACTAAGTGGACAGTTGTTTTAGCTGCTGGTCCAGTTATACCTTGACACAATAAAAAAGCAATGTTTTTCAGGAGTGGACATTCTTATTTTGATCTTGCCAGTTTATCTGTGAATCCAACTGAAAGAAAACTGAAAATAAATTCTTTCTAGGACATCTTATGTACAGTTTCTATAAAGGACCATAACATATTCTTAGAGTGGGAATCTTGGAATTGAATTATTATTAAAGGTTAAATCCTTCTGGACACAAAGCTGAGCCATATGAAGCCAGAAATAAGCTATCTTCATATCCTCTAACATCTTTTCCTAAGGCATCAAGTTTTATGTGATCACACTATCTGTATCTCCTGGTCCTCCTCTAATACCACTGAAATTGTCAACCAGCTTTCAAGTACATTGAAAGCAACAGATGAGGTGTTAAAAGAGGAAAAAAATTTCTTCAGGTTTCAAGAATATAATTTGTAAGACATTGTCATTTCTTCAATCATTGCTATTTGATAGAGGTGGAAAAGCAGTTCTGACTTATCGTCTACCTGTTCCAGGAGGTAGCAGCCACCTAACCCATCTAAGAGGGCATTTATGTGAACATTTGAATCAGGCAAAGCATATGCTGCCTCTGACCCAGAAAAATAAACAAGATATCTGAGAAAGAAACAAGTAGTTTAGTATGGAGACATAAAAGGGAGCCAGGAATAGGAGGATAGGGCTGGAAAAGATAGAGAAAGAATTAGTCACGGGGTGCTGGAAACTATTCTGTGGGCAATTAGCTGCCATTAATTCTGGTTTTCTCAGGAGCAACATGACTGTAATTTTTTTGTGTGTTTGCAACTCTTAATTGTCATTACAAAATTGTTCACTCATTGTTTCTCTCAATGCCTTTTTTAATATTATTTTATTATTGTAGTGACAAATATGTTAAATAATTACAAAGGTTATTTGTTATTATTTAAATAAGGATATAAGGGTTTAAAGAAAAAAACCCTCAATACCACAGCCAGTCAGAGGTCTGTTTCTCTGTTTCTGTATAGGACATGAAAATGGAAGGAAAGAGAGGGAAAAATACAACTGATTTTTTAAACTTTGCTTTGCATATGTATCACTAAATCACTTCATCTTATTAAGTGCCTTGTTATCCCGATTTCCCCCCATAAAAAAATCAGTATCATGGCTTCCCTGGTGCAAATCAGCTGCAAATCAAAGACTGACTGCTGAGCTGTGAATGCTGGAGTTTCATGAACAAAGCAGGGGTCTATTTTCTTTCTTTCCAAAGGGAAAGGGTATGGATAGTGTTCATTTTAGCATCCTTTTGCTGTTGGTTACATCTGAGTTTACACTGTGTAGCACTCAAGCTAAAGCTTCTGAGAGAGTGAAAAATATTCTTATTTAATCTTACAATATTTCAGAGAGAATCTTAGTTAATGTAAATTGGCAGAGATCTTCTTTGAAAAAAAAAACCAAAACAAAAAAACCCAAAAAAACAACAAACCCAGTATTTGTTTCATAGGATGAAATCCATGGCTAGAAGGATTTGATCTCCAGGGGATTAACATTGCCTACAAAACCTTATATCATTTCCTTCAGCAAGAGGAAAGTTGGACCAATGTTGAGTCCACCGATTTTAAATACTTCTCCATTTAACCACGAAAAACTCACACTAGAACTGAAATGTTCTCAGAAAAAAAAAAAAATCTGTCTGCAGTGTCTTACTGTACACCCCAGGATCTTGTGATGATGATGATGATGATGATGATGATGATGATGATGATGATGATGATTACCATATCCAAAATTCTTTGATCCAAAAATCAAAGATATTTGCTTTGGCATTGTACCCGTACTATATTCAAGCTACATTGGAACTTCACTCACTAATATCTTACCTATCCAAGTAGAAGGAAGAATAAGATTCAGCTGTGCATGCTGAGTATGGCATATATCAGAAATTTACAGGATCAGTGTGTGGGCTTAGAAACTATTTAGAGTCCCAGGTTATTAAAATCTTAACTTCTTTAGAGGTCTTTCATCTCATCTGTTAGATCCTTCTTATGAACTTGTATGCATGACTGCTTTCAACCCTCTGGGTCCTATGTATTCATTTGAAAAACTCTTGCCTTCAAAGGAATTTTTATGAATCTATTGTAAGAAGAGTTGCTGTATCTGGCACCAAGCCACAGACAGTACATCTTGTCACTACCTTTGGTGTTCTAATGAGTGTCCTACTACTGTACACAAAAGCAGTTTTCATGTTAATTGTGGTTTACTTGGAAATCCAGTATATTGAATTTTGGTCTAATTTGGATCAAACTTTCCAAGGAACAAAATGCCAACCTACATTGCTGCAGGCATCTATGACACACAGTGGTCTTTAGTTCTTAGTGAATAGAGGCAGTAGTTCACACACACACACACACACACACACACACACACACACACAGAGCCAGATTCTTTCAGGACAGGTTGGCCACAGCCACACAACGCTTATACCTGGATCTGTTTCATGTGCTGTAACCTTTGCCCCAATTTTTATTTTTTTCCTGTGTGTCTCCAAAATAATGAAAATTCTGTGATTAGTCCAACCAGGGAGAGTTTTTATACCACAAGACAGGATGTGTACTGTTTTCTCCAAGACATGGAACATGAAATTGTGCTCATTTTTAAGAATTGATGTTCACCAGGTAATGTTGGAGGTTGATAGAGAGCAGAAAAACAATGCAGCCTTCATCCACTATCTCCATTGAAAACAATCTCTATAGAAAGTTCTCTTTTATAGCAACAGATAGATTTTACATCCCAAGGAACTGATTGATAGTGCTCCAAAAGCACATTCAGAAAAAAATTAACATTTATGCAGTGTGGAAGATCAAGGGGTCAGGGCTTTGGTCTTAACTCAAAAGCTGAAATATTTGACAGGATAGATAGACTTCAAGTTTTCTACAAGCTAGATCACTGATTTTTATCCAGGTATATTTTTCAGACCAATATATGCAGATTGGATTTTGGATATTCACTCCAAATACACTGAATTCATACAAAAAAGGGACTGAAACTATTCTACTTTGTCCATTGCAAATATTCCATTTGCTCATAAAAACTCACCAGGGGAGCTTTTCAGCTCAGCATTTTTTCTTACACCACTTTTCTTTGTAAATATGTCTGATATCTGTGGATAAGAAGCACAGTATAAATGTTACATATTATAATAACTATTCCCATGAAAGATGTCTGTAGAATTGATCTTTTCAGAAAAACATTTTTTTTTGCTGTTTCTTTGACTTTAGTCCTTACTAATAAAACTGTGACTTTCATGCTCTAATAATGACATGACATGACATGACATGACATGACATGACATGACATGACATGACATGACGAAGGATGAAGTAGTAGAGGGATCTGGGGGCAAGCCAAGGTGAATAGATTTACTAGAAAAATATTTACTTAATTATGTTATCAATTAGTAAAGAACAATTGGGTACATCTATACAATTCTTGTTCATCGGTCCAGATTTCTTCTCTGGTTATGCCCAGCTACTATTGATTTTTAACATGATGATGATACCAGTTTTTATTATAAAATATGCATATTCAAAATTAAAAGAAGGAAAAATATGTGTTAACTTTTCTAGTGACATATATAAATTATTTTTGTTTCGTGAGTTATTCAGATATAATATCTAGTGCTAGTCTTTCTTTTAACCACACTGTACATGTTTTTCCAAAATCATACAAATTAAAATGCTTCTTAGACTCTAGAGTAGGCCTTAGCTCTTTTAGTTCAGTTTTAGTTTAGAAACTCAAATACCAACACAAAAAATAACTTTTCAACCCATAAACAATGGCAGGTGTTCTTCTGTATGTGTGTGGAAAATATTAAGATAACCTCTAATTAAAAAATGTTATCGCCAGCTTTGCCTTATGCAAGATTTCAGATGTTTCACATATAAAAAGCAAACATATTCTAAAATATTACTCTAAGGTCTTTCTGCCAGTTTTATAACTTTTCTGGAGGGTCTTATCTTTTTTCTTGTATTTTCCCTTTTTTTTCCCCTTCCCACACCTCAAACAAGGGTTTATAAATTGGGATGTTTTTCTATTTACACACTAATGAGACAATATATTTTAAAGCTAAACCTCCAGGCAGGGAGGTTAGTGGCACTGCTTGTGGCAGGAGCATTGGAACTCGATAATCCTTGGGGTCCCTTCTAACCCAGGCCATTCTATGATTCTGCAAAATAATTTCATTTTCTACCTTCTGTTTTTCTTGTCTGCAATAGGGCTTTTTGGATGTATTATTTGTCCTCAGCATTATTAGAAGTTGAGTGTAATATCATCTGGAACTTGCATTATGTACCATTTCTAGCCCACTGAAGTGAATAAGAGTTTTGACATTCACTTCAGTGAAGCCAAGACTCCACATAAGTTTATTAGTGAAAATTTTAAAATAAGACCTGATAAAACAAAAGACTCTAACTTGATACATTGTTATTCACCACTATTCTATTTTACAGCCTGGTAGTTAGATCCCATTAATACGAAAGAGTAATTTTGCAAGTTGATTTTAATTAATGGTGAGAGTAAGATCATTTGCTATCTCCATAATAACATCACAAAGCAATCAGACTTACCTAGCAAAATTTAGTTATTATAAACTTACAGTGGAGCATCTGGAACGGGCACTTTTCCCTTATTCCCCATCCTCAAAGCAAGCCTGTTTCACCAGCTATGCTATGCATCTCTTCTGAAGGAGTAAGTCTTGCGGTTCTGTGTGAGTTCAGGAAATAAGTGCTGAACAGAAAGAAGTCTTAGGGCTTCCAAGGAGTAGCACTGCCTTTCTTTGTCCCTCCAAAGGGGAGCAAATGAAATGTTAATGAAGAATACTAATCTAAACCACACACTACATCTCTGCAGAGAATCACTCTGAAAGTGACATATGCCTGCCATGTGATGGATTGGAAATCTCAGGGAACATTAAAAAAATATTAGCAAGGTTCAAAAAGCAATGACTAATACAGATTTTTTAAAAATCAGTGAAGCAGAAATTTGTAATAGGTGCTTTGGAAAAAAAAAAAAAAAAAAA
>VXBZ01003317.1:202259-212535 GCA_013399135.1 Heliornis fulica
AGGAAAAGTAAAAACAGCATAAGACATTTCTCCCAGAAACTTCATTGAGTTAGTTAAAGACAAGGCGATTACAAGTGCTCATGGATTAATTTGGTTTCCTATGCACAAACAGAATATCCAAGCCAGCAAGATACAGACACCAGGGCTTTTTTTTTTTTAGCTTTTATTCTGAAGCAACTAAATCCCATTATTTCAGTCAGAGCTAAGAATCCAAAAGCCTTTGAGGATCAGGGCCATAGCACATTAAAAGGTTTTATCTTCTAAGACGAAAACAGTCCTGAACAGAACTCAGTGGGAAGAAAAATATTAATGAAAACTAAGAATGATTAGGAAATGTTTAAGAAAGATTTATTACGTTTTTTTTTTTCTAATTGCCTACAATTCCCAATTCTTCAGTCACCTAAAGGACTTTTATTAAAAAATCTGGGTCAAGAGGGGAAGTGAAAGTAACTGTTAAAGTCTGCCCCTCACACATTGACAATGGAAATTAAATACTTAAGTTAAAAAAAAAGTTAGGGATCACAGAAAACAAACAAGTAAATATTCCATCCATGAAAAATCTCTGGTTAACAGAGAACAGCAAAATGTTACACAACTATTTAAAATAAGAAGAACATATAAAAATAGTTGCAGGTCCTATAAACTCTTTACTATTCATTCTTCTGGAGAAACTAGCTGCTCATGGATTAGATGGGTACAATCTTCACTGAGTTAAAAAAAAATGGCTGGATGGACAGGCACATAGGGTTGTGGTGAATGGATTTAAATCCAGCCGGTGGCAGGTCACAAGTGGTGTCCCCCAGGGCTCCATGCTGGGGATGGTCCTGTTTAACATCTTCATTAATGGTCTGGATGAGGGGATCGAGTGCACCCTCAGTAAGTTCAGACAACACCGAATTGTGTGGGAGTTTCGATCTGCTAGAAGGCAGGAAGGCTCTGCAGAGGGACCTGAACAGGCTGGATCAATGGGCAGATGCCAACCTTATGGGGCTCAACAAGGCCAAGTGATGGGTCCTGCCCTTGGGTCACAATAACCTCAGGCAGTTCTACAGGCTTGGGATACAGGCTTCTACAGAAGGACCTGGGGGTGTTAGCTGACAGCCTGCTGAACATGAACCAGCAGTGTGCCCAGGTGTCCAAGAAGGCCAAGATCATCCTTGCCTGTATCAGGAATAGTGTGACCAGCAGGAGTAGGAAAGTGATTGTCCCATTGTACTCAGCTCTGGTGAGGCAACACCTCAAGTGCTGTGTGAAGGTTTGGGCCACTCACATCAGGAAGGATGTTGAGACGATGGAGCATGTCCAAAGAAGGGTGCCAAAGCTGGTGAAGGGTCTGGAGAACAAGCCCTATGAGGAATGGCTGAGGGAGCTTGGGCCTTTTAGTCTTGAGAAAAGGAGGCTGAGGGGAGACCTTATTGTTCTCTACAACGGCCTGCAAGGAGGATGTAGAGAGAGGTAGGAGTTGGTCTCTTTTCTCAGGTAACAAGAATGAGAGGAAATGCTTTGAAGTTGCACCAGGGGAGATTTAGGTTAGACATCAGGAAGAATTTCTTTAGTGAAAGGGCAGTCAAGTATTGGAACAGGCTGCCCAGGGAAGTGCGGGAGTCACCATCCCTGGAGGTATTTAAAAGGCGAATAGATGTGCATGAGGACATGGTCTAGAGGTGCACTAGGCAGGGTTAGGCTGTGGTTGGACTCGATGATCTTAAAGGTCTCTTTCAATCCAAGTGATTCTACAATTATATGATTCTATATTGTCACAATTTCTGCATGATAAATTTGACTTAGTCCAGAAAATACTAATTTTAACTTCTTAAAATATAAAACTTTTTGGATGAATAATAACTAGAATTAAACTTATCATCAGATAAATTTTCAAAAGTAAAAAGAAGATACATGCACTGGTGCTATTTCTACTGACTGTACTGTAAGCCTTGAACTGACGCCATATAATATGCAGATAAAACTTGGAGATGATACAATTCTGATGTAAGTTTTCCTTAGCAGGGTGCTGATAAATATTAAAGTAATCTGAATAAATTTATAAGAAAGAGGGACTTAAGGTCTGGAAATTTTTTTGTAGATTGGTAGAAGTAAATTGTGTAGTCCAATCCATCCTACCATGGACAGGGGCATCTTTCACTAGTTCAGGTTGCTCAAATCTAAATGTACTCACAGCGTAAAATCATTATCGTTTGTCTTTACAGGCCTTAGCAAGAAGACTTTTTTTTTTATTTCTTACATTTCCAGAAATTGACCATCCACAACTTCTCTGGGTTAACAGTTTTCTGTGATTTATTTAGGCTCCTTTTAAATATTGAAAAGCTACAATAAAATCTTTCCAGAGCCTTCTCTTCTCCAAGTTGAACAGGCCCAGTTCTCTCAGCCTGTCTTCAAAGGAAAGGTGTTTCTTTAATAATTCTTGTGGCCTTCTTTTGGACCTGCTCCAACAAGTCCATATCTTCCTTATACTGGGGCTCCCAGAAATGGATGCATCATCCCACATGGAGTCTCAGGAGAGTGGAGTAATAGGAACACAGAATATGGTTGTCTTGTTGAGCTGCAAGTGCACATTGGCAGTTCATGTCCAGCTTTTCATCCACCAGTATCTCTAATTCTTTTTCTGCAGCACTGGTCTCTATCCACCAGTCTGTAGTGATCCTGGAGATCACCATGACTCATGTTCAGGACCTTACACTTTGTCCTCCTGAACTTTTTAATGTTCGCATAGACTCACTCCTCAAGCCAGTCAAGGCCCTCTGGATGACATCCTTTCCCTGTAGCAACTGTAACTCTTTTGATGCAGTCATCCTGCTAATTCCTTATGCATCTAACAGCCCAGACATCAAACCTGTACTTCCCCAATTTTGAGGTAAAGAATATTCTGGGGTAAGGTCTTACAAAGTCCATTTTGTTTGTACTGAGACAGGAAGTGTAGTCTATTGAGTTTATACAACATACTTGCTAATGGTCTTTAAATACTTTGATGGAAAATAAACTTATATTATTACAGATAACTTCAATACACAAAGAAAAAGCATACTATATTCAGGAAGATAGAATGTATGTACAGGAAATAGAGGGCATTTCACTTAGACATAAGAAAAAAAAAATATATTACTGTGAGATTGGAAAAATATGTGAACAGGTTGCCCTGCAAGGTTGTAGAGTTTTCATCCTTGGACATATATAGAACCCAAACGGACATTGACATAACTAAATATGTATTATCTGGAACTGTTTTAGCAGCAGGGTTGAACTAGATCTCCAGAAGTGCCTTCTGGAGAATTATCCACTCTGTGATTTTGTGCTCTATGACATATTACCATAGTGACCTCCATAGCTTATGAAAGTGTGTGCTGTATTTCTTGAACAAATGGAGTAAATTATGAATCTTGGCTTGGATGTGGAAATATTGCTGGTTTTTTTTTTTTTTATTTGTATTGGGCAGGTAACACAAAGGTCCATCCATCTCTAGGTTCATTACCTAAAGTACTTATTTGGCACTAAATACTACTACTGAATGTGAATAGATCATTAATGTAATCTGATTAATAATATTTCCTTTTAAATCTTAAAATAGTAATAACTAAGACTCTTAGACACTGAGGGTGGGATTCTTATGAGGATGTGACAGTGTGTGCACCTGGATATCCTGAACTTCCTTTACAGTTAACAGAGAAAAAATGAACCAAGTTGGGGATATTAATCCCCTCAGCCATTTCAGAAGTTTACTTCAGGACAAGATGAGTAACTATTTAGAAGTATCTCAAAAGACTCAAGGATGTGACCAGCTTACATTCTAGAGTCACCTTATTATCAACAGTACCAAATGGAAGCAGTGCTCTACATCTCATTCTACCAAACTGAGATTCAGAGACAGCATGAGAAATAGAGGTGCTGATCTCAAAATGTGGCTATGTACCACTTTCATGATCATGAGTACATAGAATTAGTCAAATATCCTTTAATCTCTAACTAAAATGTACCCAGGATTTTTGATAAAAGAGCTATGTCAATTTCTTTGAATTATTGAAGAAAAGCTATAGAGAATATATTTGTCTCTGTATGATACGTAAATATATAATCTGGCAATTATTTATTACTGTGTATATTCGCATTGAAAAGTTCCACTGGTAATAACTAAACCATCTCTTTATTTTTTTTTTAGAGAGAGAAATAATATCTTTGGTTTTCTTCTTTTGATCTCCTAGAGTACCCTTTCCCTTTTGACCTAGAGTAATAAGTTGTGGGAGTATTAGTTCTCAGATTTTTGGTTTCTGGTTACTTTCCTCTTTAAGAGTGATTATTCCTTTCCTTCATCATCTTCCCTATGTAAAAGTAATGGTCTCCCTCACTACTGTAGTGATTCTGACCTCCAGTCTTGGCCTTGCATTAGACCACCCCTCCTGAATCCTAGGAGGATTAGAGCTGTCTATGTAGACAGCATCACAGAAGGTTAAGTAGTAACTGAGAAGCAGCTGTGAATAGCTGCTGAATTGGCCAGCAATCAGACTTTTTTCTCTCCAGGGCAGATATGAGGAACTATCTCCTACTGTTCAGGATAAGGAGAGAAGGTGGAAAAACAGTCAGATGAAGTTGTTTGCTTGCCTGCTTCCTAAAATGATAACTTTAAATCCATTCTGAAGTTGTATTTCTGACCATAAATCAAATCTATTTTATCTCTGTTTCTACTGTTATTTACATCTTAGACTTCCTTAGCTGTTGGGTTATTTGCAATGGACAGAAAATATGACTGTTCAAGCCTGGAGTTCAGAAACAGAGTTTAATTATCTAATCTACTATAAATTTATCAAGGTATCTTCAGCAATTAGCTTCTAAGTAGGTCCATTGAGGGATTTGGATATTACAATGCCTAATTTAAAGGCTCCTGAGCTCCTGGGATGGAATTCTGAGTTCGGTGACTAGACTCCCTAAGCTTTACATGAGGCCAGGGGTATGTTAAGGGGAAAAATAACATTTCATAATCATAGATCATCAAAGTGACATATAAAGAATGCTGATGACAAAATTATGTATTAAATCCCAGTTTTTCCTGATGCTTAAAATAAAACTTCGGGCTGTGGAAAGTCACGTGACAAATTTGCTTGGAATTTGAAGATCTGAAACACACTAATTAAACAGGGGATGACCTACTGGAGAGGAGCTCTGAGGAGAAGGACCTGGTGGTCCTGGTGGATGACAGATTGGCCATGAGCCAACAGTGTGCCCTGTTGGCCAAGAAGGCCAATGGGATCCTGGGATCAATCTCTGCATTAAAAGGATCATAGTCAGCAGGTGGAAGGAGGAGATTGTCTTCCTCTACTCTGCCCTGGTCAGGCCTCACCTGGAGTCCTGTGTCCAGTTCTGGGCTCCCCAGTACAAAACAGACAGGGATCTCCTGGAGAGAGTCCATCGGAGGCCAGAAAGATGATGAGGGCCTGGAGCATCTCTCCCATGAGGTGAGGCTGGGTGAGCTGGGGCTGTTCAGACTTGAGAAGACTGAGAGGGGATCTCAGCAATATTTATCAATATCTGAAGTGTGGGAGACAAAGGGAGATGGCCAACTTCTTTTCAGTGGCGTGTGGGGACAGGACAAGGGGCAATGGTCACAAGTTGAACCACAAGAGGTTCCACATCGATGTGCAAAAGAACTTCTTCATGGTGAGGGTGATGGAGTACTGGAACAGGCTGACCAGGGGGGTTGTGAATTCTCCTTCTCTAGAGACATTCAAGACCCAACTGGACACCTGCCTGTGCAACCTGCCCTAGAATCTGCTTTGGCAGGGGGATTTGGACTCGATGATCTCTGGAGGTCCCTTCCAACCCCTACAATTCTGTGAATCTGTGAATCTGTGAATTAGATATATGAATCCTTCTTTCAGAAGTGGAAACTGGGATCATGCTTCTCTTTCAAAACACTGGCAAGGCTAAGGAAGGAAAACAACCTTTAAATTTAATAGTATTGTCCTATACTGGATTTGCATGTCAACATTTTGGTACAGGTGAACTACAGGGGTGGCTTCTGTGAGAAGCTGATAGAAGCTTTTCCCCATATCTGACAGAGCCAATACCAACCAGCTCCACAATGGACCTACTGATGACCAAAGCAATGGTGGTAGTGACTCTGAGAGAGTTTTGAAGGAAAGAAACACAATAAGCCAACCACCAAGAGCAATTTCACTGGAGAGTGGAGTGAGAATAAATGACAGGAACAACTCTGCAGAAACCAAGGTCAATGAAGAAGGAGGAGAAGATTATAGAATCATAGAATGCTTTAGGTTGGAAGGGGACCTTTAAACGTCCTCTAGTCCAAACGCCCTGAAGTAAACAAGGACACCCTGAACTGGATCAGTTTGCTCAGAGCATAATCAAACCTGACTTTGAATGCCTCCAGGGATGGGGCCTCCACCACCTCTCTGGGTGTATTCCAGTGTTGCTCCAGGCATCGAAGAAGGAATCCCATGCAACCAATGGAGAAGACCTTCGTGAAGCAGGCTGTCCCCCTGAAGACTGTGGCGGTTGATGGAGGAGCTGATATCCACCTGCAGCCTTTTTAGAGAACCCCACACTGAAGCAGGATGGGACACCTGAAGGAGGCTGTAACCCTGTGAGAAGCCCATGCTGGAGCAAGGTCCTGGCAGGACCTGTGGCCCTATGGAGAGAGAAGCCCAACTCATAGCAGGTTTGCTGGTGTAACTTGTGACCTTATGAGGGTCTCTCATTGAAGCAGTCTGTTCCTGAAGGTCTGCACACCATGGAAAGGAACCATGCAGGAACATTTGGTGAAAAACTGCAGCCCATGTGAAGGACTCACACTGGAGAAGTTCATGGAGGACTGTCTCCAGTGAGAAGAACTACAGGCTAGAGCAGGGGAAGAGTATGAGGCATCATCCCCCCAAGGAGGAAGAAGAGGCAGAGACAAAGTGTGATGAACCGATCCCAATGCCCGTTCCTCATTCCCTTGTGCTACTGGGGAGAGCAGGGAGAGAATGGAGGGTGAAGTTGAGTCTGGAAAGAAAAGTGGGGTGGAGGGGTGGGTGTTTATGATTTGTCTTATTTGTCATTATAGTAATCTTTTGTTAATTGGCAATAAATTCATTTCCCTGAGTTGAGTCTGTTTTACCCTCTTTGGTAATCGGAGAGTGATCTCTCCCTGTCCTCATCTCAATCCAGGAGCCTCTCATTATATTTTCTCCCTTCCCAACCAAGGAGGGCAGGGATAGAGCAGCTTTAGGAGGCACCTGGCCTCCAGCCTAGGTCAAAGTGCTAAATGCCCTCAGTGCAAATGTGAGAGATCTGCCTTTGTCTCTTTTCGGTGAAGACTTCAACTCATCTCCCTCCTTGTCTGCCAAGTAGCCAACCACAGTTCAAAGCTATATGTATGACTAGTAACAGATATTGAATTAAGGAGAGAATACATTCTGTTGGTCCAACTGTAATTTTGTAGATATGTTAAAAATCAACAGGGCCAAAAGTAAGAAAGAAGTCTGACATGCTTTGCATGTGTCAAGAGGAAGGAAGGGACAAGAGCAGCAGAAATACAGAACTGATTTCCAATATATTCTTCTAAAACCATTTAAATGTTTCACCAAATACATCTAATGAAATATTAAATTAATTCCTCCTGGATTCTAAATAGACCATGTGGATGTAGCTATGGTTAAATCAAATGGAGAATCCATTATTTACATGACTCTTAGCAATGCTGATAGAAATAACTCCTGAAATCAAGTATAGGAAAAAAAAAAAAACAAAAAAACCCAAACAACCAAAAACTCACATTAAAACCACTTCTTTTTCTTATCAGAATAATACAACTCCTTGTTTCAAATTAAAGCAACAGAATTAATTTCTTCCTAAAGGCCACTGAAGACCTATAAAAATTTGTGGAAGTTTGACATCTCTGAAAGCTCTCCCTCTATATCACAGAATCATAGAATCATAGAATTATAAGGGTTGGAAGAGACCTCAAAAGATCATCTAGTCGTACCCTCCACCAGAACAGGATTGCCTAGGTTAGGTCACACAGGAATGTGTCCATTCTCAGTTTTGTCAACAAAGTAATTAATACTCCGGTCCTGGAGTGATTGTTCTATCTGATGCAATTTCTTTTTTTTACATGTTCTTCTGCAACAAGGTATAATCAGCACAAGATGGAAGCCTCCTGTCTACCTCAGCCTGATATCCATAATGCAAGAAAATATCAACAGTGAAGTAGGAAAAAGTAGGATGGAAAGAAGGCAGACTTCTCGAGGAAAAATCTTCACAAAAGCATTATGTGAATGAAAAGGATTTCCTGAAGTGCTACTTATGTTGTCAATTGCTGATGTTAATGAATAGCACAGTAATAAACAGAAAAGACTGATGGCCAGGAGGAGGTTGTCTTCTGTTGACTCAGATCAGTATGATATAAGTCAAATGCAAGGTATATATGCAGGAGACATACATAAAATAAAATACAGTCGTGTATTCAGAAGGTTGTAACCTGCCAGGAGACGCACCAAATCCCTAGAACCTTTATACAGATCCTTTGGAAGCATTTGACCTTATATGAATAGGATCCGCCTTCGTATGAGAACCTGCTCTATGGGAAGTGTGTATCCTTTTACTATTTGAACATAATGTTTTATGCCTTGTGACTAGTGCAAAATCACATCCACTGTATACAGGCCACTTATTTAAATCAAAGGTGTTAAAGTTAACACTGAATCATTTAATAAAAAGTGTTAAACAAAAAGGTTAACTAATCCTGAGTAGGTCATGGAGTTAATAACCTAAGAATACTCACTGAATTAGCTTTCCAAATTTATCACGTCATCCCTTGAGTAAAATTTCAAAGTAAAGATAATGAGGCTGTGGGGAAGAATAACAGATGGGGGGTATTAGAAGCTAGAAAATTGCATTTCATGCACTCATAGAATTAAAGTATAATGGGAATATACTATTACACATACTGACTTCCAGATAGCTCTTTATTAAGACCAACAGCTTGAGCTAGACTAACAATATTAAAATATGCTTTAAATATAATATCTTGTCATGTACCTTAATGGATACTTGCTTACATGAAGCAACTTAAATTATAAACAGTTACAAAGTATTCAACATCAAGTTTGAGAAGGCCTAGTTTTTATTTTGCCCTCAGTAAGAAAGGAGCAAAGTTTTTCATATAAAAAGCATGTTAAAAATTCTTTGGGCCTAACTAAAACGCTTTATATTTTTGAGGTAAGGTTTATATATGTATATGCATAAAAAAAATTGCTTGTCAATTCTGTCCTACCCTGCATTACCTCTGCATAACTTACAAACATGGAGGTCCTTCTACTGCACTGGCAGCATGCAAGACTGTCATCACATTTAAGGAAACTGGAAGATGTAAATTAGTGTAGAACGGAAATAGAAATGGATCGTAGAAATGGATCATTTATTACATGTCATAAAATTATAATCAGATTATGAAGATTATAAAAGTAAAGGCTTGGAAGAAGGAAAAGTTTGATTATCCTGAAAGGTCAAGAGCACAATCCCAAACATGAGCAGTATTTTGGAAGTCACTGTGGGCTGGCATAGAAGTCTGAGCTCGGAACTGGAAATCTAGTCAGCACTATTGACTTTATTTTCATCACCTTCTTTTCCTGCCACAAAAATGGGGGAAAAACATTAAACTATTTTGGTCCCAGTGACGTTCTTTGGAATGGAACTTTAACACACATTCCTGTTATGCATTAGCAGAAAGTCAAGAGCCATCGGTGAAGACATGTTAACTCACTGTACATTCACTCTTAGCCCACAGAAGATGTATAGTCACTCACCATAGATGAACAGGTTTCCACATTGGACAAAGCTGATTGAATTACCTGATATCTGGAAAAGGTAAGAGCATGCAGAGGCAAATCACAGCAGCTGATCAGACAAGTGGTAACTAGTCACTTTACAATAAGTTGCCTATGTATTTTAAACATTCAGTTATGGAGTGCTTTCAATACAGAGAGGACTTTGTGTACTGAATTGTGTGGTGGGAAGTTACAATGACCATAGAAAAAGAAACACAAGTGAAAGAGCTGGAGGAACAAAGAAATGTCATACATATAGCAATATAAAGGTCAGAAAAGTGCAGAAAAATATTGAAATTTGGACTTGAAAAAAACAGACTGGTGTCACAGATAGGAGGAGCATCCCCAATGACAAAGGGGAAAGATGGTTAAAACTGGGTTGCTGTATTAAAAAAAAAAAAAAAAAAAAAAAAAAAAAAAAATTTTTCTCCTTTTTTTAA
>VXBZ01003317.1:212595-242657 GCA_013399135.1 Heliornis fulica
TTTTTTTTTTAACTAAGACATCTGAAACAAACATGCTCCTGGTAGAAATGTATTCCCTGAACTGTTATGTATAAAAATACAATTTCTCGGAGAAAACACCCCAGGAATAAAACTGAAGCATTAAGAATAGTCAGATAACTTATTTATCTTATTTTCAGATTTGTTTGCTATTAGTAAACAGCTTGCAGTCCTAGCAGTGTTTCCATTATGCTCATTTTTCTTATGTATCTATTTGTCATGAGAATGAATTTTTCTATTTATTTTTCTAAAATCTAAAATTATTTGAATACTCAAGTCTTATTTAACATAAGGAGAACATTTCTTCTGACCTTACATGATTTAATTGCAGTTACTAACTGCTGCTATCAACATTCTGTCATTACACTGCCATCTCAACATGTATCTGGTTTCTGAGGAATTTTTTACTACCTACTAAAAACCTGAGCTCTCTGTGCAGCCTGTTTCATTCAGAATGTTAAAATGTGATTATTTGAGGCAGAATTATGCTTAGCAATAAAAAGGCAGCAGCTCAGGTAAATTTGTGAACCACACTTTTTAGTCTTTTTGTCCTGTTCTGCTTGGGAGATGGACATAAATTTCTATCTGTTTATCACAAATATTCAGCCACTAAGCTGAATAATGTTGACGCTGGAGATTTCAGCAAAGTCTGCCATAACTGCTGATTTACTCTACAAATGGCTCAGGTGGGCTTTGCTCTAACTTTCCATCCATTTCACAATTTCTAAGACTACCCTTGGATTTTCAAGAATTAAAAGAGGTGATAACGCATGGGCAACAAAGGGAACGGAAAGTTATAATCACAGGAATTAGACAAATAAGTCCTCTGGAGAGTAGCTCTTCCCCAAATGTCTAGGCCATTCCCCTAAAATATTTTCCTAACCTGTTCTGAAGCCTTAAACTCTAAAGACTACAATCTCTGCTCCAGTTGTCCCCTATTATAATCATTAGAAAGTTTTCCCTGAAGTCCAGTATTAATTTCTTTTAGTATATGACTTCCAATCGTGCTCACACAAGAGAGAATATAAATGAATAGCTCATTCCTTTCATATTTGCAGATTTTTTTTATGGATTTGAAGACTGCAACTATCTCTTCACTGTATTCTGTTTAGATCAAATGTCCCTAAATGTTTCAACATTACCATGTTTCCTAAACCTCTTAATATTCTTACTAAGCTCCATAATTTCTCTAACTGGTCCATATCTGTCTTGAGGCAACATAAAAAAACCTCACTTCATTTCATGGGGGATTTAAATGGTATTTGCAAACATCTGGGAAAATAGTACCCTGCTATTCTTTAATTAAAACCACCGTAATAGAAGCCACCATACATTATTGGAGAAAGATCAAATGCTAGCTAGTTAAATAGACATTGCACACCAGAATGCATGCTATCAATAAAGAAATAGTTATTGGAAAGCTATAAAGTAAGGAAAAAAAAAAGACATATACAATTGAAATCTAATCTGTGACACAAAATCCTGTACCTGTGGCACACAGTCCAGCTGGAGGTCAGTCTCTAGTGGTATACGGTAGAGATGGTTTCTGCAGCCAGTACTGTTTAACAGTTTCCTTAGTGACCTGTACAATGGGATGGAGTGCACTCTTGGCAAGTTCACTGCTGATACAAAACCAGGAGGCCTGATTTATAGACATATGGGTGGACAGGCTGGACAAATGGGCAGAGAGTAATCTCATCAAGTTCAGCAGGGGAAAATGCCAGGTCCAGCCCCTGGGGAAAATAAATCATAGAATCATAAAATAGTTTGGATTGGAAGGGACCTTTAAAGGTCGTCTTCATGTAATGATAGGACAGGGTGTAATGGTTTTTAAATGAAAGAGGGTAGATTACATATTAAGAAGAAATTCTTCCTTGTGAATGTGGTGAGACACTGGAACAGGTTGCCCAGAGAGGCTATAGATGACTCATCCCTAACTACATTCAAAGTCATGTTGGACTGGGCTTTGAATAACATGGTCTAATGGAAAATGTCCCTGCCCATTGCAGGGGAGTTTGGAACTATATGGTCTTTGAGGTCCCTTCCAAGCCAAACTGTTCTATGATTCTATGATCTAGTCCAACCTCTGAGCAACAGAATAGGATGATATTTGCCAGATAGAAAACAGGTTGGCAGAAAAGGACCTGGTGTACAACATGCTGAACAGAAGCCAGCAATGTGCTTTTGCAGCTAAGGTAGCCAGTAGCTTCTGGATTGCATTAGTCAGAGATTGTCAGTAGGTCTAGGGAGTTAATTCCTCCTGTCTGTTCTTCTTGGTGAGACACAACTGGAGGGCAGTGTCCAGTGTTGTGCTGCCCAGTACAAGAGACATGGAAATACTGGAGTTAAGTCTTGCGTGTGACTATTAAGAGACTTGAGCACCAGTCATGTGATGACATATAAGAAAGTGAAGTGAGTTCATAGAATCATAGAATCATAGAATCATANCAGGCCCTACTGAACAGCCTCTCCCCATCTTTCTTGTAGGCCCCCTTGAGGTACTGGAAGACCGCTAGAAGGTCTCCCCGGAGCCTCCTCTTCTCCAGGCTGAATAGCCCCAACTCTCTCAGACTGTCCTCGTAGGAAAGGTGCTCCAGCCCCTTTATCATCTTTGTGGCCCTCCTCTAGACCCTCTCCAACTGGCCCATGTCCTTCTTGCGTTGGGGGTTCCAGAACTGGACACAGTTCTCCAGGTGAGGTCTCCTGAGGGAAGAGTAGAGGGGGAGAATCACCTCCCTCGACCTGCTGGCCACGCTTCTCGTGATGCAGCCCAGGATGCGGTTGGCCTTCTGGGCAGCAAGAATACATTGTCAGCTCATGTTGAGTCCACCAGTACTCCCAAGTCCTTCTCCTCAGGGCTGCTCTGGAGCCACTCTCCGCCCAGTCTGTAGTTGTGCCTGGGATTGCCCCGACCCAGATGCAGGACCTTGCACTTGGCCTAGTTGAAACTCATGAGGTTGGCACGGGCCCACCTCTCCAGCCTGTCAAGGTCCCTGTGGAAGGCATCCCTCCCCTCCAGCGTGTCGACAGCACCACACAGTTTGTTGTCATCTGCGAACTTGCTGAGGGTGCACTCCATCCCATTGTCCATGTCACCGACAAAGATGTTGAATAGGTCTGGGCCCAACATGGACCCCTGAGGGATGCCACTCATGACCAGTCTCGAGAATGTTCAGCCTTTAGAAGAGAAGATTCAGGAAGGATCTCATCTATGTGCATAAATTTTAATTTATTTTGGGGGGGGATGGGGCAGGAATGGGTGAGGGCAGGTGTGTAAAGAAGACAGACTTTTCCAGCAGCGCATACTTACAGGACAAGATGCAATGGTTGTGCACTAAAACTGTGAAATTCCATCTGAACACAAGAAAACATTTTTTTTTTTAAATATGAGCATGGTCAAACATTGGCACAGGTTGCTGAGGGAGATGGTGAAGTCTCCGTTCATGAAATCTTTAAAATTTTACTTGTCCTGGTTAATACACTGTAGGTGACCCTGGTGTAAATAATCTCAACAGGTCCCTTCCAACAAAATCATTCTGTGATTCTGTGAAATAGGACAAAAGAATCATTGAACTGAACATACACTTCTCACGGAGGTCTGATAAATATAAAGGACTCTGGTGAAAGAAACGAGAAACATTTTAAAAAATGGCAGTGAGGAATGGTGAAAATAGTTAATGAGCCCAAGTCTTGAGGCAATATATTTTTAGATCATCTACTTCTAAAAGCCAAAGAGTTCCAAATCAACAAGCATCACCAACAATATTGCAAATATTGCAATATTGCAATATTGCAAATAACAGTAACATAAAAGAAAAATATTACTTGATTTACTGCTTACAGCACTGAGTCCCTTTCACCCCCCAGATTATGTCAGTGAGATAAAATTAAATGTATCTACATGATTCTTTCCATTATTATATTTTTTTAAACCAGAGATATTTCTTTCTGTCTATGATCCAAAGTGAGGCTGGTAAGAAATATAAAGATGCATTTTTATTTAAAAGGCAAAAGAAAAAATGGTATAAACTATAGTGAAACACAAAATCATAACTATAATTTGAGTAGGAAGACATAATTCCCAATGTAGATCATATAGATATCTCTGTTGGCAATTGTCCTCACTTCAGTGTTAGTGGAGAACACCAAATCTTTGGACCTGCATGACCACACCAAAAGCTGATGACCTTCATGAAGCAAATGTGCCATGGTGTGAGAATTGCACCTAAGTTGTTAAAAACATTGGTGTTCAGTGTCTTTTATGCAAATGTTGTGGATGGAGAACTGCAAGGTTTGTACAAGAAGCAGACAAAGGAGTAAGTCTTACAGCAGCAGGACTGCCCTGTTTTGGCTGGAGAATGTGGAATAAACAAATATACCACTTTTATGCAGAATAGTCATGGTGCTGAGAGTGGTAACTTTTTCTTCATTAACTGTGAAATTAATATTAAACTTGATACTCCTAAAAATGCTGATGAGCTAAAAGCAGTACATGCTAAACATGTCTACAGTAGTCAACTCTTCACCTAAATCATATTAAACATCAACCCTGGAGGGGGAAGCTAAGGTTGGGGTATAAAGGATATTGAGGAAGTTACCCCCTGTGGGGGAAAAGAAGAAATTAAAGATACTGAGGAAGCAGTCAAGGGGCTGTGCTCGTTTTCCTCCACTCAAGACAGGGATGCCTTCTTTGTAAGTACTGTGATTTCAACATATTTAGTGAGAATACCCAGGATGCTATTTTGCTAGCATCATAAATACAATCATAGTCATATTGCAGTAACTGCATTTATCAACAGCAATTCTGAGTTTTCTGTCACTTAATAAACTCTATTAGTTCCAATTTGGCAGACCTGACTCGGTTAAAGTTCTTTGAGGGCTCTGAGAGGCAAACATTGACTCTCATATGTGATCTATATGTACATAATCCTTTAGTCATAAACTGTTGTCCAACTCTGAGACTAAGACTGGAACTAGCCCCACTTAGGCTTCTTTCTTAGAAGGAGTTTAGAAAGCAAGGGAGTCCCTTATGAACCTCTGGAATCAAGGGAAGGGCTGCCCCTCAGCCACATATCAGACACCCTTTATGCAACACATGGCAGGATAGAAATTGAAAATAACTCATTCAAATCTACACAGGGAAAAGAAAAAAAAAAAAAAGGAAGGGAGGGAAACATAAAAGTACTGGAGAAACTATTCACCCAATATCTTTGAAACAGAAGAAGGTTGAGTGAACCACCTTCATTTCTGATGAAAAAATGCAGGCATACTAACTCCTTCCTTGCAAAGTGATAAAAAAACACAGCTGATGAGGTCTAAAATGCTATGAACCCTATTTCCCGCTTGTTTTAATCATTCCCTCTACTGTTCAGTTTCTTGGCTTTATGTAAAACCTATAGTTCCTTCTTTGAAATTAAGTTGAATCATGCTCTTCTATAGTGTCAGTCATAGACTTATTAAAAAATACATTACTTCCCTTTTATTTTTTGTCTTAAAATGGCAGATATTTGATATGGATATTATTTGGAAAGCAGAACTAAAGAAATACAAAACAAAAGGGAGCCTGTTGTACATACCTGGAAGAACTAGTGCAATTACATTTACTAATACTTTCTGGTAAACTTTAGAACAAAAAGTGGTGATGAGGAAATTAGAATTAATGTTATCTCAGTCCTGGATCGAATGATTTAGAAGTTTTGTCAGATGACACTGCCTCAGAATAGGACTCTCATTTCTTTTTCATTAAATTCATAGAAAAAATTCTATTCACTTATTGTGACAGTTGCTGCCTGAGCTGCTGACTGGGTTGACCATGGGAAGCAAACTGGAGTTGCCCTTAGAAGTGCTTCTCTTAGCACAAAGTTGGGATATACTGATGAAGGTTTGTAGGATCTAGAAGACAGTGCCAACAACTACTGTGGTTTGGTAAAAAATAACATATTTCTTTAGTCTGAAAAAGGGTGAAAACCAATCAAGGTGAGAAAAATCTTCAATGAAGCCAGAAAAAGTCTGGAAATAGTGAGCAAGATTTATGTTTACAGCTGAAAATATGTCACCCTAATGCAGTGCTCATTGACATTTCCACATGATTACTTGCTTTATATGTTGTGAAAATGAGGAGTTTATACATGGGTGTTTGTTAATGCTAATGTTTTATGACATAACCATATCATTGTCCTGCCATATTTAATCTCACAATATGTCTTTGAAACTGTTGTGATCTCCTAAGACACTCAACACAGAGCTCTCTCCCAGCTTGTTCTGCAGAATTCAGATGGCAGAAATACTAACTAAAAGGAAAATAAAGAAGTTAGATGAAGAGAGCAACATGAGTCCTCACAAAATTTCTAGAACAATAGCAGGTAATATTTTATAAGTACTTTTTCTGAGTCCTGTCTCCATGGTATATACACTATATGACACCTTTCTTTGCATCTGGCAAACAGAAATGTGTTCTATTGATGACATTCACATCCCTAATATTTACAGCCTTAACCAATTTAAATAAGTGGTTAGTTCTTATCCAGGTATGTTGCATTAATTAGAATTAAATTTAACTGATATTAACTTTCCATTCTATGACTGAGTTAAAAATTATTAAGGAAAATAAGAATTCATGTCTGCCTTAATATATTGCTGCTTTTAATGCAAAAACATTTTGACAAAATCTTGGTTTGGCTTGTGTTTTATTCTGTTCTCTTTTGTTTAGTGGCAAAGGTACTAAAAGTTATGTGCCTGTTTTTTTCAGACGGAGTGTTCCATAAGTTAAGCAAGCTGACCTGACACTAACAATTCTGCTATTTGGTTCTATTGATGACATTGTACTCAGGTTCCGGCTTTTGAGTAGAGAGATCGGGATTTACAACTGGTCATGACAATTGTCTAACACGGGGGTGATGGAGCAGTTTTGGTGGGAGTCTGGCCTCCAGCTAAAGTGAAACCACCACAATATCATAGGTTTTAAGAAAGTTTTACCAACCCTGTTATCTTCACTACATCGCTAAACAGCAGGATGATAAGGGTCCACATCAGAGCGGTGAAATGATGCTGGCACAGCATCTTCAGGATGTTCCCTGAAGCTTCAAGGGACGCTTGATGTCTTTCTCCCCATGCTGCTGAGGCAGCCTCCTTATATCCTGCATCAGGCCCAAGCTTGGGTTGCTGAACATGGGGCCAACACATACAGCAGACCTTGCTGAACTCATGAGCCTCATTGGCTAACAGTGGGTGACTTACCATCCTTATTGGATAGCAACGTCTCTGCATTAAACTATTATAATGTCATGGTTTCCCCCATGCATGAAGGTTCAATTTTCATGGGAATGTTGTGGTTTCCTTCTCACATGAAGGTTGGTTCTCATGGGAAGAGTTTTAAAGTTCTTTCTCCCTGGTCACCTAGTCAAGGTAATCTGGCTAGGGTTTGTCCATCGTGTCTGACTTGCACCATCCTCTATTATCCTTTACACACAAACACATCCAATGTAAAGCACCAAATAATCAAATTGAACTGGTGCAAATGTTATGGCTCAGTGCACTGACAGACATTCTTGAGTGAATCTTGGTGTGGCAGTTGAAAATATTACCTTCCTTAGCTCTCTTCTTTTTAGCTCTACCACTACACAGCCACTGTCCTGAAGTGGAGCCATGGCAGCAGGAAAGTGTATGCCATTATTAGTGATTAAATGTATTCCCTTCTGCTACCATGAATATAAGGGAGATATCTGCCTTCAGAAAATTCACTAGAATAATTCTGTTGTAGAATTAGCCATTTAATCAAACTCATCTATTGTCTCCAGAGAGAAATTCAGAATTTCATCCTTTTACTACTAGTCTTAAGGTTACCAAAGACATGCTCTGTCTTGCTCAGACCTTGTCAGGGACCACGACAAAAGGTCTTGTCTACTCAAGGATCATCTACTGAGAATGTCAGACACGTGACATTAGAGCTGGATATCTTAAGCTTCTTAAGTTGGGAGTAAAAGTCTAAGAAAAAGAGCATGTTTCAGAAATTCATGAAGAAAATAATTGCTAACAAATATTTATTTTTATATTTGGAAAAATATAAAAAAATGTCTACTGAATTCCTTGTAGTGAAGATATGCATTTGCTTAAATTTAAAAAGCTTCCATAGGTTAGCAAAAGACAGGACTCCCTGCAGTCTCTAGACATTCAGTATTGAGATACCTGAAAGAAAAATCATGTGGTGGGTACATAGAGAACAAATGCTTGCAATCTGCACATAAACAAAGATGGAAAAGGATGACAAAGCATGAATTATTTTTTAATTTATTATTAATTTTTTATTTAGCGAGGATATTTGTATTATCCAGGATAGTAACCTATTATTTTTCTCTAAGAACCATCCAGATCAACTGAAACTCTAAATGTGTCTGTAGTTCACATAGTCAGCCTGAAAGAAATTGGAAAGAACATTTCCCAGAGCCTACAACACAGTACAGGAAAGATGAAAAGCACAGGACACAGGAAGGAGCCTGAACTTCATGCAGGGAGAACTTATAGGCTGCCTGAAGGTGAGACAGCAAGAAGTCAGGCTGCAAAGGGGACAGCCAGGACTTCCTGAGGACCAAGGCTTACTGAGAAGATATTTCCAGTACTTGGTAATCTTGGACAATTACAGAGAAAGGCCAGCAGCCAAAACTTTCCCTCCATGATACAATGAACAATAGGTGAACTTTCATTCAGTTATTTTCAAGTGTTTGTGTTTTATGCTCAAATAGAATTGGGTTTGATATTTTTTTTAAGTGGGTATATTTAAGATGCTTTGTGTCTTCTTGAGAAATAAAAAGGTTTAGAAACTCAAGGTTATGCTGCTGATTCAGTCCCATCACACCATATATGTTTATTTGTCCTACATTCATAGTAATCTGGAAGGTATTAAAGATGGCATATTGCCTATTGACCTTAACAGAAATTTTCCAAGATTATGACTGCATCACAGCATGAATCTAGACCCTTCCATGCTGAGTAAAATATCGGTTATTAATTCATTAATTTGTACAGGTCTGGAAGTATCTAGTGCTTTGCATAGTTTGCCAGAAAATCCAGCAGTATAATTGCCTTGCAAACAACCATTCATTTAATTTTATTCTTTTTTTTTTCACAAGTGCAAGGTAAAAATGTTAGTGTCTGGCTCAAAACCAAAATATATTTTGAAAAAATATTAGGTTTGTGCACAACCTTTTCTTCTTTTTTTTTTTTTTCTTCTGATTATGTCTTACAGGAAATGTCATATGACTCACTCCAGAACAGGTCTGTTAAACATCTGGATTCCATATCATTGCTGCAGCACTCGTCTGCACAGAAGGAGAGACTGGAACCTGTGTCTCCACCACTATGGCATTTTCTCAACAGTTTCTTATTCCAAAAATTTTGTAACTTGGGAAAAAGAGCACATGCTTGAGAGTTCAAAATTCTCAAGAAAATAACATAAAAACTTTTATTCCCAAAGAATGGGTGAAAATGTCCTGGGTTCAGCTGAGATGTAGTTAATTTCCTTCATAATATCTAGTACAGGGTTATGTTTTGAATTCATGCTGAAAAAGACATTAATAGAGAAATATTTTTTAAGGGATATTTTAGTTCCTGCTGAGCAGTGCTCACACAGAGCCAAGGTCTTTTCTGCTTCTAACCCCACTCCACCAGTGAGCAGGCTGAGGGTGCAAAAGGAGTTGAGAGGGGACAAGGCTGGGACAGTTGAGCCCAACTGACCAAAGGGACATTCCATACTATAATGATATCGGGCTCCCTGTGTAACTGGGGAGGCTAGCCAGGAGGCTGATTCACTTCTCAGAGAGACTGCATGTCACATTGATTTATGTTCCTTTCACATGTAGTGAGCAATTGTATTTGGAGGAAAGAAGGAGGGGCATTCAGTGTGATGGCATTTATTCTGCCAAGTCACCATTACGCATGATGGAGCCCTGCTTTCCTGGAAAATGGATGAACACCTACCTGCCTACCCATGGGAGGTGGGGAATGAATTTCTTGTCTTGCTTTTCTTGTGCTTGCAGCTTTACCTATCAAACCATTCTGTCTCAATCCACAACTTTTCTCGTTTTCACTTTTCTCGTTTTCACACTTCTGATTCTCTTTCCGATCCTGCTGGGGGGACAATGACCAAACAGCTGCATGGAGCTGAGCTGCCGGCTGGGGCTAAACCACAAGATCCCTTTTGGGGTGTTGTGGTTTAGCCCCAAAGATCCCAAAGCCCCTAAACCAAAAGATCCCTTTTGGCATCTAATGTAGGGCTCAAAGGGTTTAAGATAATAAAATATTTGAGTGTAATGTGCTAGATTTCAGGGAAATTTTATGTCAGCATTACTGCAATTGTGAAAATAATTATGGAGAACAATGAATTTTTTTACTTACAGGGGATACCAGCAAGTGTTCTAATACTGCTAAAATGTGATTATTTCATTTCACAAATGAAGCAAAGGTTTTCCCTTTTATTTTGCCTAACATCTGAGACTCTCCCTCCAGAAAACCACTGAGTATCATACACCTATTTATGTCTGAGCTTCCTAAGAAGACAGATGTCCTAATTCCATCTGCTTTCTTCAAAAGTTGGAGACCAAATATAAAAGCCACCAAACTTTGACATATGATTGTATATAATAATTTTTATAGTTACAATTTTGACAAGAGTCTTTTTATTTTCATTTAGGCATTCCACCATGGATTGAAATTAATGTTGTGAACATTAAAGTCTTTGAAATGAATGTGTCTGGAAGCAGATGTATTACAGATGAATACAAATAAAACTATTTTTCATAGGATTTCCCATCTGGAGAAGACAATTACTGTATGTTCCATATTATATCACCATCTACCATAGGCAGAATTTGCAACAAATAGAGGCACTATTAGCTCTTAACATTTCTTCGAGTTTGAGTGCATTATGATTTAAGAATCAGTTATATCCCAGTCTGGAAAATTGCTGCACTTGTCTTACATCTACAAAGAGTTACATTGAAATCTATGAAGACCATAAAAGTCACTCACCAAATTAAGAGCCTTTATTTTCCATCTCTGGAGTTGTGAAATTCAAATGACAATTCAGAATGTACAAAAGCTACATTTCTAAGCACCTCAGCAGTTTATCTTGTTCTCGTCACTAAGGCACAGCAGACTTAACTAACACATTCTGCTAAAACAGAACAGCCAAAAGTGAGATACTGCAGAAAATTATACAGAGATGCCTTACTGCTGCTTAGTTTCATCACCACTGGAAAGAAAACCAGATATAGAGTTCTGCATTATCAGGATTGATAAATTCCTCTTAATTTATTATTTTTTATTATAAAATAACCTTTTCTTTGGCTTAAGGTCTTTAGGGCTTTCTAAAGGTTCCTGAAAAATGGAAGTCATGTATACACAGATGAAAGATATATTACCTGAACTTGAGAATGCTACCTAAGTCTTCTATCCTTGCAGTATATATACTTCAAGCCCTCAACTTCAGCAACCAGTCTGAAGTCAGTTATTCTAATGACTATGAAGCACATTAATGGATTTACTCTCTTCTGCTTTTGTTGCCAATCCTCTAAAGCTGATATGGAAGAAATCTTTACTTTTAGGGAAAACAAAGAACTAGCCAGAAACTTTCAAAGTCTGATATAGAAATAGCAGTGTTGTCTTGGGAAATGTTGTCATCTGGCCAATGCTACAATAATTATTTTCTACTGGTGCACTGAATGAAACAGGATGTCCCTTACTAATTGCTCTCAATACTTCCAAATTATTAGTTTCAGTTTTGATGTACTGGATCTTAAGAGTCACCATAGTTTCCAATGATAGATGAGAGACAAATAGTATCTAATAAGAAATCTTATCAAAAACTTTATTCACATATTGGAAAGCACACTTTAAAAAAAGATTACAGAGGAGTAATCAGACATGTTATCTATTTCACAGTAAACAAAAAGCTGCTTAATTAAAAGACTGCAGGAGGAGGAACATGATACTTTTCTACCAAATGCAACTTGTAAATTATCCAATCACATTGCCTATTTTTGCATAAGTTGTTTTCCCTTTATTTTTCTTACAGGTTTTCTGTGGACTTATATGATTTCACACCTTTCTCAGACATGCTTTCTTTCATTTTCTCTGAAGTTGGGTCTCTATCATTCCTTTGTTGTCCTCCTACTCAGTTCCCTTCTGATCAGACATATGAGACTCAGGTTTTCTCCATCAAGTCGCAATCTCCACTATCTTTTTCTATTTACCATCCACTTTTTCAGTTATTTCAACCACTCTTCTCTTATGGGCACTTCAGTAATTTATGACTATTCCTGCAGTCTGATTCTTTGCCACCTTTTAGGCTAATCAAAAATATGCTCCTTCTTTCATGCTACATAGGTTTGTTCCCAAGGTTTTCCTTGAATCCTGATTTGAGCTTCTAATTGTCAAATCATATTAACTCACACACTGTTTGTGATCAAGATTATCTGGAACTTATATTGGACGATTGTGTTTATACATAACGGGCAAATTTTGAATGGGAGAAAGTCAAATTACTTTTATTCACTTCCACTATGTCTGCCGCTACATTTGTGTTCTATATTAATTCTTTGCTCTCAGGTTGATATCTCTACATGTCTCTTACTCTGTAGTAGTTTTATGGCACTTCTTTTAGCCATAAATTGTTGATCAAATCTGGGACCAAGATCAGAACCAGGATCCTAAGCTCCTGAGAAGGAGTTTAGAAAGCAAGGGAGTACTTTTGTCTGACAGTTTTGTCCAGCCCTGTCCTCTCTGCAGTCCATAATCAAGTGTACCCTGCCACAGAATCTTGTTAAACAGCTTCACATTTATCACTGAACTTTGCTGACTCACTGTTTACATCAACAAAATACATTGTTGCTTCTTTATTATGAGTGAAGTACATGACTCCATTCATGACAACTTTTTACACGAAATTGATAGGATTATTGTTTTCTAGAGATAAATAATATTAGCTGTTTTTGAAATAGACCATAAGCATATAGAGTCAGTGTAATTGTATTTTTTGGAAGCTTTTAACAAGATGTTCTTTCAGACCTGCACCAGAGGCTTCTAAAGCAAATGTGAATGATGATAAAGAAAGGTATTTTGTAGGTCAGTGAGTGGCTAAAAGGGTGAGAAATAAAGAATGGAAGTTTATGACCAATTTTCACAGCAGGCAAAAGATTCTGGTAGGATACCATAGGCTCCAGGACATAGGTCATTTATCAGAAGTTATAGAATCCTCAGTAAATGATCTGGAAAAAGAAGTAAATAATAATGTGATAAATTTTACAGATAATAAAAATCTAGCATTTTTTTCTACTAACCATAGGAGGAAAAAAGGAAGACCATTTCCCACTGTCCTAAGTTATTTTATTTTGAGCAAATTGCAAAGACATTAACTGAAAGTATGAACCTAACAAGAACAGTCAGATTTTAGGATAAACAAAGCACTCTACTTTTACAACTATGGCTTTGAAAACAAAGTTGTGCCTCATTTTGGTACAGTAAGCTTCAAGTTTAAGGATAAACAAGTTATTCTCAAACTTCTTGCCAAAATGAATACTTGACAATATATTAGAATTGCGTTTAGAAAATATTATAATAAAAAATATATATAATTAATTGCCAACCTCTCTCACACTTGCCTCTGGTTTCAACTTTCTTTGAGACTTTCTTCTGTACTTTTTCATTATTACACTGCTATTATTTCTTACTATGAGTAAATCCTAAAATACATAACAAAGCTGATTGTCAGGTTTATATTGTTTAAACATGTCAGTGCTGCATCTCTTTCACATTGGATCTGCTTATATAAAGTATACGTGCAGCAGCCCTGGCAGGAACTAAACAAGAGAAGTCAGCTCTGGAATAAGCGACTTTCTGCAGATCTACACCTAGCAAAGTGGCTCTGTCTACAGACTCAGGAGTTAGCCTCTGATGTGTTAATATTGAATGCGAATGTGTTAATATTGATACTGCAATTTTTGGAACCACAGATGAGGACTGCCGCGTCCCACACAGATAGCTATCTCAGCTAGCTCAAAGGCACATGGAGAATTTCTTACATGGTACAACACTGGGCTACATAAAAGCATTTATAGAGTCCCAGAACTCTACTTAAATAATTGACCTCATATCTAGTTGTCTTCTTATTGCCTGGTAAAATGAAGCTCTGATTCCTGAACAGGGCACTGGAAGCTACTGCAGCCATAATTTACCTGAAGTATTGTATGGAAAATGACTGGGCATGACTGAAAACTAAATAATTAAGATCCTTGTCATTAAGTGGCAGTTAAAGCTTATTTTTTTCTTATTATTATTATTATTCTGTTCTTTAATTAATGAAATGATATTAATAGAAGGGAGGAACTTCAATGGTACAAGGACTTCGCACTATCCCTGTGCCTCAGAATGACATGTGTGCAGAAAATGCCAACAGAGTGTCCCCCACCCTCTCTACTGGAGAGGAAGCCTCGTTAGGGTGACACTGTACACGGGACCAGATGGCAGGCTATGAGCAGAAGATTACAGGTCCTTAGAATTGAATGACAGGTTTTATTCCCAGTGCTTAAAGTAGTTAAAGAGAGTTTTCAAAGTTCAATAAGCAAAAGTCACATAACTTGTGACCTCATCTTGCCAATTAGGAGAGAAAACCCATAAGGGTAATAAGCTTGGCCAGATAAATGTGGACTTCCAGGGCTAATGAGGATCACATTGTATAAATTGACAGCATTCCCTTCTTTTAATTAAAAAGGAATAAACATATGGTATGTTTTGTCCTGATTTCTTCTTATGAGACATTTCAGCAATAAAACATACAAGCTTATGATAACAGATGAAGGAAAAAACAATGCTCTTCACTGGTCATATAGCCTTTCTGGCATCTGTCAATGCTCTATAGCTGGAAAGTCACATCCATAACCAATTTCTGTATCATGCAAAACATTCTTGTTATATGGTAACTGAAAAAGAAAATCAAAAGTGTCTACACTATTTATGAGAATGATAAGGAAAATCAAGTGTATGTTATTTTAGTGACAAGTTAATAGCATGTTGAAGTGCTAGAAGGGAATCTTCATATACAGAAATGTATATGTTTAGTGATGAAAGGAACAGTGAGAATAAAATTAAGGTTTTGTGTAGTGGTTAGCAGCCCAACTTGCAGATCTGTAAAGTATATTTTAAATCGAAAATTGTTAAATATGAATGATTAATACAAAGATTTTCAACTATACATGAAATACCAATATAAACTCTCTCCAGAATTTGTACTATTAATTTTAAAGACAGTACCTGTAGAATAAGACAAGATGTAATAAAAGTAACCTGAGACCCTGATCTATTCCGTGTAAGTTTTCTCCTTCCTCCAAGCTTTATGTGACTTTCAGAATTTGACTTGTAGCTTTTGTGACAGGTCACTGTTTATCTTAATTGAAACTGTACTTATCAATGCTGAATAATCTTTTCTTCTTCTTCAGTTTTCTGTCTCCACTTTTACTGACCATTAACACTTCAACATTTATCAAGATTTAGAAATCAAACTACAATCCAAATATCAAAACCAAGTGATTTATGCATGTGATGTATGCTTGGTTAAGTATAATTTGTGAAGTACCCTGTAAAGTTACGTTGATTAAAAAACTTGGCATATTGAGATCAATATGAGACAGGGTAATTTTTTTTATTTTTTTTAAGGTATGTTTCAGGGAGACCACAAATGTCAAGCTCTTTACAATATGAAATTGCCTGAGATTTTTTTGTAGAAGCATGTATGTAGATACCTATGTCTTTCTGGCCTTGTATCTACTAATCTAGAATTGCTGGAAGCTCCTTACAGAGACTCTCTACACTGAGTGCTAATTACATTTACACATATGCTGTGGAATTCAGTTGCAAACATATTGCCCCATTGTTATTTGAAGTACCCTAAAGAGCTTTGCTGGAATTGAGAAATGAGACACACATTGCTGGAAGGCCTGGAGATGCAGTTGAAGACTAGACAGAATACAACATTGCAATCTAAAATGAGTTTTAGGTAAGGAGTCCTCCCAATGGGGTACAGTTCAGTTCAAGACAAAGATGACCTATCATATTGTAAAGATGATGTTGGCAGTAAAAACCACCAATATGTTTAACAGATAATTAGTTTTATTTTATTCAATAATGCTGGCATATTGTTCATATGCAGAACCAGCTATGGGGAAGAAGGAAATGGCCATAGCTGCCACTTGGTCATCAGTTGGGCTGTCATCAACTTGATTGTGAAAGTGAGGAAAAGAAGAGGATATATTTTGACATTGTCAGAGCACTGGGGCAGGCTTCCAGGAGAGACTGTGGAGCCTCCTTCTCTGGAGATATTCAAGACCCACCTGGACATGATCCTGTTCAACCTGCTCTAGGTGATGCTGCTATAGCAGGGGGGGTTGAACTAGGTGATGTCCAGAGGTCCCTTCCAAACAAAACCATTCTGTGATTCTATAAACCAAAAGGAACCTCAGTTTCTTTTGGTTTATATGAATGCAGTAAAAGCCTGAAAATCTTGGAATAAAAAAGAGAACATCTGGATCTGCAGGAAAGCTATTCTGAGTCCACATTTTCCCTTACAAAAAATGGACTTTCTGTTACATAACAATGAAGGGTTAACCTGCAAAATGGGAAAAGTTTTAACTTCCCATTTCATCCTCTTATAAATATCCTGCAAAAATCTAGTTAGAAAACTTCTAGCAGTTGATCTGAATTGAGATTTTCCCTTTCAGGTAAAGGAAGGAAATAATACTGATATACTTACCATCACTGGTAGATTAAAAAAAAAATAAATAAATTAAAAGGCCTGCAACTCAATCCTTTTATTTTTGTTCCTATAGCCACAACATTAATCCAGAAATGAAATATAACTTGTCAGAGGTAGGAGTAAGGGAAGGTTCAAGTTCCTTAAATAAAGAGTTAAAAAGGTGAAGACCCATGTATGAAAAGTCTGAAAATGTGTGAAATTGGCACTATGAATGTATGATTGCATTATTTCAATACATAAATACACTATGTGAAGACAAAATCAAAATGGAAAATCATAAGTGGATGAGAAACACTGTGACAACTGATACATTATGCTAAAGATAGAAAAGGAGAAAAAAAGGGAAGGGAAGGGAAGGGCATGTAGCAAACTGTGGTTCAGAGGCTAAGATTTTTCATACTTCAATGAAAAATTCTAATATAAATTACTTTTATAACTCAGGCAATTAGGAGATGCAAAGACTAGACAGCAGCCCAGAAGCAGAAAACCAAGCACCNAAGGGAAGGGAAGGGAAGGGAAGGGAAGGGAAGGGAAGGGCATGTAGCAAACTGTGGTTCAGAGGCTAAGATTTTTCATACTTCAATGAAAAATTCTAATATAAATTACTTTTATAACTCAGGCAATTAGGAGATGCAAAGACTAGACAGCAGCCCAGAAGCAGAAAACCAAGCACCACATTGACATTACAGAGGAATCAGTGACAGGCCAACAAGCATTCCTTGGAATTTTATAGAAGGAAAAGAGAAATGGCAACTTACTATGATGGATTCATCTTAACACCACTGGAATGGTGGAATTTACAGCCTAAATCCAGGAACCATGGACCAGACAAGCATGAAGTATATAAACTCCAGAAAACTCTATTTTTGACTAAAATTAGTGTGCACAAGAATTCAAACAATTACAAAAACACAGCATCAATATATAGAACAGGTGGTTCTTCCCTGTGCAAACCTGCAGAAAGTTTTTATGATTCCCTGGATATTTGAAGATCTGGATTCTTTCCTCATATTACATGGGTGAATAAAGCAATTCATGCTTGCCTCATAAAGTACTACATTTATTGCTCTCCAGCCTATTTAAACCCTTTGTTACTCTCACAATTTTATTCAACCTATTCTGTCAAGAATGTTCTTTCCCTTGTTAAAATTTAACATAGACTTTTTTTAGTATTCTTACCTTTTTTCTTTTTTCTTCATTTTCCTTAAAAAGATGATTAATCAGACTACCCTTTTTACTATCATTGTGTGTTCTACCTAATGATATTGCGAAGATATCATTGTGTTTATTTTATTGCAATGTTTGTAGACTTCTCATGATTCCTTATTAGACCTTGTTTTCCTTTTCCTGGACCTTTTATCTGTCACAGTATTTTATTGTCAGAAGTATTTAGTTGTCTATCTTACTTTTCAGTAATAAGTTCCCAGAGCTCTCATTTATATAAAAAATAACAACTATAATGATTTGAAATGTTGTTCTAAAACTCAGCCTTCTCATTGAGGAAATCCCTACAAAAGAAAAATCAGGATTTATATGTACTGCAAGCTTCATTTTGCAGTAGGTAGAAGTAAATGTTATAATTTTTAATATTAATTTCCTGATTCCTTCAAAATAACATTAAAGTCTCTTATCCTTTTTTTGTTTGTTTATTTGTTTTGTAGGGTTTTTTGCTGTTGTTGATGTTGTGGTTTTGGTTTTAGTTTTAGTTTTGGTTTTGTTTTGGCCACTATCTGAATGTGTACCAGATGGCATTGTTCACCATTGTGAGTTTGGTTTTTTTAGACACGCCAAGCTGCTAAGATAGATGGCTGCTTTCCATACTCTTAGTATCAGTTTGTTCTCTTTCTGCCCAAGTCTCCAGTTCCTCCATGATGTTAGTGAGAGATTGCTTTAGGTATTAATGAAATACATTTAAATCTGTTGGCTGATGAAATATGTTTGTCATATACTAAGGTATAAGATTATGAGTCCAGAGTACAGTCTTTTCTGTTACTTTTTCAATTACTCTGATCATCTTTATAATTCTATGCTCAATTCTTTCCATAATAGGTCAAATCACCCCTATACAAAGGTGTTTCATGTTCATATTTCTCCTTCCTTAGTCACATCGATAAGTCCTGTAGATAATTAATTTTCTGGCTTTAATCCTATACTGAAGTCATAAGCAGCAGTTTTACTCAGTGGTCATGTTAGACTCTCTGAATGCAAATGCAACATTTCACCAGCATAGCAATTTCAAGATGTACTTCACCTTCTTGCATTATACAGAGACATCTCATATCCTGTAGCATATTCAGGCTATTTGTGTGCTTTCTTAAAATTTGTAAAAATATTAAAAATATAGATGCAGTTATTCTACCATTACTGTATTGTATATCTGACCTGTTTTTCCAGAACTAAACTGACTTTCTCTCACTGTACTCTCTTCATAAGTAGCAATATGTATACATTAAAGATTATAGTGATAGGCTGTAATAAAGAAGGAGATACTACACTGTCATGCCCATTATGTTTGCTTTTTCCAAAATGGAGCATGCAATTTATTCACTTTGTTGTGATGTTTTAGTTTTTCATACAAATAAACCAGTTTTGTACAGTGTCTAAGATAATTGTTCATTTTTTACTAACTCAGCATTACAATATCTCATCTTTGTTGATTTGTCTTCCAAATCTTTTTAAATTTTGCATCTCCAGACAGTTCATGTAGCTGAGAGTTGCATACTTGAAGCATGTCCATCTGATCTCATAAAATTTAGGCAAGGAATGGGGGTCAGACTCTGTGGGAAAGTAGAGTCATTACAGCAGAGCTGAGATTACTGAATGAAAGATTACCTGATGTCTGGGAGAGAGGAAGGAATATGGGTAAATGGAGAAGAAGAAGAACATGTGAAAAACAGTCATCAGAGCTCCAGGAACTGGAGGCAGCAGGATGGAAAGGAGGGTGAGGACAGTAGGATTGCTGCACTTGTTTCACAAGCCTGTTGGAAGCAGAGCATTAGTTTATTCAAACAAGCATTGATTTCCTGTTTATCCAGGTCAGTTTTACTATGGACTTTTTATTTTACAATTTTGTGGTCAAAGCATTTTCTTTTTTTATTTATGATTAGATTGTTTGATATCCTGCAATAATGGTCTTTTAAAATTCTCCCAGGATAGTAATATTTCTGTGTGGATGCATGTTTTCTATCAAATAAAAAAAAAAAAAATTGGCAGCATGTTACCAGATACTTGGCTATACTTTTGTCTTGTTCTCAGGTATAGTCTTGTTCTCAGTTACTAAGTGATCAAATCGTTCCATATTTCAGGAATCTTTTCCACAAATGTGACTATTTAAACATATTATCATTTTTATTTTTCCAGAATTCATTTGTGAGTTTTAAAACTAATATTTACTTTTGTGCTTGTGTTGCAGCGAGGATGTTACAGAACAGTCAGCCATAAGATGCTGCATGGTCACTGTTCCAAAAATTCTCCAACCTGAGAGATCCAGAAATCTCCTTGTTTAATTCCCAAAGCCATAAGAGCATACAGTTCCTCCTGTGTGTTGAAATCATTACTCTCATGTACCACTCCTACCTCCATGATAGAAAAATAATAACAAGCACATGAGAGGCGAAGTCATTGCTGGCTAATTCACTGAACTCATTGATTGACTAATTAGGTTGTCTGCAAGTTAAATACTTGAAAATCTCCCTAAGTTCATGATGCCAATTCTTCTACTTCTGTGTAAGAAAAAAATACTATCCTAACAAATTGTCAGATAAAGAAAAATAAACTGACTTCATAAAAGAGAAATTGCATTTGATGCCAAAAATCTCTATTGAAAAATGCTATGGGAAAAGACAGACAAAGTACTTCACCACATCTGGCATGCCAGCAGGTAGGTCTACATGAAAATGCTAGTAGAGAATAAACTTGAGGCAGAAAAATCAGTGGCAAAGCATACTAACAGAGTTTGCAGGTTTCAATGTCATTCTGGTGTATGGATGCAGACACAGCATTGTCGATGCCGTGGGAGATCATGAACACAACTCATCTCTCTTCTAAAAGAGCTAGGAGATAAAGATTAAATTCTATGAAAAGATGACTAATGCAGAATCAGACAGGGTATGCTGGCAAGTCACCCAAAATCTGCAGACTGACTGTTTTTACGCTTGCATGTACCATGCATAGATCTATGTCTTTTAGAGAATACAGGGTTATTAAATCTCTGTTCATTTCTGCTGGTGCATTTCCAAGGTGTGAAATGCCTTGGAGAAAAACAGAAATGACCTTAATTGCTTCAACTTGTTATCTTCATCACCTGTCACCTTCAAATAGTTGGTTACAAATGAAGAAAGATTCACACAAAATACAAGGAGTGAGAAGGCTTGTGCACCTTCCTCAGAAAGGAAAACAAGAATTGACTTAAATCATGGTCCTTGCTACCAATAGAATGAATGTGTCTGTACAGAAAACTGGCAGGGGATATGAAGAGGGAATGTCACCTCTGTGCCAATGACGAGGTGGAGTGTGTGGACCTCTGCTGGAGGATGACTCATGGCAGTTCCAGTTTCCCCCTGCCCAGCTCTCCAGCTTGCCTACATCTTGTTGAATGGCAGCACACCCTTCTGGTGTGTCAGCCACTCCCCCATCTTTGTGTCATCAGCAAACTTGCTGACTGTGCACTCTATTCCCTCACCCAGGTCATCAGTGAATATATTGAACAATACTGGTCCCAGTACCGACCCCTGAGGGGCTCCACTAAATATGAGCCTCCAGCCAGACTCTGTCCCATTGATCACAACTTGCTGGCTTCTTCCCTTCCACCAGCTCTCAGTCTACCTCACTGCTCTACCCTTCAGGCCATGCCTCCTCAGTTTGCCCACCAGGATGCTGTGGGTAACAGTGTCAAATGCCTTACTGAGATCCAGAAAAAACACATCCACTGCCCTACTATCATCCATCCACCTGGTTATATCCTCGTAAAAGGCTATTAGGTCAGTCAAACATGACCTCCCCTTGGTAAAACCATGCTGACAACTCCTAACAACCCTCTTATCCTTAATGGGCCTGGAGACAGCACCAAGGATAAGTGCAATCCTTGAATATGGCTCCCTTTCCTTTTAATACCCTGTCCCATGAGGTTTCCTCCAGTAATTGCTTGAAAAGGCCAAAGTCAGCCCTGCCAAAGTCCAAGGTTGCAGTGCTACTCGAGATTCTCCTCCTGTCACATAAGATCCTGAACTTTACAATTTCATGGTCACTGCAGCCAAGTGTACTTTCAACTTTTAGTGCTTTACCAGGTCCTTGTTCTTATGACTTTGAGTCAATCCTCTTATTCCATCATAAACATTGAGAAGCTCAAGAGCCCTTTGAGCTTTCCTGAAACAACAGCTCAGGATCTCCCCTTGAAAGGGACACCTCTCAAGGTTACTCTTCAAGGTTAAGTGAATCCTTGCTGCAACAGATCCTCGGTAAGTGAATTGGGAATAAGTGCACTAAAACTTTGTGAGCTTATCTAAGTATAAAGGGTTGATTGTATATATAATCCTCTTGACATAAACTGTTGACCAAGTCTGAGACTAGACACACCTAGGCATCTCTTTGAGAAGGAGTTTAGAAAGCAAGGGTATCCTTTCTGAACCTCATGACTCAAAAGGTGGGTCTCCCTAACAGCTTTGTCTGACCCTGTTCTCTATGCACTAAATAATCAAGATTACCTTACCATCCAACCTTAATAAGTCTCATTTATTATCAAATAACATTATACCCTTTTTTTTATATCAATAAACATATTACTGCCTCTCTCCTAAGAGTGAAGTGCATCCCTCTATCTCCCCATCCACGACAAGTCTCCACTGACTGGAAAAGGGGAAACATACCCTCCATTTTTAAAAAGGGAAAAAAGGAAGACACAGGAAACTGTGTGATCAGAAACTTCATGGAGGAAAATCTTGTGGAAACTGTGCTCAGGCACAGCTTTTATGTGATGAGGTTCTGTTGTGGCAGGGCTTGCTGCAGGTGTGGCTTCTGCAAGAAGCAGCTAGAAGTTTTTCTTGGACCTGACAGAGTAAATAGCAGCTGGGTTCAAGGCTGGACCTGCTGCTGGCCAAGGCTGAGTCCATCAGAAACAGTCATAACGCCTCCATGAATCACATTTAAGAGAAAAAACAAAAGCAAGCAGATGCTTTTTGCCACCAGAGAAGAGAGTGAGAAGACGTAAAAAATTTACAGACACCAAAGTCAGTGAAGGGGGTGGTGGTGAGGAGGAGCTCCAGGCACTGGTGTGAGAGATTCCCCCACAGACCATGGAGAAGACCATGGCGGAATAGGTTGTCCCTCTGCAGCCCATGATGGTGATGGGGAGCAGAGAACCCACCTGAAGCCTATGGAGACATCTGGAGAATGCTGTGACCCACGTTGGAGGAAGTCCCTGGCAGCACTTGCAACCCACAGAGAGAGACAGAGAAGCAGAGAGAGAGAGGGAGGGAAAACTGCTGTAGCAGTTTTGCTGGGGTGACTTGTGACTCCATGAGGGACCAGACGACACCCTGTAGAAGTGACCCACACTGGGGCAATTGGTGAAGAGATGAAGCACTGTGGGAAAGGACTCATACTGGATACGTTAATGGAGGACTGTCTCGCATGGGTGGGACTCCAAGCTAGAGCAGAGGAAGAGTGGGAGGAATGTCCTCCCTCTAGAAGGAAAACTAGTGAGTAACTGACTGAAAACCCCCATTACCCCACCCCACCTCATGCCACCATAGAGGTGAGAAGGTATAGAAATCATGAGCAATGTGTGTTTGCAGCCCAAGAAGCCTACCATATACTGGGCTACATCAAAAGAAGTGTGACTAGCAGGTCAAGAGAGGTGAATCTGTCCCTTTACTACGCTTTTGAGAGACCTTATTTGGTATACTTCAGCGCTGGGTCCCCAGGACAAGAAGGATGTGAAGCTGTTGGAGCAAGTTCAGAGGAGGGCCACAAAGATGATTTGAGGGCTGGAGCACCTTGTCTATGAAGACAGGCTGAGAGAATTTGTCTTGTTAAACCGTGAGAAAAGTCTTCAGGGAAACACTGGAGCAGCCTTCTAATACGTAAAATGTGCCCACAGGAAAGCTGAGTGGGTTCTGTTTACAAGGGCATGTAGTGATAGGAAAAGGGGAAACACTTTTAAACAGAAGGATGGTAGATTTAGATTAGATATTGCAAAGAAATTCTTCCCTGTGAGGGTGGTGAGGCCCTGGCACAGGTTGACCAGGGAAGTTGTGGATGTCTTGTCTGTGACAGTGTTCAAGGTTGGGTTGTATGGGACTTTGGGAAACCTGCTCATGGAAGGTGTCCTTGCCCATAACAAGGTGTTGGAACTAGATGATCTTTGAGATCCCTTCCAACTCAAACCAGTCTGCGGTTCTATGTTTCTATGAAAACAAATGTTTGCAATAGTGACTAAATGTACAAAGTTTTATCAGAATGCCTAAGTTTATAGACCTGGTTTGGAGGACAGTGTTTATACATATATTACATACAAAATACCTTCATTGAATTTGAGCTGCTACAGTTTTCATGTGTGTAGCAAAGGATGGATGGAGACAAATATACTTGACTTGTTGTCCAAATATTAGAGCATAGAAATGGTAACTGCACAGTAAAGAGATCTTAATCCTGATTGCAGCATAGAAAGAAAAAACCCTCAGACAACTCCATTATGTTCAATTGTCAAAGCAAGGACCACAAAGGACCTGGGAACAAACTATTTAAAAGACATTTTCAGCTGCTCATATTCATCATTTTGCCCGTATTTCCAGACATGCAAGGAGAAGCCATACATGCCTCTCAAAAACACAGACAAAAATGTGCTGGTTTAGAGGTAAACCGGCAGGAGAAATGGACCCACCACAAGAGAGATTATAAGTCAGAGTTACAATTTAATGAAAGATATTACCATACAAACACTGACACAAAGAGAACAACCTGCTTTCAACTCACCAAAACCCAGCAGTAAACCCAGTGTCCCAGGGCACAAGCCCAAAGGGGTTTGTTAGCCCCGGTGCTGAGATCCACGTGGCTCTCCCAAGTCCAAAGCAAAAAGAAGTGAAGAGTCCGTTGCTGCAGATGACGGCTGTGGCCCGGCCAGAAGCGATGGTTGTAGTCCGGTCGAGAGCGATGGCTTCCTCCTGTCGAGGTTCCGCTGCTCCTCCAGATCCAACGAAGAGCATCTTCAGGTCTTCTGAGCCCTGTTTGTATATCCTCAGGGAGCACCCAGTCCCTCCCCCAGGGCGGGGACTCACACAATGGGTAATTAACTGTGAGTCATGGGGTATGGTTGGACCATTGATGGCCCGTTAGCACCCACGCCCCCTCAGGCTGAGTGTGAAGGTGCTAACGACTTCCTGGACAACTGTTGCAAATGGTCCATTATTCTTGAGGAATGAATAGAGGGTGTAGAATACACAGCCTTGATCACCCCCACACAGTGCTAACCGGTGTCTCTTGCTGAACTAGGACAAGCTGTAAGTTTAAAAGAGGTAAAATAGGGTTAAGAACACAAAAACCTTTCTAAAACCCACTTTGAAGTGCATTATTCTAGCCAGAAAGTCAGAGTTTCTGGTATGAGTGTAATGGTTTAGCCCCAATAGGAATCTGAGCGTTACTCATCTTCTTCCTTGCTCACCCGCAATAACTGGGAGGGTAAAAGTGAGAAAAATCATGGACTGAGATAAAGACCGTTTAATGGATAATGTAAATGCTGTGTGCACAAGCGAAGCAAAACTAGAAATTAATTCCACGCTTCCACTGGCAAGCTAGTGTTCCTCCATTTCTAAGAAAGCAGGGCTCCATCATGCACAATGTTTTTTTGAGAAGACAAACATCATAATTATGAATGTCCCCCCTTCCTCCTTCTCCCCCAAGCTTTACATGCAGCACGATATCACATGGTATGGGACATCTCTTTGGTCAGCTGGGGTCAGCTGTTCCAGCTTTGTTCCCTCCCTTCTTGTGCACTCCTAGCCTAATCACTGAAGGGGTGGTGTGAAAAGCAGAAAAGTCCTTGGCTCTGTGTAAGCACCACTCAGCAATAGCTTAAACATCCCTATGTCATCAGCACTGCTTTCATCACAAATCCAAAACATAGCCAATGTGATGTTGTTTTCTGGGATTATTGCATCACTTTTTATATTCAAAGGTCTCCATATGTTTCATCTTCAAGAGAGGAGAGTAATTTCATTATTCTTATGTTCTTATGCAGGATCTGGATCCTAAAAACTTTATTTAAGCCAGAAATCTTAATATAATATTGAAAATTTCACTATTTCTCTTTCTTCATTGAGTATTTATATTCAGAGCACATGCAATGTGTCAACAGAAATTAGTACAAGAATACAATTGCTATGTTTTGTTAAGAAATATGAGAGCATGAAAATTTTGTGATACTCTTTGATCAGGAGATAAAACAACTTGATAAAAGGAATTACACACTTCAAATACTTCAAAGTTTTTGACATGGCCTTATGTAATACCTTATTCCAAGAAGGCATGCATTGTATATAATCAATTGGTCTTATGCTTTAGTTGGGTAAAATGTAGGTATTGAAAGGGAGCAATTGGAGTTTAAGGTGGAAGAAAACAGTGCTAGGGTTTATGATATCTGGGAGCACTGAGAATTCTTCATACTCTGATACTCAATGTTTTAATCAATAATCATATTGTGTGTTTTTAGGTGATCATGTAAGATCTTTGCTAGTATGTCGTATAGATCAATGGAAGCACTAAACAACAAGGACAAGAGGGTGTTGTTACACAATGTTCCAAATCTCACCAGTACAAGGTCATAATTCAGCAAAATGTGTTTCAGTGCAGTACTGACAGTGTGAGTTGTTATGCATGGGAAGTGGTGCAGACTTCAGCAGCAGAATGAGAGATTTCTTCCTGGAGAGCAGCAACTTGAGAAAAAAACCTTCACTTTCATAAGAGAGAACAGTGTCAGTGTGGAAGCCTAGCATAATTCTTGGAGAATGGTGTCCCTAAATACATAAGGTTGTCATGAAGGGAACCAGATAACCTCTGTATACAACATTCATATTAATTTGAAGGATCTTTATCCTTTTGGGGGACTGGGCTTCATGGAAGTAACAACGTAATGAGGACAATTCAGAGGACTCGGAAAATGATCCATATGTACTAGATACCAATACTTGAAGTGCAATGCTTAGGGAATTCAATCTAGTAGTTTACTGAAGAGAAAATGAACATACTTGATCCTGCTGCATATATAGAAATTATACATTATAGAAGAGGGTGTCTTAATCTTGTAGATTAATGTCTAAGAAGATCAGTGCCTGGGAACTGAAGTTAGATTTATTCAGCTTTGAAATAAGATGTAGTAAGATGCACTGTTGAAGAAATTAACCATTTGAACAACCTGCCAGAGGAAGCCATGGACTTGGTATTACAGAATCACAGAATGGTCTGGGTTGGAAGGGAACACAAGGGTCATCGAGTTCCAATGCCCCTGCCACAGGCAGGGCCACCAACCTCCATGCCTGCATCTAGACAAGGTTGCCCAGGGCTCCATCCAACCTGGTATTGAAGACTTCCAGGTTTGGGCATCCACTAACTCTCAGACAGCCCATTCTAGCACCTCACCACTGTTTCCATAAAGAACTTACCCCTGATATCCAATCTAAACCTTCCCTCCTCTAGCTTAAGTCCATTCCCCCTTGTCCTACCACTATCTAACCTTGTAAAAAGTAAATTCACCTTCTGTGTATATGTTCTCTTTAAGTACTGGAAGGCTGTAATGAGGTCCCCCCCCACAGCCTTCTCTTCTCCCAGATGAATAAGCCCAGCTCCCTCAGTCTGTCTTCACAGGGGAGGTGTTCCAGCCCCTTGATCATCTTCGTGGCCTCCTCTGAACTTTCTCCAACAGCTCCACATCCTTCTTGAGTTGGGAACCCCAGATCTGGACACGATACTGCAGATGGGGCCTCACAAGGGCAGAGTAGAGAGAGACAATCCCCGCCCTGTCCCTGCTGGCCACCCCTCTTCTGATGGATCCCAGGAAACCATTGGTCTGAGCTGCAAGAGCACACTGCTAGTTCATCAGTTTCTCATCCACCAGGCTAATCTCTTCTGGCCAATGTACGTACAGAATCCCTTCTTGTTGTATTTAACATCCCTCACCAAGTTCAATTCCATCTGTGCCTTGGCTTTCCTGATCCATTCTCTGCAAGTCCAAACAGAACACATCCTTGTGTTCTTTCCAGGGGACTCGCCCTTGTTTGCACAGCTTGCACTTGCCTTTTCCCTCAGTTTCACCAGCAGATTTTTGCCCAGTCATGATGGTTTCCTGCCTCCTCTGCCCACTTGCTTATTCTGAGGGACAGAGAGCTTTCGAGCTCTTAGAAAGGTATCCTTAAAGAGTAGCAAGCTTTTCTCTGCATTTCTGTCTGCAAGATCCCAGATAACAATTCTTTGAATAACCTTAAATTTTCTCTCACAAAATTCAGGGTCCTGATCCCACTCTTTGCCAGGCCTATATTTCTCGAGATCACAAACTCCACCAGGGCATGGTCACTGCAGCCCAGGCTGCCTCCAATCTTAACACCTTTAATGGTCTCCCTGACATTGGTGAGCACCAGGTCCAGAAGTGCTTTGCTTTTGGTCGGTCTGTTCAATATCTTAACCAGAAAATTGGACTGAACCAGAAATCTATGGACTCAAGGAGTCTCCTGGATCTTTTGCAACTCACCCTTTAGTTTTCCCAGCAGATATCTGGGAGGTTGAATTCCCCCATCAGGATGAGTGCCTGCAAGTGCAATGCCTCCTGCAGCTGAAGAAAGAAGGCCCCGTCAGCAGGCTCCCCTTGATTAGGTGGCCTGTAGTAGACCCCTATCACTAGCTGTCCATTATTAGTCCCATCCCTAATTCTAACCCACAAACTCTCAACCTGCTCCTGACAACTTCTCAGAGGGAGCTCCTCACAGTCTATCCACTTTTAACATAGAGGGCAACTCCCCCACTCTTCCTACCTAGGCTATCCCTTCTAAAAAGGTGATAACCATCTACAGCGGTATTCCAGCTATGGGAATCATCTCACCATGTTCCCATGACAGCAACTAGATCATAATTTTCCAAGGCCATCACGGTTTCCAACTCCTCCTGGTTATTATCCATGTTGCATGCATTGGTATAAAGGCACTTCAGCTGGGCTTTCTGACTCAACCACTTTCCAGAGGAGCCCTCCCTCAAACCTGTGGGAGGAATCTGAACTTTTTTCCCCGCAGATTCCTAGAGGGACATGAAAAGGTTTCAGAAGGGAGGTAAGCAACATTAGCTCCTCTGAAGAGTCCCCACAAGATCCTATGGGACACCTCAGAGTTATTTCCCCACAATCTCCTAGAATGGCAGCATCCTCAAGACCTTCTCTATCATGTTGCACTCCGCCCTTTTCCCCCATCTGATCTAGTATAAAGCCACAGGTTACTTGCTTCACCCTAGTGGGCCTCATTGTATCCCTTCCTTCCAGTCTTTAGAAACAGATTACATAGTTCTCCAAGAAACATATTTTAATCCAGTTTCTGGAAAAAATTCTGCAGCTTGTACAGGCAGAGCACAGGGCCAGATGGTCCCTTCAAAAAGCAGTACTGTTCCCTTCTTTCTCAGTATCCTTGAGCAAGAAAAATGAATTTTTTATTATCATCTTTTTCAGAGCAGCACTCAGAGTCAGCAGTTCTAGGATTAGCGAGCTGGAGTATACTCCCTGAGCAGAGCTGCGTTTCCAGTCTCACACAGTGTGTAAACAGCAGGCAATAAAGTCATCTGGTTGCTCCCAGAAGACCGTATTTTGGTTGCAGAACCTATATATTGAGGTTGATGTATAAAAAGAAATAAAACATGTAATTTGATTGCTAAGCCAAGGCAAAGGAGATAAATCAACAGGTTCTGCTTTAAGAAAATAATACTTTTAGATTGGCTCATATTTTATGCAGAATACATTAAGTTTTCATACTGTGGAACTCTTAACAAAACCATTTGTCCAAGTAGAAGCATATTTTGACTGTTTGTGAATACATGTGTACTGACTTCCAGATAGTTTTTATTTACAGTTTGTAGTATACCAAAGAAAAAAACATTAGTTAATGGTTATAGATATAAAATATACAAAGGTTCAAATACATTAAAAAAAATTTGTTTAGATTATTAATCATTATTAAACAATATATTTGATTTTCTAATAAATCCTCCATTTAAATTCATATAT
>VXBZ01003319.1:0-207574 GCA_013399135.1 Heliornis fulica
CATGCTGCCACATTGTCCTGCAGAACACTTGACCATCTCCTCAGGTGGCACAAGGTCGAGCTTCCCAGAAGTGTGCTTGAAAATAATAATAATAATGCTCCAGAACTTGATTTATAGTGGAAGAAAGCACCGTTCCCTTAAACAACAGAGGTGCTGGCCAGCCCACAGAGCTCTGGGAGGGAGCTGGTCCTCTGATGGGGGAGCCGCGGGGCCATGACCATGGCATGCTCTTTGCAGATGGGACAATCCAAATGATGAGAGTGTTTCCAGCAGCCAACTACTGATGTACAGGCACGGTCACGTTATGCTGGGTGTGTGCAGCCAAGTAAATTACTTGGTAAAAGGCACACATATGAGCAACAAAATCATCTTCCTGCAGCAGCCCCAAATGGGAAGAGTTTAGAAATTTGGGAGGGGGGGAAATGTGTTTCTTTTTTCTCAGTGTTAGGTTGTTAAACAAGTCTTCAGAGTCTGCTGCATTCCAAATTTCCCTGTATTTGGCACATACTCTTTTTCACTGTATGATCTGTCTCTCAGTTGCTCTTTGTGTGGGTCTGTGTTTCAAAGAGCAATTAGTAAGACTTTCTATTGCAAAGGAAATCTTGGCTAAATATAGTAGCAGTAAAGAGGCTGCCTAAGGGCTGCAAGGTATTCCACAGCTCTCTGGTGTTCCCTGGGTGTTTATTTTAACCAAGACTATTTTTTCTTTGAAGAAAAACAATTTTTCAAGAGGAAAGCCAACCCAAGAAACACAGTGACCAGTGCAATCCCTGAAACAATTTTTCACTGTTGGATCAGTAATTGCAGAGCCATCAGTATCCCCTGCGGGGATATACCCTTCCTTCTGTCTGCGAGTGGAGAAGAGCAGCTGTAGGTCCTCCCTTGCTCCAGATGAAAGCGTGGGTTGAGCACCCTATACCAGTGAAGGGATTCACAGTGCAGGTGACCTTTTTCCCAGGTTCTTGGTCCGACCAGTCAGTGGGAAAGCTCACATGGATGCCAGCAGCTTGCAAGCAAGGCTGCCACAACCATGCACCTGCGTGGTGGCTTGGAGGAGAGAGCGGGGTAAGGCAGGGAGGCCAGGCAGGAGTTACATCTGAGAAGACGAGACTAAGGAGTGGGCAAAGTGGGGCTGCAGCAGGGCAGGGACAGGCGAAGCTGTTTCAAAAATCACCACTTACCTAGACCTGCAGGTCCAGGAGGACATAATGAGTGGTGGTCAACGGCTTAATGTCCAAATGGAGACCGGTCACTAGTGACGTCCCTCAGGGGTCCGTGTTGGGCCCGGCCCTATTCACATCTTTGTCGGTGACATGGACAGTGGGATGGAGTGCACCCTCAGCAAGTTCACCAACGACACCAAACTGTGTGGTGCTGTCGACACGCTGGAGGGGAGGGATGCCATCCAGAGGGACCTTGACAGGCTGGAGAGGTGGGTCCATGCCAACCTTATGAGGTTCAACCAGGCCAAGTGCAAGGTCCTGCATCTGGGTCGGGGCAATCCCAGGCACAGCTACAGACTGGGCGGAGAGTGGCTCCAGAGCAGCCCTAAGGAGAAGGGCTTGGGAGTGCTGGTAGATGAGAGACTCAACATGAGCCGACAATGTGCTCTTGCGGCCCAGAAGGCCAACTGCNACTGATAGTTCCTTAGCCCTCTTTCTCTGGTGTTTCATAAGAGCAGCCGAATAACAGCTAGGGTTACAGCCCCCACATGCTGCCACATTGTCCTGCAGGCCTGTTGTGACAGGACAAGGGGTAATGGTTTCAAAATAGAGGAAGGGAGATTTAGATTGGATATTAGAAAGAAGTTCTTTCCTGTGAGAGTGGTGTAGCACTGGAACAGGTTGCCCAGGCAGGTGGTGGATGCCCCATCCCTGGAGACGTTCAAGACCAGGTTGGATGAGGCCCTGAGCAACCTGATCTAGTTGGGGGTGTCCCTGCTTCTTGCAGGGTGTTTGGACTAGATGACCTCTGGGAGTCCCTTCCAACTCTAATCATTCTATGATTCTATGATTCTATGACAATACCTTCACACACATCCCAGCTGTCACGTCAGCCTCTGCTTTGGAGCCCTTCCAGACATGGGGTAGCATTGTGCGTTGGAACCATGGCCTGGCACCGTGCAGGACGAGTGGTGGCGAGTGTGGGACAGTGTAGGACTTTGTTCTGACCAGTCCTGGGGCACAGCCTTCAGCTGGACCTCACTGGCCACCACCCCTCCTTGCCAAGCCACTTGCCTGAGGCAAAACCTCAGGCACCCAAAGGGCTGGAGGTGTGCTTACCCCCACTACCCACCTCCCCAGGGCTGGCAGCTGCACACCCCGCTTTGGAGGAAGGCACCCACACCTCGCTCGCAGCCAAACCATCCCACAGCACCACTCACGCCTGCGGGTCTCTTCTGTCTGTCTGTCTGTCTGTCTGTCTGATCCCTCCAGGGAAAGTCTCTGGCGAGCAAGCGCCTCACGGGCCTGATGCAGTCCTCCTGACAACTTCAGAAAACTGCCCCGTGGGAGAGATACCCGGGACCACCACCAGGGGCGGGGCATTTCGAGGAGAGTGGGTCCCCATGGGTGAGAGAGGCTGAGCCAGCGCAATCGGGGAGCCACACGCCGGGGGAGCGCCTCTCTTCCCAGTTTACATCGACACTTTCCTACCTGCACAGCTTTGTAAGGACACCGAGCTCTGTGCAAGTACTTTGTTTCCCACCGGGGTTTGGAGGAGCACAGGTCACCACACACAGAGGTCGACAAGGCAAGGGCTCGCTGTCTTGTTATTTAAGGACACAGACCCAACCCAACCGAACGCTGCTTAGAGAAAGAAGAGCTGAGGGAACAGTGTTTTTTCCTTCATCTCTTCTCTCACTTGCACAAACTTGGCTGTAATAGATGCCACTGCAATTCCACTTGCTCCCTTTCTTGTGGCCATCTGGATCCAATAAAATATCTGCTGGAAGCTGCTTCTCCTCACAAAATCTCAGATGCATTTCTCCTGCAGATTCATTGACTTTAGCTTTGTTTTTATTTCCAATGTCTGTCCTCCTTTAAAGCAATGGGCAGAAAAAAAAAAGGCACTGTTTAAGTTCATGACTCGCTGTCCTTCCAATAGCATGTAGCATGTCCAGAGATGATGGCCAGATCCTCAGCTGAAGTCAGGAGAGCGTGAGTGGTTTTCATCACCTGAGGATCACCCTGCTGAGTCAGACTGTGATCCTGGTGCAAATCCTCTGACACTGGAGGAATTGCTCTGCATGTGTGTGGACCACAAACGTGATCAGGCTCTGCCTGATGCTCAGAAAGTCATGGTTGAGGTGTGTGATGCACACACACACGCGCGCACAGTATTTAAAATTGAGTTGGTTTATATTGTATTTGGTTTTCTATTTATTTAGGGTTTTGCATACTTACTTAATAATGGATGTTCAAGCTTTACTCCATGTAGCTAGAATTGGACTCCAATTGCAGAGGACCAAAACCTGCTCACGCGTACGCAGGGAAAGGCAACTCTGATGTGGGCAGGTGTTAAAATTCAGTCTACAGCGAAGAGGGAATTGCTGGAGATGGGACCAGCAGAAGTAGGGCTAGAATAGGCAGAGTGCTAGGTGCCAGGTAGCCCTTCCTGAACAACAGCATGCCCAGGTATGATGTAATCCTCAGATAACTGACTCCGCTGAGAAGCACCATTGTCAGAGTGAAATTGTACCAGTGAAGGAGAGGAGCTTCTGCTAAAACTCATCTGACCTGCAGCCCATGAACACAACGGCAAGAGATGAGCCAGTAGCTTGTTTCAAACTGCTGGCAGCGCGTAGGTCAGGAAGAGGACAGAACTGGAGTGACTGCCATTAAAAAAACCCACATATACTCGCTGCAGGTAGGAAACCGGACTGCATTCACATACAGTATATTGCCTAGATATGAAAATTTCAAGACTCAGTTGACTTAGTGCCACAAAAACCTCCTGTATTTAGCAAGCAGTTCAGATCTGAAGCATATGTGAAAATAGATGTTTCTTGGTCTTCTTCACTCCTGCCAAGGCAAACTGGCTTTTCGTGCAGGTGGTAGAACTTGCTGTATGCCTACAAGTCTGCATTCTACCTAGGCAAAACCATCTAGCTAAGTAGACAGCTGGCTATCAACAATATTCACTTCTGAGGCAAGTATTAACCTAATATCAAAGGCCTATATATGCACAAAATCAGGCCAGCGTAGTTTCTGTCAAAAAAGGACCTTCTCTCTTTACCCATGATATTTCTTATTTCGATAACATTTTTTTTCCCCAGAAAACTCCTTCTATTGGCATTACCTAAGGTCCATAGGACTCTTCACACCTGCATGGCTGTATGGTACAATATTGAGTATGATACTTGTTCTTTACATCCTCATATTCCTGTGAACATGCTGCTGTCCGAGGCCTTCAGACCAGATTCTTCCAAACATAACGTGGCACTCAAGCAAGTTCCAGGGCTGCAGGGCCTTGGTGGATTTGCCGGTACATTCAGTTGGTGTCCTGCCTCTATAGGGGACATTTAGTCCTTGCCACATCGTCCCCTTGCAGGACATGTTTGCTCTCTGTTGCCCACCCAGTCAGAGGGTCCCCTTGGATAACAGTGGGTCTGCGTGTAACAGACCATTGGCCATTTGTGCACATTCATATGTGTCCCCTTAGGTTGTCCCTGGGAACATACAGAGGTTGGCTCTGCTCAGAGCCTTGTTGACAGCATTTGTCTCTCTGCACAACTTGCCATTGCCATCCCTCCCTGGCGCTCTGTAAACCAACAACTGCGTGTACCCCAAGCTACTCTATTGCCAGTGCTGCCCAGCCTCTGGGCTGAGGCCCTTCCTGTGGGAGGTCTGTCCTGGGAACCCCCAAACTGGTCTGCAGAGCATTTCCAAGCGGGTTGTACACATAAAGCATGAATTTGCAGTGTGTAGCGAGGAGCAGAGATGGCAAAGCATCACCAGGAGGTCTCTGCTTTGCAGCAAGCTCCTGACACCGAACAGGTCTCCTGTGGAAAGGATGGGGTAGCTTCATGGAGGTAGTTCTTAGTGTCCCACGGGATGTGGGCGAGACTGGAGGTGGATGGGATGGATGGATGGATGGAAATTGGGTCGTGGTCTGTGCAGGGAGCAGCAGTAGCAGATTTTAATTAGGAGCTGTGCCACTGCCCCGTGAGTGAAGTGCCCTGCTCCTTTCCTGCTCAGCTCCCGCGGGAGGGTCATGTCAGCTGCCACAGTGTTTTGCCTGTGGGGAATAGTCTGTGTTTGAACAGTTGAGTGCGTAGAGGGAATTGTGACAGACACAGAGTGCACATATGGGCGTACATCGGGGGGGCCTGGATGCCGAACAGCTTACCATTTAAATGCACACTCGTGCAAGCTAATCTGCTCCGTAATGGCTAGCTGAGCAGACAGAGCTGCACGTTCTCCAGAGAGAAGAGAGCTCTGCTCATTTCCTGACCAAATGTCTCTAAAACAAACACATGAGGAGACAAGGCCTCCTCCTGGGAACATGTATGAACTGCTCTTCGTGTGTCTTTTACTTCATGTGTGATGATACTAAGACATAACTACTTCCACATGAACCACGTCCTTGATTTATTGGTTTTTAATGACATTGCTTGTTCTGAGTGATGCTTCTCTTGTACGCTCAGCAGTATCCCACTGAGTGTTGCAAGCAGTAATCCGCCACTTTACAAGCATCCCATGTCTTCCAACTACCTCATCGTCCTGAAGATGAGTTAAGAAAATGGCTTTCCACTTCTATTTATGTTCTAAATGGCATTGTTTCAAGGAAAGGTGGTCTGGAAAGCTTCTATGATGTCCATGCTGTGCAAGCTCACTTCACAGCTTCCCATGCTTGCAGGGCTGTGGCTGTGAAGTACGGCTGTTACTTGGATGAGTGAGTATCCAGAGCGTTCGTGGCTATTGTGGTGAAACGGCACCAGGACAAGCACTGGGAAAGTTCAACACGCCTGTGCAGACAGCGTTCGGCTAGAGCGAATGGATTCATGTCCTCTCAGCATAACTCAGCGCTAAGATCCCATAGAGTACTGTAGCAGGGCAGCCATAAAAAGTGGCAGTAAGTTGACATAATAATACCAGGATAAATGTAGCAATAAGGTAACACAGGCCACCGCAGTAAAGTAGCATTTTGATAATGCAGCAATAAGACACAACAGGACGCTGCAGTAAATTAGTTTGGGGAATAAGGTGGTAATAACGGTGTGCGCGGACAAACGGTGGTACATTTGTACCGGGTACTGCGGCAATAACGCTAACACAAGGTGTCCTAGTAATAAGTTACTACAGTAACAACAACACGATGCACTGTAAAGTCATATCAGGATGCTTCCATGCTGCAGTCAAATCCTGCAGGAGGTGGTAGCGAGACAACAGAGACAAAATACGCCCCATTTCAGACTGCGACATGAGTCCGTTTTCTGCGCAGTGACCCCAACATGCATGCGGTCTCTGCAGTACCGATGCCATCACTCCCCGCTTTCAAGAAAGCTGAGACAAGAGCTTCCCCCACAACCCCCATCCAGTCTATTATTTTGGTCTGAATACACAAAAATGACTCATTGTCTCTTCAGCCAAATCGTCCCAGACTGGGGTGAAGTTCTTCAGTTAATCCATACTCAGGTGAAACCCTGGTGATTTTGGTGAGTTCTTTGCCTTGGAAAGGATTTGGCTCTGTCATCTTCTGGCATGGGTGATGCTTTTAGCCTACAGTTATTGCTGTTTCAGGGGTGGGGGAAGGGGAACCCAGGTACAGAACATGTGACTGTACTGGTCTGTTTCCTGAAATGCACAAATAAATTGAGTATCCTGGAAAACTCGAAGCAATAAGGACAAAGTCTGTTCTGTGTATGACACACACACACACATGCATGCGCATGTGAAAAATCCTGCTGGAATCAGCACGTCTCCTGGACGCATCCATGGGCAGGGCTTGGCCTATCCCTGTTCTCAATGTCTCCAGCTGAGTGATGGAAACAACCATGGATTGTCTTCTACAATTTTTATATTCTTCTTAAAGTCGTCTACTTTTTTATATTAGCTCCTTTCCTGCTTTTATTTTTTTCTTTTTTTGTTGTTGTTTTGTTTTTAATTTAACCTCATCTCTGTGTAAAATGTCCTTAGGAAAAAAAATAAAACCAAAACAAACAGCTGGCTATGAGACAACATGCAGCATGGTGAGCAAAGAATATCTCTGTCCGTTTGCTTTTGTTGTACCCTTCAGTGAAGGGTAAAGCATCCTGGAAAATAACCGGCAACCACTGATGTACTCAATAATCATCAGGCATAAGGGTTTAGTCAAAGCATCTATGTCAACAGCAAGGCTTGAGAGGAGTGTGTGTGCTAGATAACAAGATGGTCTCCTGGGAAAAGGATGTAAATAGGGCACCACTGCAGATTCCTGACGAGCAGGAGCAGCTCACAGCTGGCTCTGGCTCCTCAGCCTGTCCCACAGATGGGAATTTTCTGCCACAGCTTCCTGACCCTTCGCACAACAGCTCTGCTGTCCCTTTACGTGGCTCCCTCGCTCTCTCTCTGTCTGGCTGTGTTCAGTTCACGTTTTGACACACCTTGGCTTGGCTCTTGCCTTAAACTCCTTGGCTCGCTCTTATTGTGGTGTCATGATTAAGCAGGATTATTAAAGTAGAGCTCGCAGCGGGGTGAGATATAGGCTAGGTTATCATGATTTTGTTGCCTAAGCTGTGAGCAATTTTGCAGCTTCTCAACACTGTTTATAATCTGAGACGGCGAACGAGCAAGGAGGCTGCTCAGCAGAGCAGCGAGCAGGTGAACAATGCGCTATCTTCATTCCCATACGTACTTTGAACTTACTGGTGAGGAGAAATGCTTTGTAGTGAGAAAAGTAATCTCACGGCAGGAGAGAGTCAGACCTGATCAACTTTTCCATGTGATACAGATTCTGCTTTGCCAGCCCCCAGCATCTGCAAAGCTCGAAGCGAAGAGCCAGCAACCTTCTAATCCTGCTGCTGAGCGCTGGGAAACAAGCTTTTCAAAGGCTGGCTTTACACAGCAACACTATTACTAGAAGCCTTTTAATGTGAATTTATGGCTATTGCCACAAGTGTCAGTGTGGCTGCCCTCCCACGTTTTCAGTAGGAAACTGCGGATTCACCCAAAGCAGAGGGTGGTGCTAGCAGGCAGAATTTAGGGAGCAATTTGTAGGCTCAGGGCTGAAATAAGTTACACATGAAGAAGGCTCATGCCCTTTGAGATGGTCACAAGCGCCTGGTCATGCACACAGGGCTGACAGGAATGACACTCGATTTACCAGGGCATTGCTGTCTGGGGGACCAGAGAGATACCCTGTGGCAGAGGACCACAGTCTGCAAGAAATGGCATTGAGCCCTGAATATTGCTGTCTGTCAGCAGAGATAGTAAACTGAGCTTCTGTCTCTTGGGGGGCTTAAACCATGCCATCCTTCCATAAATAGCAGGTGACAGCCAGCCCTGAGCAACACCTTCTACAGGCAGGCTAGGAAATCTGTGTCTGGACTGGTCAGTCCCTTTTGGATATTAGCAGGCTTTCTCGTGTCCATCCATGTGCTAGTTATTCCCACATCACACAGCTTCGTCGCTCAGTGCCATGTCTCATTCTTGTCATAATTCAGCATGAGCCTGATGCCACGTGCATTAAGACACACCAGATAAGAACTTCAAATGATGCTTTATACAACATATCATTTCCCCTAAGAGCATGTGAGATTCGGAAATGCCACACTCTGCTCTTTGGCTGCCATATGGGACCAAACTTGGAAAAATGAGGCACTGTGTGAGATTTTTTTGTTTTCTCTATAAAGAAAAGAAAAATCACCCCCTTGGTGTGATTGAAGGCTTCCAGACCAGAGCACCTCAGTGTCTCTGAGGACTTGCCCAATACCGGAGCCTGACTCCATGGCTGGAGGAGGACAAGCCCAGGGGGGAAGTGGGAGTCCCATGGGGTGGATGGGGGGGGGCGTGGTGCCAAGGAGCACAAAGATGTATGCAGGTGCACTCCCAGAAGATAGATTGCGTCTGTGAATGCCCTATATTGGGGCAATAGGGGACATGAAGCATTATCTTCTGGTTCCTTCCCACAGTAGGAAGGCCACTGGGGCAGGGGAGGTGGGAAAAGCATCCCCTCACATGAACTCAGTGTTGCACACCCTCCCAGCACAGTGGGAATGTGTCACTGCCCCTGAGTATTTTTGGCCTCGTGCAGGCACAGGGGCCGCTCAGGATTTCGACTCTGGACACTCGTGCGCAGGGCTGGGAGCCAGCTGGCCGGTGTGGGGTGCAGCTGTGCCCACTGTGGGGAGTGCCCACGTCACTGCCGTGGGGAGCAGGAGCCTGGCTGCCACAGCCCGTGCCAGTCTCCCACTGCCCCAGGGCTGTAACCCTTCCTGAGGCACCTTTCAGCTTTCGCAAACACAGAAAACAAAGGCTTTGCTCCGAGATTGAAAGCTCTGTCAAATGCCGGGAGGGTGTTGCAGCCACCTGGTTCCCCTCAGCCCATGCCTGTGCTTCTCTCAGCTGCTACGGTCTCCTCCATGACCCTCATCCCTTCCCCTAGCACTGGCGCCCTGTGAAAGGCTTTGTTCCCCTCCAGGTAACTGGAAGTGGCCCGTCAGTGACCTGGGTGAGCTGCCTTGCTGGTCGAGCAAGATCTGTGGCTGACCACAGCTCTCAGATTTGAGAGGTCACGGAGCTCAGAGGTATTTGCAGCCCAAGCTCTCCTCTTCAGCAAGGTCAGCCGCCCATGCACACTTGTGCAAGTGAGGCTGCAGGGCTGCAAGATGCGACCACCTGTGACTCCACTGCGAGGGCTGTGCCGCTGCCCAGACCTGCCTGTGACCCCCCACTACCTACGTCCAGCCATGGCAGCTTGGGGCCGTGGGAGTTCCACGCTTTTGTCTGTCACAGCGTTTGTGCTTACAGTGTGCTGCTTGTCTCTGCAGGACTTATACCCTGTTCTGGGTCTGAAGCAAGGGGCCAACTCAGGAAAAATCCTTCATCAACCAGAGCCCTTGCTCAGCACACGCGAGGGTCCATCTGTAATATCTTGGGAAGCAGACTGCAAAAGGAGCCGTGTGCAGTCCTTTGTCCTGCAGGACAGACTTAATTGCTTTGGTTATTTACCTTCGAGCCATTCTGCAGCTCTGCCCATCAGTACTCCTCCATGTGTCATGCTGCTGGCACACCGCAACGCTGCTGCACCGGATCTTCCCTGCATCCCATTTCTTCATGGCCTGCGGTTCTCAGCTGCCTTTCCCCCTTACCACTCATCACTCCTCTTTTCTCTGACCGCCCTCCCCCAAGAGAAGCTGTGCTGCTCGTGGAGGAGTTGTCAAACTGATGTTTCCCTGCCACAGCCGCGTAAAGAATCAGTCTCTTCAATAAAAGAAACCCTCCTCAAGGGCTGCCACGTGCAAGGCTTCTGAGCGCTGTATCTGCTCTGCCAGGACAAAAACAGTGGAGATGGATGTGTGGGTCTGGACTCACCCCTCTCTGAATCCCAGCCCCAGAGCACAATTTGGCCTGGGAGCAGCACTGGTACCCCCTGAGCTCAGGCAGTGGTAGCACCTTGGCAAACGAATGCACGTTCGCAGCATCTGCCTGCACTCCGTGTTCAGGACTGCTTGGCCGTTCTGTCGCCCCTGGGACAGCTGAAATCTCTGACACCATTTTCTATACATGTGTCTGTCAGTGCAACTGCATCTTTTTTTATACAGGCGGCAGCAGGGAATGCTTCAAGTCCTTCTTGGGTGACACCAGATGTTAGAACCTCCATGCTGGGGCACAGATGGATTTTGGGCATGGTTTATCCAATTTAAGCTTTTAGGAAAAAAAAGGGTTGTCTCACCAGCACCAGGAAGGCCCCTCAGCCAGCTATGCTTACACACCCCACCCCCCAGCACATGGGGAAACCCCACCTTCCTGTGCTCAGCAGGATGGATCATCTGGTGCAGGCCACCCGCAAGCCCCGCTCTGTGGCCAAGCACCTGAGCTTCTGCACGTCCCTTCCCCTGCAGCAGCTAAGCTATCCTACCCAAAATGCCTTTCCCCCAGTCGTGACATGCCTCTGGACACAGATGCCGAGTGTCTCTGCGGTGCCCTGCCTCCCCCTCTGCAAAACAACCCTCACAGCCAAAGTTGGGCAGAGCTGAGCTGCCTCCTGCCATCCTTTAATTAGAGAGCTGTCAGAGCCTTATGGCAAGCAGCTCGGCAAGCCACGGGCTTCCGACTGCAGAAGCGATGGCATGAGAAGAGTTAGAGCAACCCACACCAAACAGGAAATGAAATGGGCAACACAGGGTTTTCTCTTTCTCACCTTCAATAGTCTTGACCTGACAAACACGGTTCACCATGGCAATCTTCCACCACTAACAGTAGTTTGGGAATGAGCTTTGACTCGTCTGCCAGGGCTCTGAGTTCTCCTGTGGCTCACAGGAGTGCTGTGCACTGGTTGCAGGTAGAGGGACGCGGATCAGCGTCCTTCTCTTGGCACCCTGCCTGGCCGCCGGGGCGGTGCCGCTGCCTGCTCTCGCGGAACCTGGCCTTTCCTCACTGTCTGTTCTAACCGAGAAAGCAGTTCCCAGAAAACAGACAAGTTACTATATTAAGGTGATCCTGTCCTCGGTGTCGCTTTGTTTCTGGGGAGTCGTAAGCAAATTGAGTTCAGAGTATACACAGAGCAGCACAGTCCCTGTGTCAGACGAAAGGACAGTCCAAACGGGGAGAGAGGGGGCAAGAGGGAAAGCTCTGTGTTTGCATTCATCGCTGACATGATGGATTCGCCCTTCCTGGAAGCAGCCTTAGCATAAATAAAGCCCGTAAAGGCCTTTGTGCAAGAACTCCCTTCACTACCAACAGTCATGGAGTCGCAGATAATAAAAGACCTGACAGCTCATCTTGCATTACTCCCTGTAATCAGCAGGATTTTCCCTACTGAATATTCACCGAGGTTGCTTTATCGAGTACGCCGCTGAATTCTCCAGGGATGGGACCTTAGCAGATGCCCTCAGGAACACATTTTTCCATACTTGAAGGATTCTTACTGCAAGGAAAAAAACCCAAATGTCTGATGTACAACATAAAAAGTCATCTCTGACTAAGTTTAAAACAGTGAGGGCCATTTGTAAGTCACAAATAGCAAAGGTATTCAGCACTGTAGGGTTGGTTTTTTCCCCTCCAAGTATTTGCCTTTTTTTTTTTTTTTTGCATTGTCTTGAGTTTATTGCACTTTGCATCAACATCCACTCTCCATCATGACACAGTGTAGACATTTGTGGCCCATTACATCTCTTTCCAGCTTTATCCCCATCTCAGACTGCAGCGGCTGAGGCTCTTCTCATATGCCATTTTCTCAAAGATTGCTATCATCAACTTTGCTGCCTTTCTCCTCCTTTAAAAGATGTCTCAGGAAAAACAAAGTACTATGGAGACAGAAGGGCTGTGCTCGTCCATACAGCACCATTAAGCAGCCAGTTGTGTGAGTGAGGTAACATCCTGGCATCGCGCTCTTCATGGCAAACTACATGTATGGGTCACACATGTTATGGCGTAACATATTTGTTAAATCTATTTATTGCGCATCTTCGACCACTTTGCCTACCTTCATCACACACTGCCATCTGTTCTGTGGCTGCCACCCCCAATCTACTCTCCTGAGTATCTATGGAGGGCTGCCAGGAAAATGGTTCCTCCTTTTCTTGCCAAATTTGGAATTTCAGTTGCAAATTTACCCTAGTGAGAATGCCAAGGGGAGACAGAGTCAATGCCAAACCTGCTCCAGCTTTCCTGTTGGGCGCGTTTTCAATTCTGTCATGGTAGATGAAAAGGGGAGCTGACTCCCATCAGAAAGTGGTCGTGCCCAGGACTGCAAGAGGAATCAGCACTTGTGCCTGGCCCAGGAAGAACGAATCGTCAAAGACTTCAAAACTGCAGTATCTGCAGGATCAGAAAATAATCCTGTTACTGACACGCATGACATTCTCCAAGCCCTGTACTTTTTGTCCTCACAGAAACTAACACACCTGGCTGCAATGACTGAAGGTCTTTTTGAAAACAGATCCAATAAAACATGACAAAACCTACACCACTCCCAGAATCATTTTTCCACAGAACAGGCTTGTGTAACAGCTACAAGTGTTTTACGTTTGCACGTAACATGGCCACCCTGCAACTGTGTTAGAGAAAGCTTTATACAATGCTGTACCACCAGGTGTGGTCCACACGTACGTATGTTTCAGCAGATTTTCCCAAGTCAATTAGGGCTTTCTCTGCACAAGTTCCCCATAAAATGAGGCAACTGTACTTCTTCCTATAGGATGCCCTGCAGGTGCTCTTATCTGGAGACAATATCTGCTCCCCTCTGTGCTCTACTAGCACAGCAGCCAGGCATGAGACACTGCTGGAATTACCAGTCTTTTCCTGGTGACTCATCCAAGCTGATCATTTGTGTGGGAGCACACTTGAAATGATCCAATTTACTTGTTCCCCTGAAAGACCAGAGAAGCACCCGCCACAGTGGGGTCTCTGCTGGAAATATGTACGGCAGAGGGAGCAGAGTTCATACAATGATGGAATCATTGTACGTAGATAGAAGACTGGTTTGGGTTGGAAGAGACCTCAAAGTCCATCTAGTTCCAATCCCCTGCCATTGGCAGGGACACCCTTCACCAGCCCCCAGGTTGCCCAAAGCTCCATCCAACCTGGCCTCAAACACTGCCAGGAACGGGGCAGCCAGCTTCTGAAGTCCTGGAGGTCCTGGCAAGCCCCCTTCCCACTGCCTGTCCCCATCCTCAGAGGCGAGGACCCAGTCACAGAGCTAGTTACTCAGGAAGTTCCTTTATCTGCCTGGCCTGCTGGCCTCCCACCATCTCAGTTTCCCCAAGGCTTTAGAGTTCAAGCCTGTGTGGATAATGGCCTGGAATACAGGCTCATTTCGTTAAGACAGCACTTGCACCAGGGATGCTATTTAAGATTGTCATGGAGGGGGAGAGAGTCATCCAGGCTCATTGCCACTACGCAACAGTGATGATGGGAGACTCGAAAAACACAGGCAGAGCAGAAGGTGTTAACCTCAAACATGATGAAGGCAACCTGTTCCTGCCCCAGCCACATCCTGAGAGGTCACATACTGGGTGACACGACTCCCTCCCAGGGCCAGATGGACCTATACAGGGCTTGTACCTCATAGCCGGGCTGCTTTGAGGTTTTACAGGGGACTTCAAAGCTGTGTGGGCCCAGCGGAGGGGACGAATTTGCTCCCAACAGGAAGCGTTTCTCCACCCCTCGGCTAAACTGTAAATTTAAAAGCAAACACAAATTGCAACTGGCTGCTTTCAACATCACACGCCAAAGAAGTGTCAGGCTCAGTGATACCGGGCAGAAGTAGTGCCCAATATTAGAGATGGAAAATTAATTTCTATTAGCCTATGAGCCTGTCATTCCTGGGCAAAGATGTCTGTGATGAATTCCATCTCTTCTTATGTTAACAAATTGCCCGCACATAGACTGTAGTATCTCCAAGATTTACTCACTATTTGAATATACTTGCCAAATATTTACTTGCCAGAGAGTTATTCCTGGAGAAATTCTTGACCTGCAGCTCATTCGCAAAGCGGTTGCTACTGGCGTTGGGTAGCTGAAATTGAAGGCGTTTTGCTGGGACACGCAGGCCACCTTGGTATTGTCTCCACCACCCAAAAAGCCATGGATACAGCTCCCAAAGTTGGGTTTGTGCAGCCTTTCGCTGATACTTGTTTTAATTTGACTGTTTCCAGAAACATTCCTCTAAGGTCTAACCCGGACCTGGAATGAAAAGGTGTGTGCAAACAGCCTGACCGAAGGAATTGCTTGTTTATGTGCTGAGAAACTGTCGTCAGTGTCGTTCGCTGTGCTCTGGGCCCAGGGCATGTACAGGATCGTACCCAGCTGCAGAGAAGTTGCCTACAGTAGATACACAGCTAAAACTCCCATGAACACTGTCAGAGTCTCCTTCTTTGGGCAAAACTAGGCAGCCTGGATTCTAGCCTTCCCACCCAGGTGGTTTTTCATTCAGGCAGATAATAATTGTATCTCAAGGCTACTAGAAATAACCAATCCATAATTAAAAGGCTGCTGGTTTTAATGTACGTAGAAAGGGCCTACCACTCACTTTAAAGGTAAATTATAAATCAAACGGCATTTCCTTGCCACTGGCTAGCACTTTATTTCTCTGCAAGTTGGCACCACTCCAAGGCTCAATATTTAGGAGGCAAAGCACAATTGTTGTCCCTCCTGGACTTCATGGAAAAGGTGGCTATTTCCAGAAAGAAAAAAAAAAAAACCCAAAAAACAGTTCCTTCTGTTAGAAATAAGCAACGTGTCAGTGATTTCAATAATTTGTTTGGTCTTACTCCCTCCCTCCATCCATTCACCCACCCTCTTACTCAAACTTTAGACAGGCACTGTGGGAGGAAAAGGACCTCTTCTCCCAGCTTCTTGATCAAAAGCATGTTTTTCCTTAAGATCCTTTGGAGTTAACTCCGCATCAATCCGTCTCTGTGTCAGACTGGGAGTTAGCTTGAAGCTCTGTGTAAGATCATGTGATCATCTTTTACTGGAGCAGCCAAAATGAACTGACTTTTGAGACGTGATCAATGCCTCCTCCCTTTTGTTACACCATTCATTAAAGGAACGTAAGATACGGCTTTAATTACAGTTGTGCTGAACCAGCAGCTGAGCTCTTGACATTGTTATGAAGTTTCAAATCAAAGGCTGAGATGCGTGGCTCTCCCCTGGCAGAACTCCTGCTTGCTTAGATCTAGACCTGCTTGGTTCCCAGAAGAACATGGCAAATCCTTTGGTTTGTACAGACACACAGACCTACCTACTTAGCTGTGGCTGGCCCATAGCCCTTTCTCCTCACTGTAGTAGTTAGGAGTAGATATGTATGCTGGATGTAAACTAGGAGAGCTTTCCAGAGACTCCAACAGGTCACCAGGCTCTACCACATGGTAGAGCTGGCTTGTTTGTACCCATGGAGGATGCAGGCGATATAGCTGATGATACAGCCTCATGGTCTGGAAAAATCACAGAATTTTAGGAGCGGAACATAGTTCACATAGGAACATGTCCAGATTGGTCTTGAATGTCTCCAAATAAGGAGACTCCACAACCTCTCTGGGCAGCCTGTTCCAGTAAATAAATAAGAGAAGCAGAACCAGTAGACCTAGAGGGACCGGTTTCCCAAAACCCAAAAAGTAATTAAGCAGAACCCCTATCTCACAAGGTGGACCTGGGCAGGTGGGGAGGCAGCAGTGTGATACCTTCACACAAAAAGAGATGATAGGCAGCAGGTAAAATGACAGAGGTATGGGTGAATGAAGAATGGGGAAGAATTTGCTTAGCAGTGGTGGCAATGTGTCTTCCTGACGTTCCCCTTACCCTGGGCTTGTTGGTGGACTTGGAACGTTTTGCGGTGTTCACATACAGCTTCCATAGGTGCTTTCATGAGTCCTTCCCAGCAAAGCACCTGAGCATCCTGGAGCAGGGTGTTGGTGAGAAGTGAGCTAGGATGCTGGGTGGGTGCCTACACTACCTGACTCTCCAGTCACCCAGAAGAGACTGGCCTCTTCTTCCTGCCCCAGCATGCCCTCCCTTCCCTCTAGATGCACCACAAGGAAAACTCTGCTTGCTCTTTCTCAAGTTGTGCTTAGGTGCGTCAGTGTGTTCATCCTTTTAGAGAGGTCACAGTGCTCCACTTACTCCTTCCTGGCACACAGATTTAAGGAGCTCCTTGGTGGCACAGGTTTCCACGGCAGTGCAGAGGTCAATACAAACCTAAAGGAAAGTCCTGCCGGCTGCACTGCTTATGCAAATGGTGCCAAACCTCACCACCTTTTACACCCACCCCTCTCCAAATCACAAACATGAGCTGGCAAATCACGTGAGGAGCTGTGCAGGACAAAATGAGTTCAGGTCCAGATGGTGCCAGTTTTGAGGGAGACATGGGAGTGCATAATAGAGCCCTGAGCGCTCTGAGGTGTGAAGGGGAGTCCATGCCACCAGCGCGGGGTCCTGCGGCAGCCACACATGAGGCGCAGGGGAGGCCCAGGCAAAAGGTTAAGCAGGAAAACTTCACTGTGAAAACATCTGATTTATGTTTCCTCACCCGCTGCAGCAGCTAGTTTTTCATTGGTTTCCTGTTCCCTAAGGAGGCACTTTTCCCTTGTAGCATCTCAGTACAACTACAGCCCCAAGAGACCCTCAGGTGTCCAGGGTGGGTCAGCAGCAATGGTCCTGTCTCCTCATAGAAGCCAGGCAGGGCATCAGCTTGAAGTCTGCATGCACCCCAAATCCTTCCTTTCCCTCCTCCCCCTTCACACACACTGCTCCTGCACTCCCACCCAAACTGCAGCATGGGTCTTCTCCTCAGTGGGCCAGGAGAAAGGAAAAACACAGCTAAATGAGGAGCTTACGTAACACCAAACCAAGAGCCATTGTTTCTGTGAAACCCCTGTGTGAAAGTAAAAAAAAAAAGCACCCAGGGAGACTGGAGGACTCTCTCTCTGGTATGGGTGCCCACCTCACTAGGCCTCTGCCCACCCAACTGCTGATGCAACATGTGTATCTGAGTGACAAAAACAGGATGCTAACATTTGGTAAGGGAAAAGCTGAGAATTTGCTCATTGTTACTTTTTCTAGATTTATGCGTGTATCTATTTTGAACATTTATTAACTTTCATTATTAATAATAATCATCATCATCACCATCACAGAATCACAAGGTTGGAAAAGACCCTTAAGATCATCAAGTCCAACTATCCCTGACCTCTCCTAAACCATGTCCCTGAGCACCTCATCTACCCATCTGTTAAATACACCCAGCGATGGGGACTCCACCACCTCCCTGGGCAGCCTGTTCCACACCCCAACAGCTCTTTCCATGAAGAATTTCTTCCTGACATCTCATCTGAACCTGCCCTGGTGCAGCTTGAGGCCATTCCCCTTGTCCTATCACCTGTCCCTGGGCAGAAGAGACCATTGCCCACCTCTCTACAGCCTCCTGTCAGGTCATTCTAGGCAGGGACAAGGTCTCCCTGCATCCTCTTCTCCAGGCTAAACATCCCTGGCTCCCTCAGCTGCAGTAGCAGTAGCAGTAGCAGTAGCAGTAGCAGTAGCAGTAGCAGTAATAATAATTCTTTATCCATATTCCATTTTTCCCAGCATCGAACCTCAATGTCCTCATCAGATTCCATGTACCTTTTACTGCAGCATCACGAATCTGTCAAATGCCAGTTGGGTGCCTCCCATTGATGGGTTTTAAGTGCCATCCCTCCTTTAGCCATCTGCGTCTGTTGGAAGAAGAGACATCCTCTAGTATGATGGACAAAGCACTAACCTCCACCTCAGTAGGGGAAATAAGTTCAGTCAGGGAAGAAATGGCTCATTATCGCTAGGAAATACAGAAATCTTGAAATGCCATTTCTCAGACTGCTTGAAAAACCCTACTTTAGAAAGATACCACTTAGGAGGGAGTTGTCTAACTGAGGTGTTGATGGGTCTCAGCTAGGTCCTGACAAGAAAAATCACTTGCTCCTCTTCTGGTCCCCACCACGGTTGGCTCAATCCCTTGACTCTGCGGAGTCTGGTTAACTCATTTCATAGTCACTCATGGCTGAGCAATGATATGGAAAAAAGTAATATGTAATGGAAACCGTGACCTGTCAACTCGTGTGGGCTGGTGCCAAGGAGGCTGCTAATTATAGCCCGACATGTAAATACTCCTGGAAGATGATTGTACTTATTTGGACTAGTGCAATATTAATTAAATACTTTGATTATTTCTGAGATAGACTTTGGGAAGGCGGAGGAGAGGTTGTGAAGGGAGTTAACCTTTTCATTGCTGAGAACAAACTTATCTTCCCCAGAAACTGCAGCAGAAGGCTGAGTTCACACACACCTCGCCCCCCNTGACCTACTCCCATGACACCTCCCTTCATCCTTTGCTTGCCCTTGGTCTCCCTTGTCCCAGTGCCCACGCCAGTTCCTCAAGATCACTACTCACCTGCCTCCTCCAGCAGACAGAAACCCAAAGGGGAGGGATGAGGAAGAGCTTCTGGCAGGGAACCAGGGTGGGGCTTGTCCAAGGCCAGAGTCCCCAGCTTTTCAAACTTCTGCACTCACCAAATTCCCAGTGATACCTGTTTCCGGAAATGATGGGAACAGCCCCTGCACCAGGGTCCCCACCAGCATCCAGGTACTGATACAAAATTGTCCCTCCTGCCTCTGGCTGCCATGGTGCCACCTTACTGGAACAGCCCCCAGCTGCACAGCCCAGTGTATGGAACAGAAAGTCTCAGCCGTATCTTACGCTGCAGCTGGAGCACACAGAGCATCACTCGGCCATGATGGGGATGGATGTCTCAGAAAATGCACCTGCAGCTGCCGGGAGATGGGGGACACACAAGGGGAAACTGGTGCACAAAACTTCAAACCAGAGGAGCTGAAACCAGTAAAAAACTACTGGAGCCTTTGGTGGGTTCGGAAACGTCAGGAAAAGGTGCCACTGTCTGTCTGGCCCACACCCAGGGGAAAGCAGCCAGCCATGACATTGTGTGTGAGGCAACTGCGAAGAACAGGATGCGCCGGGGAAACCAAGGAAAATGGAGTTGGCTTTTCAGTTCACAAAAGACTCAAAGCGGTGCTTGGGCTCTGCTGCACTTCTCTGGGACTGCTGAATAACCTGCGGGTGTCCTGGGTGTGCCGGCAGCCTGGGGCTGCCCTGCCAGCGAGTCAGCTGGGGCAGAGGCAGGCTGCAGGCAGCCCTGGGCCAGGGTGCTGGTGGGCAAATCTGCCTTCCCAGCCTGGAGCTTGCTTCCAAGCAAGCCTCAGGCCACATTCCAAATGAGCTTTGAGATGTTGAGCTATTGAGTCCAGCAACATCTTTGAGTGACTTTGGGGACAGTCTTTTCCAGCAAATCCTTCACATCAAGTGAGCCAAAGCTCATCCTCTGTTACGGCCTTGGGACCATCGCATGTTTGCATCATTTTGGTGCAAACTAAACCTGCTGTTCTCGCACAATGTCACACCATAGCATGCCTCAGTTTCCCTCCCCACTGAGCACCATGGCAGCAAATCCTGCCTTGCCCCCAGGCAGTACCGGAAAAGCAGGCAGCATGGAGAAGCCAAATCTTGCTCCTCCCAGAGTTTTTGTGCCCTGACCAAATCATTTACACCTGCTCATTTACAGGTGGTCCAAATAGGCCACTGGCTCTGTTCTGACTGTACCAAAAGAATCTCCCCCAGTTGTCATCAACATACCTGGGTGGGAGCACCAGGGGGGAACTGAATCCGTGCCTCTGTGGGAAGCCTGATAGCTCTGCTTTACCCAGGTAATGACCCTGGTCTCCCATTCATCTTTTCATTGCAGTCTGTAGGATGAGGGAATTCAATCTCTCTCGTCTGGAGCAGATAAGTAAGAGATGGCTGTGGGTCAGAGCTGCCACTAATGCACTCTCAAGGACTCTCCAGAGCTGCACAGCATTGTCTTGAGGATGCAGGGGAAGGACAAGTGCCATTTCTGCCCCTGGAAGGCAGAAGATGTTAAATCAACATAATGAAAGCTGATGAGAAACAATAGAGGCATCAGGACAGTGCAGAGAGGGAGAGTTATGAGACCTGGATGCCGTAGGCCCGAGAGGCACAGGGACATGCATGCTAATTTCTCCTTTCTTCTGCCGCCCTATGGACCACTGGATTCTCCTGGGCCATCGACTGTGTAAAAGCAGAACTCCTGGGAATGGATGGTGTTGTGCAATCCCCAAGTGCCCCCCTGTGAGGGTGGGGTGCCAAGGCCACCTGCTCTAGCAGGATTACCAGCTGGGAACATGCCAGGGACACCCTGGGATGGCTGCAGATTTCTCCCCTCCTTGCCCCCCCAACAGGAGGCACAAACCCCCATGGCAAATGCTTAGATGGAGGGGTATATTCCCTGTGCATCCTGGAAGCTGTCCCTCCTGTCCCTCCAGATTGCAGCTTTGCAAACACCCAAAGTGCACAGAAGCAATCTCTCACACTACCTCAAGGAGTTTGGGTCTCAGCCAGTCTCCTCAGGATATTTTCCCTGGCCAGCAGTGCATTCACCATACCCCCTACACACACACATCCCCCCCACCCCAGAAAAAAACTCCACTGGAGACATGCAGGTTCTTCTCAGTCTGTAGGTGAGTGAGAGCACAGGAAAGCAGAACAGGCCAAAGACAAAAGCTCAGGTCAGAGGAGGTGAAGAAACCCCAGGAATGAGCTCAGAGATGCTGCACTAATCCTACATGTCGGGAACAGAGAGGTAGAGAGGAGCAGAGCTTTTTCTGCCCAGTCCTTTTTCAAGGAAGAGCAGCTTGAGATTAATAGCTGGACTTGGAGTTAAAGGGTTGCAGCCACTCACAGAGGCAAACAAAACCAACAATTGATCAAAGCTGCCATTTTTTTACCTAGAATTTGTTTGTTCAGAGGCACTATCTGCTCCTCGTGCTGATTGTCTCACTGCACAATCACCGTCGGCGGCTTCCCTCGCCCTCCCGTAACGATCCTCTGCATGGACTCCTTTACTTTCCAAATGCATTTCCAGGGACGATAAGAAAGTTGCAGCATAAATTAAACAAGATGCCCAGAGACTCCGATTCAAAACTGACGCGGCTGAATTCCTAAGTGAGAGGGGGAAGAAAGAGCGAAGCTAAATGCTGCCTGCCTGGCGGCTTCTCCCGCGCCACGCTCACACCAATTAAGCGTAGCTGCACAGGCAGGGCGGCCAGGGGAGCACCTTTGTGTGCACATGCTAATTTGCTCGCAGGCTCTGGTGCACAATTAATAAAAGCGCCGCTCCACACATTCCCAAAAACAAAGGAGGAACGGCGTGAACACTGGGCAGCATAGAGGCTGAAAGGGGGACACGCACAGCTGGATCAAAGGCGAGTCAGATTCCGGGAAGGTCGGTGCTGCACACCCAGCGCTTGCCATCGGGGTCACCGGGCACTGTGTGTTTAAGTCCCTGTTTGGCCATTCAAAACTTCATGCTGCCAGGACAAAATAAGGAGAGGGGAGAGAAATTTTCCAAGGCAGGAGAAAAAAAAGTACAGGGAATCAAATTCAAACCCAGGAGAAATGGGCCTCAGGTGCCTTACACAGAGTCCTAATGTCTACATTGGGTAGCAAGAGGGCAAGGAGACATCTATCTTCAGAATAAAATGCTGGCTTTAGTTTGGAAGGATGAATGGATGGATGGTCAAGTTGCTGCTTCTCTACTGCCTCCTTTCTCTTTCCCCTTTATCAGCTTAGATCAGCTTTTTAAAAGGACAGGAGCAAGCAGAAATTAAATGCTCACTCTCAAAATGAAGTTGACATGAGCCTCTGGCTCTGAGGACGGATTAGTTCTGAAGGCATACGGTGCACAAAACGGGGCTGGTGAGGGCTGGCGGTGGAATTCCCAGTAGGGACATGTTCCTTTAAAACACAGATTAAACAGGGAGGAAATGCACAGCGTATGAATTTGAATTTATCCTGGGCCTTGCCTGGTCTCACTTCGTTTGATGAAGCGCATTCTCCTTGTTGCATGTCAGTTATTTGCGTTATTTAAATATGTATCGTCGGACGAACATGTCGACCCTGAAACAGATCAACAGACGTGCACAGAAACACATGTGTGCACCAGACATCAGGAAAGGATGCCCACACCAGCCCATCGGGCAGATAACAAGCGGACACCCCTGCGCTCGGTGAGACGTGAGTAACAAGCACCCTGGTCCCTGGCGCATTCGCAGTGCTGCCCTTGCAGCAGAGGCTCCTCTCCTCAGAATAATTTGAATGCAGGCTCTGCTCATCGCCACAGGAATGCCAGAACCCGGCAGGAGCCCTGCGCCTCGCCAGTGCCTCTGCTAATCTCTGGTACGTGGAACTGCTTGTCTGTGAGATAGTTATTATTCTCCCTTTCATCTGCGTAAGTTCACAGCAGAGGAAATGCAGGAGAGCTACATTTAAATTGGATAAAATCCCTGTGCCCGGCGATCCTCCAAAGTTAGTGTTATTAGCAAAGATGTTAGTAGTCGATATCGCACTCTTCTGGCCTCTAACGCTGTATAAAAACCTACTCTGGATTCTCCTGAAACACAGTTGTTTTTCTTAAGTGATTCCCATTCTTACAAGGAGTTTCTGCCCACGGCTTCTGCTCCAGGTGTATGAAGATCTGGGCATGGCACAGACTTCACGGTGAGCGCTCCTGCCTCTGAATTCTGCTATTTGCCTCCAACTCACGAGAGAAAGCAACATCCTCCTGCGAATACCCTGAGAGGGCACCAGCCAAAATGTGGGCTTAAATTTTGCAATTTATCTTGGCTGCACACCCTGGCTACACACCCTGGCTACAGGAAGGGTCAATTTTTTCCAGTATCCATATGAGCGGTGTGGACAGGCCTGAAAGAAAACCGGATCTTCCTGACCTTTACAACGGGGCTCGTCTACCCCAGAAGTCCAGAACAACAGTGATTGTTGGTCTTAGCTCTGGTGAAAAGTTCCTAAAAAGAGCAGGTAGAACCTGGTGTGACAGGTAATTATTTTACCAATGTATTATGTTTTTGTTGGTGAAAGATCAACCGGACACTTCCCTCAGCACAAAATTTGATGGGTCAGATTTTCAGCAGGTGCAAACCATCATGGTGGACTCATTGGAGGTACTCCAGTATGAACCAGAGGAGGTGCTTTCCAAAACAGCCAACCTAGGCATTCACGTTTAGCCTACCATTCTCTTGGCTGTCCACCATGAAATTTCCAAAAGACATTTTTATCTTTCAACCTCAGCATGAGAGATGATGTTCCTTGAGCAGCAGGAGAAATGACATGTTATTTGCTGTGGGTTTGCATTGGTTTAGAGTGGGACTTTCAGAGGGCTTTAAGATGCAGGCTCCAGTTGCAGTTTTCCGTTCTGCTGGGGCACTCATCATCTTTCTCTCTGGTTCCCTGATGCTTAATATGGTGCAATGACACACTGTGTCCTTTCCTTCAGAAGGGATTAACGAGATGTTTTGCACTCCCTCTCCCTCCTCAGCTCATCCAAATGTTTGCACAAAACCTCTAAGACCCTAACAACTGCAGGGTTTTGTCATATCTGGCTGAAATGACCAGGGAGTTTAGAAAGCATTAGCTGGAAGATGATTTCATGATGGCACTAGTCTTCTTTCCCTCAGAAACCGGGCTGAAACCAGGCAGGAAATGCAACAGAAGTTCTGAAATAACACGCCTAAGACAGACAGATGGCCATTAACACCCCCATCGCCACATTTGCTTCCAGAGAGATGGGGATCTTCACTTTTACTCTGCCCTGCCGCAGAAAGCTGAAAATGATGTGTTAGAGAGAGAATATCTGGGCTGCCGGGGGAAAGATTCTGAACTACAGATCTTCACCAGACAAAGCCCAATTTCCCCTTCACCCTTAAGGTGTTTGGGGGGTGTTGTAGCTTTTTGTTTTTTTTTAACCCATCAGACATCAAGATGGCTCTGTTCATCAGCATCTGGGTTTGGGTGCTGACAGCCGACAGTGCCGGCAGAGCTGTGCGAAGAATATCGTTTCCTTTGATAGTGGCTGCAGCAGCAGCACAGGGAGTGGCCAGCATCCCTCTACCAATGGCAAACCTGAGGCAACATCGCACAACATACAGGTGATTTACATAATTGATGCAAAGCAGCATCCTACTGTTCAAATCCTCTCCCTGAAGTCAGGTAATCTTCCATCCCCATCCTACAGTCTCTTCTCTCACGTTTTCCAGCCTCTTAGAATTCCTCCTACTCACCCGTCGCCATCTCTCGTTCCCACCCAGGCACTCAGTTCCTCTTCACACCAGGCACCTGATGCCTCCGTTGCGTCTCTCTGCTCTTCCAGCCACTTACCTACCACTCCCACTGGCAGAAAGAAGATCCGTGGGAAGCAAGGACATTTAACTTGCTAAGGTGGAAAGGAAGGGAGAGACTGTCAGACATGGTCATTACCCATCTGAGCAGCCTGCCAACCCCCCCCCCCCAATGGAAACAGCAGCAAAGTTGGTTGCTAGAGAAACTTACGTAGAAGATGGAGCCATTGTTTTCAGGTGGTGGCAAGATGGCAGTCACATGTGGCATCTCAAAGACAAGGCTTTGTCTGGGACTGAGAGCTCCAGCTAGCCACGGAGGCGGCCAGCCTCCCCAGGCACAAGCAGAGCTCCCCTGAAGACACCTAGTAAGTGATACTGGGAGACATACTGGATGAAACAATAACCTAAAAAAAAAACCCCTAAACCCCTAAAACCTGACGGCAGCTTCTATGCTTTACATCCTGTGCAGGGCCGGGCCTGGAGCTAGCACACAGCTCTCTCCACCTCTGCCTCTCTTAATGGGCATCTCTGCCTGCCCACGCTCAGAGTCTGCCAACAGCTGGGACGTGCCCATGTGTGGCACTGACATCTGTCCACAGCTGCCACCTTCAGTCAAAGAAGCTCGACTCCCGTTTATAAATAATTGCCAGAGCAGCTGCTGGTGGGGCTGGGGAAGAGGACTCGGGAAGGTCACAGCACAGGTGCGTCATGCCCAGCACCTGAGCCGTAAGGACTGCTCCAGGCCACTTGCTGCAGCATGGCTCCCCTGCCCGGGGCAGGGACGAGCTCAACTCTCCCCTTCCTCTCATAAAATGCAGGGTGGGATGATCACTCAGGTGGGATCCTGGTAGTGCCACAGGCTCTGAGCCATGCCGTCCCCTCCCAGAGGAGCAAGGGCTGGTGCTGCCACAGGAAGGAGCCAAAGAACGGCATGTTTGTCACAAGGGGCAAACTACACAGGAAGAGGTTAGTCAGTGGTGGGAAGGACTGCCACCTCCTCCTGCCTCTCTCTCCAAGCCTGCCTGGGAACAAGAAGAGGAAACTCACCACAGAGATAGAAATGCAAACTCTACTTTTCACTATCTGAACTTCCCTAGGTTCAGATCCACTTGGTCATCCCTGGGGCCTTTTGTCTTTGTCCGCTCTTTTAAAAGCACTCACCAGTCTCAGATCAGGACAACTGCTGGGGCTGGGGCTGGCCAGGCGGTGGGTGCATAGGACCTGGCAAGACCTCTGATGGGTGGAAATAGTGGGCACCTGCCTGCTGCCTGCATTCTGGGGAGGAGCCCACAGGCTCCAGGCTTTCCCAGGCAGAAGAGACGGAAATCCACGCTGCTGAGTTCCTCCCTCTGGCCAGGTAACCTCCCAACGGCGTGAGGTGCCACAGGCTGGCCATCTGAGCCATGCCAGATGCTGCCCGGCAGCTTGGGCCACCTCGCAGACTGTCAGAAGAACTGGGGATTAAATACACCATCACGTGTAAATCCTGTGTTTAAACAAATAATTCTCGCAGAATAACAGGCAGGCATTTCCACATGAAGCAAATCTGACACCTGACTCTTCGCCTGGCTTCTCCCAGGAGAACATTTTAATGAGGCCCACAGCTGTAATATCACACAGAGAACATTAACAATGCTAATTATCTGAAGTTTAGCCCATGAATACTCAACCGACCATGCCTTGGAGATGAATTGTTGTTTTGGCCCGAACGAAGCACCGGCGGCTTGCAGAGCGAATTGAGGCTTGCGAGAGCATCAGTCACAAGGCACTAGGAACACAGACACACAGGCAGCCACCACAGCAGAGTTGGTAAACAGAAGAGGTGCCTGGACAGACGGCAAATCTAAGATTGCAGAGAGAAACTGCCTCAAGGTGGCCAAACCCCTCCTGAGGAAACATAAAAGGTGTTGATGGGTCTTTCGGCATCGTCTCCTACAGGATCCGCACAGGGGAAGGGGGAATATTGGAGGAATTCTCCTGCCAGGCAGCCGCAGCTGGCGCTGACTAAGCCTTGCGCTGCACTGGGAGAAGTCAGAAGTCCACACACACATGCAATGTGTGAGCGAGCTCTTGCCTGGAAGAGATCCAGGGCCTTTGCTTCACACCATATGCACAGTCATTCTGCGGCTCAAGGTCACCGCAGCGGTACCTGGGTGCGCTGGGATGACTGCTCTGAACTGACTGGCTTTGCTCACGCAGGATCCCAGTGCCGGGGCTCAGTCTGCAGCACGATAAACAGAGCAGCACGTACCCCACGGCACGAAGCTCCACCATCGCTGCCACCTTGAGCTCTGTATCGCAAACACCATGGGGTGGTGCACGACGAGGGCCCTCCTGCAGCAGAAGAGGAGGTTTGGTCCACCCCAGGTGTCTCTCAGAGGGAGACATGAATTTTGAGCAGTCTGTGTTGCTCAGCTCTAATTGAGCACAAAAACATCACATGGTAGGCAATAGCCCATTAGCAACACCGCGTGCTGAGGGGCCTTTTAATTATTTTTGCGTTCCCAGAGGACTACAGAATGCTCTTCGTAAGCATGGCGCGGGAATGCCAATTAGGTGGCCTCCAGCCCTGCTAGACAAGGTCCGGTCACATCACCTTGCGTCACAGGCTGATCCCTGCCCTCCATTTTCTCCCCAAGTCTGCTGCTCTCCGCCGTGAAATATTTATTAAAGGGAGCTGCTGCCTGTCGCGAATGTTGAGTCCCCTGTCTCCTTGCCAAGGTCAGGCTGCCGGGAAGGTACTTCTGCTCTCCGTAGCTTCTCCTCAAGACTGGTGGGTCTTTCTTCCATTCAGAGCAGGCAGGCAGCCTTGGGGAAGAGGCTCTTTCAATTCCTAAGGATTCTGATTTCCGTGAATAAGGTGAGCATGTAAAAAAATATAATAATCAAAACCGCTGCAGCAGAGGCTGCGGAGCAGTGAGCTGTTGTGGTGTCAACACAGGCAGTTGCACCAGGGCCTTTTGGGAGCACATAATAAAACCCCATTAAATCAATGTCTACTCTTAAGAAAGGCCACCTTCGGTGCTGCCCATCGCTGTTGTAACTTCTTAGGAAGCTCCTACACATAGAGATTAAATCTTGGCCCCACAGAAGCATCTGGGAGTTTCACCCTCTGCTTATGTGGTGCCAGGTCTGTGAACCCCCTGAGTTTAGCTGTAGTCTGCTGAGTTTGGACTTTCATACAGATTTTGTGCCAGGAAAATGCTGAATGCTTCAACCACACGCTGTTTAATAACCTTTTATCAGCTGTGCTGAATGAAGTAAGCAGGCACAGCATAACTTGCTTGAGAAGGACTATGGTTAAAGCATCCAATAGATCTTCCTCTCCCAGTATGGGAACTGCTAAAACTGTAGGAAACCATATCCAGGATCAGAAGTAAACTCTGCTAATGCAAGATTTGAGGACCAAAGTACCAGTCTGTCTGCTGAAATAACCTTTGCTAACAGCCACCTCCAAAGTAAGCTTGGGGGACAAAGATGGAAGAGACAAGGGGCAACAGGTCCAAGCTGGAACATAGGAAATTCCACGTGAATGTAAGGAAAAACTATTTCCCTCTGAGGGTGACAGAGCCCTGGGACAGGCTACCCAGAGAGGCTGTGGAGTCTCCTTCTCTGGAGACATTCAAGACCAATCTGTGTACATTCCTGTGTGATTTAATCCAGGTGACCCTGCTCAGGCAGGGGGGGTTGGACTGGATGATCTTTCAAGGTTCCTGCAAAGCAAGGTGCCAGCTAAGCAGAAGCTTCAGGATGTCTGGAGCTGTAGGTGCAGCTCGTTCATTGTGGCAGCTGGTTCCTGGCAAGACCGTATTGTGTTTGCCACCTCTCTTACCTTGGCCGCCCCAGTACGTTCGTTCTCTCCTCGCATGGAAGCACCAACGCTTTCTGCCTGTCCCCTGGGACTCTTCCAGCTCTCCTAAAGGCCATTTGGGCTATAGAGGTGGGAGAGTTGGGACATGGAAAAGCTGCAGATGGGACCCAGCACCAGAACAGACTGACACAGGGCCACAGTGATATTTTCTGTTTTCTCCTCTTTTTCTTCTCTTGTAGTAACTCCTAACGTTTTACTTGCTTTTTTGACACCTGCTCAGCCTTGACCTGTCATTTTCCCCAGAATTAGTGACAATGCTGAGATCATTTTCCTGTGCAGTGATGACTGATTTATAGACCCTCATTATGCATGTGTAATTAGGGTGGGTTCCCCTCTCCCCCCCCACAAAGCATTACTGTGCATTTATCAACAGTAGATTTCATCTGTCACTTTATAATCCAATCCCTCATTATCATGAAAAACTTCTGTAACTTCTCACAGTCATCCCCTGTTTTGACTGCCCAGAACAGTTTTTTTCATTCTCAGTAAACTTCTCACCTCACTTTTCATCTTCTTTTCCAAATTGCTTGTACATAGATTAAAAAAAAATACATGTCTGTCTTAGATCTCTGGGTAATTTTCCTCCTCTGTGAAAACAAACTGTTTATTTACACCTTTACACTCTACTGCTGCAACTAATCTGTGTCTTGTATTGGAACCACCCCAGTGGCAATCACACCGTTATTAAACAGAGTTGTGCTGGAGAAAGCATAGACAGCTATTACAGAAATAAGACCAGCAGCAGTCCCATTTTTAGGACTTTGCATACAAGCTATATTTGTTTAGTCCCATGTTTCTAAACTATCTTGTAAAGTCCTACCACTAAATTTCATCTCTCACTCTACATAGCGTCCAACACCCTTTTTTTTTTTTTCCTTCCCCTAAATACATCACCACTTCAAAGTTCATTAAGACATTCCAGACTATGGCTGATAAAAATCCTCATCTGGATTCAAGATACTAACAGAACAACCAACTCCTCGAGCCTCTGGCACCAAGGCAACGTATGGTCATAAATCCATAGGAAACCAGATTTCATTAGTTCCCTCGGTCATAGAACTAATTGTTTGCTCCTGCGTTGGGCACCTGATGGTGGCTGTGGGCGGCGGAAAGGCCGGCAGCGTTTTAATGCTGTTCTTCTGCTGTGCTTTACTTGATTTTTGTCTCAGGATTATGAGATGCTGGGGATGTAAAACAGCGACTGGGAAGATAGCAGCTGCCAGAAACACAGCCTTCTGTTTTGTACTTTGAGCTGCACATACCGTGTAGAGTTAATAAAAAGTAGCGCTCAGAATAATTTAAAGCAGAAATCTGTTACGTTCCTTCAAAATTACCCGTGCTTGGTTTAATAGATGCTGGATTAATTGCGTGCTGTCTGAGAGCTTTTGTTCCTCTCTGGAGTGGCTGTGGTCTGTGCCACAGAGGTGAATGCTACTCTACTGTATGGCAAATTTGACATTGAAGGGCTCTTTGTAGAAATAAGACTGCCATTCTCTCCCATTGTCCCTTTGATTAAACAGTGCCAGCAAGAGAGACAGTTTTGATGGTTGTTTTCATATTATGGGCATCTGGCTACTAAGAGCTGGGCTGAGATCACCATATCACAAGCCACTTTAGAGATGTCTGTTTAAGCATGTCGATCCCACAGTGATGCGTTCCAGAAACGCATTTGGATATGCACGTTTCGGGGTGAGGTGGGAGGGGGAGAAAAGGCCCATTCTGGGGATGTGTGATGCTGTTTTCCAGTACTCCTCCTCTGGTACCCAAACCCAAAACTTGCTCATATGCCCAAAATAACCCAGGACCATGGATGTCTTTACATCAACAGACTCTGAGGTACTTTGTAACAAAAATAAAGGAAATGTAATATATTACACAGTGGACTCATTCATTAGCTCCTCCCCAGTTACCACTCCTTTAGTAGCTACTCACGTCTGTGCGAATCACCACTTAGTAATGGCTCGTCGATCCCTCAGACGGCTTCAGCTTTGGTCACAGGGATTCCGTTAGCTTATACTGCATTAGGCTGCTGGTATCCTTTGTTTGCCGAACAAACTTTAACACTAGAGTCCTTCCCCAGAGTTTGACCATCTCTTTTTGCTAGCACCGAAGCAAATAGGGAAGATCTCAGGAAGAGAGTGCACCCCTCTCTTTCCACACATCTGTTTGGACATAAAACAAAGGCTACAGGAGCGTTTTTGCCTCGTACTTTTAATTGAAGTGCTTTAATATAAAAAAAAAAAAAGAAAAAATTACATACAAGTTCTAAACTCCTGTTTTCTGCAATCGTTTACACTTTTTTAAAGTTGCAACAGAATAGTAGCTACGTAGGTAGTCAACACTGCTAACAAACTACAGTACAAGTTACTAACAACAGTACAAGATGCTTGAATACATTCTCGCAGATGTGTGTGAACACCCAGGAAATCCTTCAAAGTTGAGAGGTTCTCAACACACATTGCCCTCTTCTCTCAACCCCCATCGGATCTCACTCACGGGTTTCCTAACCACCAAAACACAGAAGGGACGATCCCTGGCTGGTGCAAGCTGCGGAGCTCCGTTAGTGTCCACGAAGCGATGTCATTGTCACAAGCAAAGGGTGTGATTCACCCTGTGCTCGATAGACAGGAGAGAAACATCATGCAAGTTGCCCTGCATGATGAACTGATGGGCTTCCTTTGTCAGTGACGGCTTATGGTATTAAGCAACACATTTTTCTGAGGGTTTTGAGACCAATCTCTTTTTTCTGGAAGAGACCAGACCGGGATGACTGAAGAGCAGTTGGGAGCACACCAGATTCTCATAATGCTTTAGATAAAGCTTGTTAAATTTGCCCTCAAAACCCACCAAGTTTTGAAGCACAAGTATGCACCCCATGACCTCTCCTCCCCCACAAAAGGCTGGCAAAGCTATCAAGCACTTAATAAAACTGAGTGTGAGATAAGAAGAGCAAAGGTCCTCCACACAAGCCATGTCAAAACAAACCTCTACATACACACATTGTAACAATACAGTCACTTCAGAGTTCAAAAGAAAGGTTCACATTTTACAAAGAAGAGAAAGGGAAATGAGGGAAATAACACAAGAAGCTATCCTTACAATTATTTACTGGTTCCCAAACCTTAGTCTGTGGTCACCAAACTAAGTGAATACCAAGCAGCATAGTGTAAACTCCAATGAGGCCTCACAGGCTGTAGCAGCAGGCAACCTGGAGATAGTGTACAGAGCTGAAAAGGAATTTGAAAGAAGCGACGGGCATTTTTCTCCTATTTGGGTAGGTTTCCATAATTGTTTGCATGGTGACAAACACGCTACAGTGACATGTCGTTCCAACCCTGTGAGCCAATCTACTTACCACCCCTAGAGCGGTCATAGAAGGGGTTTTCCTCTGAAGTGGGAGTGATACCTGGGGTGTTCTTCGGGCAGAAGTCCTTATTTTTCCCCTCACTCAATCATTCTGGCTCACCTCTGTACTCACCATGTGACCAACAAGAAGATTGCTTTCATCAGAGGCTGCTGGGTTAGATACAACACTTCCTTTTCACCATTGCCCTGGAGACCAACGTTTCAGTGGCACACTTCAGCCAGCGGCACCCGAAGCTACTCCATGCTAATCACCTACTGCCATCAGATTGTTTCTGGGGGAAGCTATGGAAGCGGGCAAACCCACAACACAGTGAGCTTTCCAAGTCATCAGCACGTTATGAAACCACTGAACAACAGTGGCTGCAGCTCAAAGTGAAGACACTTTAGGGGATACAGAGTTGGCATATTGTAGAAAAAGTGATGGTGGTTCAGAGTGAGATAACTTCTTCAGCTGTATCGCTTCTTTCAGTGACTTTCCCTAATCATGTTAAGCTTTAAGTATTCCTTTTTTTTTTCCTATCTTGAAACCACATTTATTGCATTACAAAAGGTGCTACAATGCCATTGCTCAACATACACATAAGTGATGTAACAGGTAGGGGTACATTTTGTTGTTTCCATAAATGTCAGGCAGATCCCAGTTAGGTGCGACAGAGATAACCTAGAACATCCCCAATGCTGGAAAGGCAACTGTGAGCCTCTGAGCAGACAGACCCCCCCCCTCCTCAAACTAAAGAAGAATTAACATTAGTAGAATATCCCCTGCTTTGTAGCTTACCTAGTTGCTCTAAAATACCTTTCAGCTCAATGTTATCGTACACAGTGTGCCGAGCACGCAAAGAAAGAGCTGCTTTTTCCCTGTGAAAGAAGGGAATGGATGTACTTTCTCATTATTGCCTAAAAACTACTCAGCCTGCCAGCTCTTCCCTAGCCCACTTTTTGTAACAGTTCTTTTGCTTCAGTGGCTAACTGGTAAGACAAGACTATTTAATTACGAGCAAACTTCAAGGTCAATGTATTAGAAAACTGGAAACAGAAACCCCGCTGCTTTTAACACAAACGATGCATTGTATACTTGATGCTTCTCTGAATCCTCTTTCTGCAGAGAAAAGCATCACTAGGGCGAGATTTTCATCAGTCCTGAGCCAGCACAGCCAGTTTTAAGAATTAAAATGTAGATCAGGTCTTCACAGCCTTCGGGTACCCTGTCAGAAATGCTCCCTTCCCCCTCGAGAAGCCACCTCATTCTGAATATGTGTGATGTAGACAGGTCATCACAGCAGGTCATCGTTTGCTCCTATGCTGGCCACACATCAGTCATCAGGAACATTTTTCCATTGCTTTCTGTATTTCTTAAACTGTGCAATAAAAATGCAACTATGCACAAAATCACTTGGAAGACTCTTTACCCTGTACCCAAATTTATCTATTAGACTAGGAAGGATCATTGGAACGTACTCACTTCCTCAGAAATCAGGTCAGGAGCTTCTCGTGTTGTGGGATGCTTTTTCATCTCTATGCTGAGCCAAGCTTTAGTCCCAAACTGTTGCAGGTGTCACTGACCTTGCACTGAAATGGCTTTGCAGAAGAATTACACCTTGCTAATTTCATCACCACAGCAATGACCATCATCCCAAGTAAGAGGCTCTCTGAGGACCACAAGATCCTCTTGGGAAGATCACTCTGAACCTTCTATGACCTTTATAAAACCCCTTAAGTTTTTTGCAGAGGGCTTCCAAGGGCACAATCTGACAAGAACAGGCAAGCCACAGAAATGGGTGATACCATGACCAGTCATAGACTATGCCTCTACTTTCTCTGATGACAAGAAATAGGATGAGAAGAACTCAGCTGATCCTCGTAGTTCAAAGCTAGACATTATTTAAAATACATTTTCACTTCTAAACTGAGAAGACTTGATAGCAAAAATCAATAAGGTACCTCATAAAACATCCCTCAAGTTCCTTTTTCAGCCCATTTTAGGAATAAACCAGTGCCAGATAAAAGGGACAAGCCTCTGAAGTCAGAGCATGGTTCTCTGATATTTTGCTCCTAAACTGAATTATTCTTAAAAGGGGAAGTAACCTGAAAGTCTTTACGGTTTATTTTTAAATGAGAGGATGTTTTTCATTTAGCTCCCTGTAACAGAATCATTGGAAAATAACTGAGGAAACCATGTAGTCCCAGATGGCCTGTGTTCTCTGAGGTCTCATGAAGATTCTGTGACTCCACTGCATTAAAAAAATATATTCATTATTCTGTAGCAATTGTCCATGACACTGAGGCTTACAACATAAATATTGCAATACCTCATTCAGTTTCTGTGTGACACACCATGTTTTATTGCAGTAATGTCTCATATTAGATGAAGGAGCTGCAGGGTCCTGTTTGGCCAATTGCTATGGGACCCTGGAGTGCACTTGCGTAAGGAGGGAACATCTCCCACAGGAACAGGGTTCGGTTGAGGACTAGATGCCAGGAGAACCAGCTAAAGGCTTCTCATGCAATCCTGGGCAAGCATNATTAAAGGGAGGTTCGTTTCCTCCCTTGCAGATAGTGCTGGATGCAAGGTAATGGAGCACAGCCCTGCTACGCGCAGCGGAATGCCTCTAAATCAAGAAGCCAGTGTTTTTCGCCAATGTGACAGATTGAAAAATGCTTCTGGTACTTCCATGAGTGGGTTACTAAGCAACACTTTGGCTTCCAGGGAGTAGCCGTGCTGGATGTGATCTCATGCGCCAGCAGCCTGACCACGTCCCCAGCTGGAGCACTGGGGAAAGAAGGGCGAGCGTGTGCCGGCAGCAAGGCTGCACGGCTTCACTGGCTGTAAAAATGGTTCCTTCAAGGGGAGGTGTAACCACAAAGGAAAAATATCCAGAGGTGACTATGGACCCTGCACAGGGTGGTTAAAAAAAAACAAAGGCAGTGTCAGGACACAGCACTGGGAGAGAAGGAGAGCTTAGAAGGCTTAAGCATCACTCCGTAAATCTGTGACATCGCCTGGTTGTGCAAACTTCCACTTCAGCCTGTCTCGGAGCAAATGATGCTGAAGAGGACTGGCTCCAGGGACAGATGCTAAAAATGACAGGGGCTGGGAAATATTTCCACGTGAGGAGACAGAGAGATCAAAAAGACTGGAACAGATTAGAAATGGGTTAGAGAGGGGAGGTTAGAGCTGAGTGAAGTGAGGTCTGATACAGAAGAGGAAAATCATGCATTCCTGTTTCCAGATAGAGATCTAAGGCAGTCATTTACAGAAAAACTAAAAGGCAATACACTGAAAATGATGAATCAAATCCAAACGCCACAGAGTTTGAAATCTGCCCTGACTGTTGGCTGTTCCATCATTTTCTGCTGAGATTTCTCACTTTCCTTTCAAGTCTGTGACGTGGCACCACCAGAACCAGGCTGAACCAGATCTGGGAGTAAATGGACCAGAGTCACATGGGACAGAAATGCCTGTCTTCTTATACATGCTGGATGTACTCAGATATTAAGAGGCACACATCTTTCAGCAAGACTAAGGCCTGAGACTACTTAGACTGGGCCACTTTAAGACACCAGGCCAGCCTCTTGGCTTAAAGAGCATGGACGAATGTTGATGGAGAGCAGCTGAGAATCTGGCATGTCTTTTAGATGATCGTACTCTTTTGTGTGTCAAAAAGTCGTGCTCCAAATGGAATGGAGATTAAACTGAAAGGGATAATGTTTTGCCTTATGTTGTTAAAATTATGACATAATTAAGCAGAAGCATTAAGATTGTCTCCCTCTTCCTCCTTCTCTGTAAGTAGTAACACTTATTATAGGACTCCAGATCTATTCCTGATAGACAAGCCATATTTACAGTAAATAACATTAGTACAATACATAAATACATACATATTTGTGTATATAACTTAAAGTCTCCTAATTAAAATTCAATACTAGTGTCACACAGTAAGGCTCTACCAATGTATTAGTGGGAACATCACATTTGGGGATCACTACTTGACTATTACAAAAGTGCACTTAAAAAGCTGATGACATCACAGTTTTTATCTGTGACAGCCAATATAATGTCACAGATTTTGCCTCCTTATATTCCCTTTCTGAAAAATGGGGACAGTGCTGTCCCAAAATCCAATAAAGGATCAATAGCAAAGATCTTGACTCCCCAATTTTAGTTGCTGGTGTTTTGCTTTGCAACCACTTCTAGTGATAGGACATGTTTACTGATGGCACCTTCAGCCTGAAGCAGCAGACGAAGAAAAGGTGAAGCAGTAACTTAAGATGTTCACAGACCTCTGATCCTTAGGAGATCTGACTGTCTACCACAGATTAAAGTGTACTTGGATGCTCTTGAGCCTCTCTTTACACCTGCAATTCAATGAAACAAATCATTCCCAGGCCTGTCCCCATCACTGCTGGCCCATGCTGTGGTGCCGGAGGAAAGTCAGGGTAAACAGGATTGCTGCTGATCTCTGCTACAGCACCAAAAAAAAACCAAACCCAAAACACAATACCCACCTTACTGGAAAGCCATCAGGGTAAAGAGGAAGCATTTCTCCCTACATTTTAAAAGAGTATTTTATGACTACAAAGTCATCTATATGAACTGCTGCGTGACCTTAATGATGAGTTGGGATTAAGTCAGCACACAAGTTTGATGCCCTGCAATGATCAAGCATTTGTTGAACGCTTCTGAGGGGGAGAGAACAGTTGATGGTTCAGCTTGGACTCTCATCTGTTTCTAAATTACTCTAGACCCTCCAAATCAGCTTTGGTACACAGAGACTCTGAAATCCAAGAATGTATTGACAGACAAGAAAAGACACATTAAATGAATCATGAAGGATTTTCTGTGACAAAGTTCAAGGGAGATGACACGTGGAAATTCCTTGTGCACTAGCTATAGCCTTCCCAAAAGGATGCAGGGGCACATCTCCTGTGGTATCCTCCTTGGAGAGCAAGGAAGGAAGCGTACATTAGGTATAACCTTCATGTCTCATCCTTTGATCTTCAGCAGATACTTCCCTTTTAATGTCGCTGGCAAAGTTTGCCCTGGCAGTGTATAATGGACATCAAAATGCAGTCTTGAGTCCCTCAGCAGCAGATGTCGGTGCTGGAAACAGATCTGTGCACAAGCAGAGCTCACAGGCAGCAGCAGGTTTGGCCTTGCAGGCAGAAAATCTTAAGGAATCTAAGGGAAATTCTTATCTTTTCAGGACCAGAGGCACATGGCTCCTTGATGAAAATTAACAGTTTCAAAGTCTCCTATGGCAATAGCAAGGAAAGTCCTATCTGCGGGGACAAAACTCCAGATGCGATGTCTCACACACAGGCGAGACATTGCGGCAAACCCCCTTCAGACTACGACAAAATTAAGCGCTCTCCAGACCACCCCCTCGGTCACTTGAGACACGGAAAGGAGAGGGACACGAAATAGACCCGTCGTTCTCCATCCCTCTTTCAGAATAAGAACAAGACTCACCCTTCTCTCTCCTCAGCTTGTGATGAGTGGGGAGAGAGGAAGCGTTTCTGGAGCTGCGGAGGAAGTGAAACCTGTAGTGTGTTACAATGAACTGAATGGGGTGACCAGGCCAATAGGAGTCTGAAAGAAAATTGCAGTGCCTGAAAATTGCTGTTTTTTCAGGTATTAAGTGTTTTACTCATTTCAGGCTCACAAAGCTGAGCTGCAAATAGTCACTCCCTCATTTCAAAGGAGCAGTGACAAAATATATCCCCTACACACATTATACTGTAATAATACTTCACATCTTCATTGAAGGTGATAGAAACACACACCAGGTGCCCCCCAAAGCCACTCTAGTGCTCCCCTCCTCAGCTGGGCAAGACAGAGAAACTCTAATGAAAAGCTCATGGGTCAATACAAAGTCAGGGAGATCACCCACCACCTTCTGTCATGGGCAAAACAGGCTCGACTTGGGGAAATTAATTTAATTTACTACCAGTCAAAACCAGAGTAGGATAATGAGAAAATAAAAACTAAATCTTAAACTCACCTTCCTCCCACCTGTCCTGTCTTCCTATGCTCAACTTCACTCCTAATTTTTTTACCTCCTCCTTCCCTCCCACAGCAGCACAGAGGGACAAGGAGTAGAGATTGGGTTAATTCATCACACATTGTCTCTGCTGCTCCTCCCTCCTCAGGGAGGGAATGTCTCACGCTTTTCCCCTGCTCCATTGTGGAGCATCTCCCACAGGAAACAGTTGTCCACAAGCAGCTCCAACTTAAATCCTTCCCACAGGCAGCCAAACTGCTCCACCATAGATCTCTTCCATGGATTGCAGACCTTCAGAACCAGACTACACCAGTGTGGGCCCTCCACCAGAGTCACAAGTTCTACTAACAAACCTGTTCCAGCCTGAGCTTCTCTCTCCATGGGTCCACAGGTCCTACCAAGAGATTGCTCTAGCATAGGCTTCTCAGCCTCCTTCAAGCATCCACCTACTCCCACCATCATCCTCCATAGGTTACAGCTGGGTACCTGCTCCACCATCATCCTCCATAGGCTACAGCTGGGTACCTGCTCCACCATCATCCTCCATGGGCTGCAGCTGGGTACCTGCTCCACCATCATCTTCAATGGGCTACAGCTGGGTGCCTGCTTCACCATCATCCTCCGTGGGCTGCAGGGAGACAGCCTGAATCATCATGGTCTTCTCCACAGACTGCAAGGGAGTCTCTGCTCCTGCACCTGGAGCACCTCCTTCTCCTCCTTCTACTGACCTCAGTATCTGCAGTTATTTCACATCTTCTCATTCCTTTCCTCTGCTGCTATTACAAAGCAATTTTTTTCCTCTTCTTTGTTATCCCAGAGGTGTCACCAATGGGCTCAGCCTTGGTCAGCAGTGGGTCCATCTTGAAGCTGATTGACACTGGCTCTATCAGACCTGGGGAAAGATTCTGGCCTCTCCATACAGAAGCCACCCCTTCACCCCCCCTTGGTACCAAAACCTGTCCACACAAAGCCAGCGCAGTGCCTCAATGCACAGTGGAGTGCTCACCAAACACCCCAGTGGTGCAGCTGGAGACAGGATGATGACACAACTCTCTTCTGCCCTGTGCTAAGACTCAGCCATCAGGACAGCCAAACCACTCTCACAAAGGAGCCTGGTTCCTTCAAGAGAGTCACTGTCCCCTAAGGCTGGGGACATGGCCTGGCAGTGGGGTGAGACCATGTGCCCCACCTGGCACCACAGGGAACGGAGCTGGGACAGCCCAGCACTCTGCAGAACTGCTCCCCAGGAATGAGGACTTGATGCTCTGACCTCAGTTGGTGGGACCAGTACTGGTGGAAAAGAGGCTGCCTGATCCTGCCCTGCCCTAGGAATGTGATGGGGAGCAGGCCAGGCAGCCTTCCCCCCCTGCTGCCCCCAGCAAATCTGGGTTTATCTCACATAAACCAGACCAGGTTTGGTGCCTGCCCTGAGAAGCCATTTAACTGCTGCCAGGGCTGGAGGTCATCATTAGCAATTACATCACCACTGAAGATGGATATGGCTGCCTGCCTGCCCCTGCTCCTGCCCACTCTGACCAGAGGAGAACCACAGCCATGGTCACTAAAACTTCTCATTTCCTCTACAGGGTCTTGGGTCTGCAGCACCCAACTCCTGGCCTGTCACCTGCTCCCATGGCCTGTCACCTGCTCCCACAGCCTGTCACCTGCTCCCACAGCCTGCAGCTGGCAGAAATAACCCGTGTGGGGAACAGCACAGGAGAGCTGGCTCTGCTTGCTCCACTGCAGCCCTGTCTGCTGCTGTGCTGCAGGACACAACAGGTCCCAGTGCTTGCTTGCAGCTGATGAGCACCGAGTGCATTCCAAAAGCAGCTAAGAACTGCCAGCCTGCCTGCCCTACAGAAGCAGAGTACGGAGAGTCTGGGTGCCTGCACAGAGAGCTGGGGTACCTGCTGCAATCCCTGCTGCAGCTGGAGATAAACCCTGTGCCCTGCTGAGGCGCAGTGAAACGTAACACTTCCGGGTGACCTCAGAGCAGTTCTGACCTCCACATGCCTGCCAGCACGTGGCACAACCAGGAGCTCTGCTGCTGTCTCCCATTTGGGTCAGCACTTGTGAGCCGGGGCCTAGGAATGGCAGAGAGTGCGTGAGCATCTCCACCTGTCTGACTGAAGGTTGCTTCTACCTACAGGTCTTGCTGTGGAGGCCGGGGCAGAAAAATACCACACCCACAGGTGGATACTGCATCCGTACGGACACCACCGTGCAGCAGTGGGGGTCACCATGCCCGGCTGCTTAAAGAAAATAAGTGCATACTTCCCTTGTCATGCCAGTGTATTATGCAAAAGCATGAGATGCTAAGATCATAACAGACCCATAACAGGCCGGAGAAGAGGACTTTCCTGTTCTGTCTGCCTGCTCCTTCCCACAGAACTTATTTTCACAAAAATATAGGTCTGATCAACTGCAAGATTTCAGGTGAGGACCTCCTCTTGTCCAACACTCAGTCTCCCATAATGAAGTGGACAAGAAAACCCATCTTGTAATCCTCCACAGGATTTGCATTTTCTACCTTCCCAGAGTGGTGCCAAATTGTTACAAATAAAGTCTTTGCTGCTTTGTCCAGTCTTTTCTATACGTGGAAAACATAAAGCATTCCCCCTTCTGCTCCGAAAGACAGTTTCACAGACTAACAGTTGGCGTTGCCAACTGACTAGGTAGACAGACAGACAAGTAAGACCAACCAAGCTGTCTCACTCTAAAAAGTGCTCCTAGCATTCAAGATTACATTTTAAACTATTTTATTTTCATTTACTTTTAGATAAACCAATTGCCTCCTGTTAAAGATTCCTATTTCTCCATAGGAACTAACTTTCCTGTAGATATGGTAAAGTTTTTGCTAATGTATTTTCTTTAAATGCAGGAATTGAACTAAGCAGAAACACCATGGTCAATATGACACAAAACATGAAAATTTGGAAAATTTCCATTTAGATAGACCTGAAATACTTTTGAGCCCCACATTAAATGTTTTATGTCAAAAGAAGGCTATTTAATTTTTCTAAAATTACATTTTTTTAAATTAACTTTGAAGTTCAAATATTGAAGGATGCATTCTAAAAAAAGACCGAAATAAGCATTTTCAACTCTTCTGATATCCCCCATATTTTTTGCATTAAATAATTTGCTGGGTTGAACTTGGATATGTGACTAATTGTGGTTCTCTCCAAAGCACATTTTAAAAAAATAAATTTATTCCACATAGAACAATCATGCCCAGCTCTACCTGGGATTTCCTTGCACACAATGCACGCTATCCCTCCAGCAGTGACAAGCTTAATTAATATTCTTTTCTACTCCCATCCTCTCCTCCCCTCCCAAATGACCCCTGTCAAAACACATGCTGTAGGTGTAAAGAACATCCAACAGCCCCACAACACTGTGCAGCGTGGAAGAGTCTTCCTTTGGGCAGAATTTACTAAGCTCCTGTTAAAGAAAGCTGAAAAATAGTGATTTCAAAGTTATTTAGAGCAACATTTGCTTCTAAAGAACACACTTAACAGTGGCTTTCCCAGCTCAGGAGCTGGCCCAAGCTATGGTTACAGAAATCCTGTAAACTCGGTGCAAAGACACATCTATGGAAGTACAGCTTGGAGGCAGAGTGGGACCCATCTCATGCCTCTTCCAAGATGCAGGGGAGGCTCTGTGACAGTAACATGACCCCACCTCCTCAGCAGTTCAACTTGGTTGCACCCTGTCTTCCGTGACCATCTTTCCACACTTCTGGTTTCCAAGGCTGCCACTACAGCAGCCCTTCTCCACAGCCAGTCGTCCCAGCATGGGGCCAAAGCACCAATACAGCACGCAAATGGGATGGGAGGAAAGCAAGAACCAAGCTGTGGGTTCATGCAATTGTTTGGTGGTGAATGGAGCCAAATCCAGCTGGCGACCGGTCACCAGTGGTGTTCCCCAGGGCTCAGTGTTGGGACCAGTTCTGTTCAACATCTTCATAGGCAATTTGGATGAGGGGATTGAATGCACCCTCAGTAAGTAAGGCTGGATTGCTGGGCTGGGGCCAACAGTATCATGTTCAACAAGGCCAAATGCCGGGTCCTGCACTTTGGTCGCAACAACCCCAGGCAACGTTACAGGCTTGGGCAGAAGCGGCTGGAGAGCAGCCCGGCCGAAAGGGACCTGGGGGTGTTGGTTGACAGCCGCCTAAACATGAGCCAGCAGTGTGCCCAGGTGGCCAAGAGGGCCAATGGCATCCTGGCTTGTATCAGGAATGGTGTGGCCAGCAGGACCAGGGAGGTGATAATCCCCCTGTATTCTGCACTGGTGAGGCCTCACCTCGAGTACTGTGTTCAGTTTTGGACCCCTCACTTCAAGAAGGACGTTGAGGTGCTGCAGCGTGTCCAGAAAAGGGCAACGAGGATGGTGAAGGGTCTGGAGAACAGGCACTACGAGGAGCGGCTGAGGGAGCTGGGGTTGTTTAGTTTGGAGAAGAGGAGAGTGAGGGGAGACCTTATTGCTCTCTACAACTACCTGAAAGGAGGTTGCAGTGAGGTGGGGGTTGGTCTCTTCTCCCCAGTAACAGGTGACAGAACTCAAGGAAATGGCCTCAAGTTGTGCCAGGGAAAATTTAGGTTGGATATTAGGAAGAACTTCTTTACTGAAAGAGTCATCAAGCATTGGAACAGTCTACCCAGGGAGGTGGTTGAGTCCCCATCCCTGGAGGTGTTTAAAAGACGGGTAGATGCAGTGCTTGAGGACATGGTCTAAGGGTAGACTTGGTGGCGGTAGGTTAATGGTTGGACTGGATGATCTTAGGGGTCTTTTCCAACCTTAACAATTCTATGGTTCTATGATTCACTTTCTGGACCAGCCTGAGGTAGCCAACACCAGTGTAGCTGCCATTGTGGGCATGAAGGAGGTAATGCACAATTTACTGCATTGGTGCAGATGAATTTCTGTAAATGCCCCTTTTTTTAGGTTATCCAAAGAGGTTAAAAGGAGAAATATCTCGTGAATATGTTTAACTCACATACTTTAAGGCCATTATGCAGACACAGCTTGTATTTAAATACATCCTCTCCCACAGTAAACATCTGTTCGCATAATGACAGGAAGAACAATTACATCATCCAGACTGACTTCCTTGATAGCACAAGCCCTTTTCAGTCAAACATTCCTATGATTAACTAAGATTGCACTTAATTAAAAAAGCATCTTCTGGGAAACTGCCCATTCTTCAGTTGAAGACTTTAAGAGACACAGGATCTACTGTCTCCCATGGTAGTTTGGCCTCATTTATGTTAAAATATCTTCAAGGAAAAGTTGTGAAATATGCCAGAGTTTGACCACCTCAAGGGCTGCCAGCAAACCTGCAGGTCCTGACATAGAGAGAGAAGCAGACAGAGCCTGAGTTCTGACCACTGCTACAAGCTGTTCCAACATTTGCATGGCAGTGGATGGGAGTCATCCAAGTAGTTCACACCAGCGGTCATGAGAGAAGGGTATCCCCAAGGGGGTACCAGGTGACAGGGAAACGTTTCTCAGAGATCCTAAACTCTTCCTCACCCCATGGCCATGTCTCAAACTCTCTGTACTGTAAAGTACGTCAGGATATATGGCTCTCAATGCAAACTAAAAATGTCACTGAGAGGTCCATCCCAGCCCCTTATCTTTGAGCTAGTGAAGAAGGGAGACTGTAACTGGAAGAAGTTCTCAGCAGGGGAGAGCTGGCATCTCATCTGCTGTCAAAGTTACCCGGAGCTGCCTGGCTGCACAGCGACACAGCACAAAGCTGAGGAGATAAAATGCAACGAGACCACTGTGGGTAAGTACCCTATTAGACTGATCTCAGATGGCAAACAACATTTTATCGTTGAAGATCTAGCAATCTCTCCTTCCGTCGCACCTCATTAGTGATGAAACGTCAGCAAGGCCACTGAGGAATATTTCCAAACATGAAAGACACTGCTCATTGTAGAATGGTTGTGGGAGGAGAAAGCAGTCAGAGCTATGGATCAAAACCTCTGAAGAGGAAAGCAGGTGTGTGTGCAGAGCATAGCTCATTTAGCAGTGTCTCCATCACAGGGATGGAGAGCACTGATTGTCTGTGCCAGCCCATCCCACCAACCGGGCTATGTCAGACTGACATGATTAGCCACCACTGCCTTCCTACCACGCTGGCTAAGACAATAAGCACTTTTCTCTCCCTTTGATAATACAGACATTGTCCTACTCCTCTTCCAAGATCAATTCAGATGCCAAGAAACTGGAAGACCATGGCTTTTTTTATGACAGTGTTCCTTCAGCCCAGCAGGCCTGGTAGCTGAGCACCAGCCCGAATGCTAACCCACCTCTGGCTGCTCCCACTGCCAGCAGCACCACAAAACTCAGCTCCTGTTCCTCTTGCCAAAAGCCTCGCTTTCTCTGAGGAAGCCCAGCAGTGTCCTGGTGAATACATACCTGCACTCCTGCCTACAGGAGCAACAGGACTTTGTATCAGTCTGGACTGTGCAATGGTCCCAAATGGTCAGCAGGTGAGCTGTGGTCCCCAAGTGGTCCTCAGGGCCAGGGCAGCTCCAGGCTGAGAGGAAGATGCTTCTTTTTACATCTCTTCTAGACCTTTGTCCCAACAGGTAGCAGAAACCCAACACAGGTCTGCAGGCTCCTGCTTTACCCTCCCCACACCTGATGCTCACGTTGATTTATTCTCTCACCTTATCATACAGAAAGCCCAAGGTTTCAAATGAATTTCACAGGTAGCCAGTGCAGCCACTCTGGGTAAGATTTGGTCCAGTATGACTAGGGTAAATACTCTCTAAACCTTAGTAAAGCCTTTTCCTAACAGGTTAAAATACTCCCGCTGCAGTCTGAGAAGAGGCTGCGACACTACGTAGGAGAATCCAGCAGCTGACATGTCTGCTTTCAGCGTGCAAGCTGAACGAAGCACGAAAGGTGAAGGAACTATGTAAATAATGAGGGAGAGTGCATTAGGTCAGTCTAGCTCACTCTAACTAAGTGTAATTAGCAGGAGAAGGGAAGAAAATTAGCTCACCGATATTCTTTCACAATGACTTTTCAAGTGTTCGGGGTGGGGGGGAGGACACTTAATTTTGCAGCAAAGTTTCAACCAATATAAATATGCCAAATATAATCTTCAGTGTCCTCACCTACTCGCACAAGCAACCCCAGTCACATGCTGCTTGGGACTCTCTGAAATTTCTATTATAAACCCACTTAAACCTATGCATAGAAAGTAATACACATCATACCCAAGAAAACAGCTGTTCTGGGCTACTTGGCAGTTTGGGGAGTTGTAAGATCTGAACCTTAAAGATATATCTAGTAAAAAATTCTTTAATGTACTCACTCATCCTCCTAGTGATTTCTTAAATTATTCAAAGATACTCCACTGTAATAATATTTTTTCAGTCCATGCTCTCACTTAATGTTTCTCCATTTCACATGTAGAGGATTTCTTAAATGAAGTACAACTATTTCCACGTAAGTTTTAAAAATCATTACGAAAATTTTCCTTTTCATGCTAGTGGGTTCAGTAAATTATTGCATCCTTTATAGCAGGGGAAGATTTTCGCCAAATCATCACATTCACAAAAAATGTGGTTATAGGGAATTTGAGGGCTAAATTGTTTGAAAATTCAGCTAGATCTTGATAATTACTTTAATAAAAAGCAGCCACACTTTGGAAATGCCGGAAGTCCTGATTAGGCAATTCCCTGAATAAAACACAACTTTCAATTGCAGAGCATTTTAGCTTAGAAATTTTAAAAAATTAATCAAAAGTGCTTTGTTTGACCCTAAGTCCAAGTCGTTCCTTTTTGCAGCTAACTTCAGGTTACTCAGAAAACCAGCAATCAACTTAATATAATGGTTTTCTTTTGTTCAGTTTTCTGGGCTAAACAGCAACTTAGTGGCATGCACAACCATTCACGATCTGAACAAAAGTAAAAATTATGAGGGCTGTCTGCAGGCACTGCAGTAGAGCCTGAACATCCTGAAATCCCAAAGACAGTGGCCTTCTATAAGCATCTCCATGGGTACATAGTGGAACTGGTTATTCCTTCAGAAATACTAAAGTCAGGTTTCTAAAGACCTGCCAAATCAAAGCATTTGATCCAAGGGATAAAGTGATACCCAAAAAAAAATTTGATCAGTGCTGCTCTTGGTGACAACATATTGTTCATGACTCAGGAAGTCCTGAACTAATGCAACTCCCAAAGTCCCCTGTGAATACAAAGTGGTTGCAGTGAAGAGATTTCCAGCCAAGCCTGTGAAGAGAAACAACTGGTGCTGCTCCCAGCCAAAGTACTCACCAATAATTCCTTGGGAGATATCTTATTACTACTTCTTGAAAAAGAAGGGTAAACAGAAAGCACAAGGCCACACAAAATTGACTTCTCCATGTCGATATAACAACCCTCCCCTTTCTATAATGCATGTGAGCCCATAACAGTAAGCAGCAACCATGCATAGCAGTGACGATATTTCATCCGGAGCATCGGGAAGTACATGAACCTTCTAGTAGAGCCCAGGAGGTACGGCATTAGCGACAGTGAATACCACAGATGCCTCTTCCTGCATTTGGGTGTCCTTTCGTTTGGATGTGGGTTGTGTCTTTGTGTTCTGGATGGGAATTGTGTGCTGGTATGGCAACACCAGGAGCAAAGTGTTTCTTGATTGCTGGAGCTCCTCAGGCCTGGAAGCCAAAAGCTGATGCTCTCTCTCTGAGCAGCTCCCGGCACAAATGACAACTCCAGCTCCCTGCAAATGAAGAAATCCTTCTTATAGGAATGACATCAATTCCAGGCGCTCAAGACTTTATGTCAAGATTGGCCTGAACAGGTTATCGAATTTTCCTAACACTGGAATTGCCTGTATTTTTCTAAAGCAGGCACTGCTGCCCATGGTGCTGGGGATGTAGGCTCCCTGCACAACTCACAACACATCTGAGCTGTGCATTGCTGCTGGGTGTTTCAGATTTTCACATATTCAATACCCAACTTCCCAGTCAAACGGAAACTTTTAGCTAATTATTAGCTTTGATTCAAATTTTTCTCCTCCTGGTTTAGTTTCCTCTTTATCAAAGTTACAAACATTTAGCTCCTGAATGCATGATTGATTTGTAATTATTCTTGTCTCAGCCCTCATGTAAACCTCAGTCATTTGCACTTGCACGTCTCCTTCTCCAATTCTACTGCTCTCTGCAGATTTTAGTCAGGGAATCAATAACTGCAAGGGGGATTGGAACTCAATGATCCTTGGGGTCCCTTCCAACTCAGACCATTCTGTGATTCTGTAAAAGGGAGTCATTCCTCAGCTCCTCACGCAAGTGGCAAACTACAACCAGTTGTAACTTATTCTTGCAGAGGACAGAACTACATATCAAATGTGATACAGACCATAAAGCTCACCCTTCCAAGACACAGACAGCCTTGAGAACAAGGACGGTGTTTCATTGATCCAGTCTCCTGACAGCAGACTCTCGGCTATACCAGAGAGGACGTCCTCATCTCGGGCGTTCTCTCTGGGACTTTGACTTCTCAGGAAGTCCAAAGTCACAGTTCACAGGAATTCTATCCAGCTGACTAAAATGAGGTGTCCAGTGACATCTGGGACATCCAAAGGTACCTGTGATCCACAAAAGAGCCGTGTCCTGAAAGAGGAAGTAAACACCAGGCACGATTGCACAGGATGTCTCAGATCACACTAGACCTCCACATCTTTTAATTTTCTCTCTTTCCAGCACTACCTGCCTCTGTTTTGCTACTGCTTCCTTCACTCTGCATGGCCCAGGCCACCTTTCTGTAATTCTTCCCTTCTCCACAAGGACTTTCAAAGCAGACTTCTAACACACGTTACCTTCTGGGGGCTCAAAGACTGGTGGATTCAAGCAATACATGTGATAGCCACGGTCACAGTCATCACAGAAGAGCAGCTGGTCCTGAGGCAGGATTGTTGGGGAGACAGTAGGGAAAGAGGGAGAAAAGAGAGGAGAAGAAAGAGAGAAAATTATGTAAATTAGTCTCTTGCCAAGACAAAACCGTAAGCATTGTAACCAGCAGTGCTCAGCTAAGAACACAGAGCTGCAACGTAGAGACTGAGGCCATTGGGAATGTGAAAGGCATCACATTGGCATGTCCAAGATCAACCACTACTCTTCTCACCACAAAGGTAGTTCATTTTCTAGCTGGAGTATCTTTCTGAGAGGTGGAGGACTTCCTCTCCAAGTTGGCCTCATGACACATGAGCAAAAGCTACAAAGCCAGGGATATGCTGCATTGAACCCCACTTTGCTGTAGGGCTCCAATGGGACCAGAGGCTGGATCTCATCCCTTCAGGGGAAACCTTTCTCGTCAAAAGCTGAGACTTAGCCAGTTCTCCAAAACTCAGCATTCAGTAGCAAATTCTCTGTGAAATGGATGAAAGTGGTGTTATCCTACCATGTGGTCTACAGCTCTTTCATACTTTTCTGAGGAAAAACTTACTCTGATGTATGCCATAACTCCTAGTGCAGAACAGCCCCTTCTTTTCAGATTTCCTTATTTACTGTCAAAGCAAAACAAAATCTCCGGCTTCAAATTTATCCTGCTGTGGAGATGGAGTCTTAGCTAATCACCTCCAAATCTCTCCAGCCACTGTCAATTCTCCAAGTTTGTCACACATTACCAAGGAAAACTCCACAAAGAGGACACTGTTCAGCTGCAGGCTCTGGATCATGGCTTAGAAATCACTGGGATAGGTGTTTAGGTGACCTGAGCAGGCCTAGCCACCTCAATTCAAATGATTTCATGTTCTCCAAGTCTTATAATTAAGATTAAAACATCTTGCCAAGAAGGTAGCCAAAAGAGGGACAGAAAAAACATACCTGTCATTCACTCACCCATTCAAACCTACTCCTGACAACCACATTGGAGATCCACTCATCTGCAGCTCCCTGCAGCGTGAGTTGATGGCCTCCAGGTAATTTCTATCGAATAAGTGTACAAATCACAAGTATCGCCATCTTAAGTGTCCCTGCATGGTAATTTCAGCAGAGACCGACCACTGAATGGGGACACTGTGGAGGAGCCTGTCTCTACTCTCAGGTTGGCTCTTCCTCAGAGGTGTATGGAAGCAGCAGTGAAGCCGTGACCCACACCATTGCCAAGTGCTTCTCAAGGGCGGGCATGCCAGTAGCTTGCAGTGACACTTATTTGCATGAAAAGTAAATGAACTCACATCGTTCTCAGAGGTCCCACAGAGGCTGCAGGATTTGCACTCAATGCACTGCCACTGATAGGTTTTAACAGCCTCAGTCATGTTTGTGGTGAACTGCAGGCAGGTCGGGTGTCCTGAGGAAGATGGGAAACAACTGTCATTGTTAAGGCTCCCTTACTGCTCATTAATTAACCGGTATTAAATTTGGGAACAGAACGCACATGGACATGGACTGATCACAACATGGGCTGCAACTAATAGATACCAAAGAGGAAAGCAGGCATTAACCCTTTCGCTGCCGGGCACAAGAGAAAATCAGTCATCCCCGCCCAATCCCCGCTGGCAAAGCAGTTTTATTCAGAGCTCTTAAAAAGGGGTTGGCTTTGGGTTTGGCTTTGGTGGGACTTGTTTTTGAAAGAAAAACAAGAGGAAGGATGAAATCAGAAACAAACCCAATTTCAAAGAGAGCTCATCCGTCTTAGTCGATATTGGACTACAGTTCCAATTAGCTTTGTTTTGATTGGACCGAAGGACCTGGTAGAAATGAGGTTATTCTCCATTCCTGAGCTTCCCTTCCTGGTATCCAAATGGGTGGAGCAATTCTGTAAACTTTGCTTAAATGGAAGTAGTAGCATATGGAGAAGAAGCGAGGCAGGATGGAGGGATGCAGATTTTAATTTTTTTTAAGAGCTCTGCCACTAAAAGTTGGTTGGCACAGAAGAAACCAAATTGCACAGCTACCCTTCCAGGTATCAAAACAAGAAACTGAAAGGAAAAAAAAAAAAAACAAACCCAAGCCAACTCCCACAACGAACTAAATGAAAGGAATAAAGAAGGGAAAGCTAGCAGAACAGTCACATCTAATTGGGAAGGACAAATTGCCAGAGTTACAACCCCCGCCCCTACATGCGTGTCGACTCCAGCTTTGCAAAACAGCGGTATCACAGTAGCAGGGTCAGCAATGGGCTTTCTGGAGGGGAAAATACAAACAAACAAACAAACAAACCAAAGGTAGAATCAGTGTTCCTTCTGCAAAACAAAACAAGAAAAATATACCGCTGAAATAAAGTTCTGTACTCCCCAAACCACCCCATCAGGCTGAGGCAGTCCCTACGTCACCTGTAAAAAGCTACTGGTCACCTTCTTGGGAAGCCCCGCACTTCGCATCCCTCTCTGACATGCTGCGCAGAGCCAAGGGAAGGGGGGCATGGGACAGGGATAGCCAGGTGCTCATCGGTAGAAAAACTAGAAAAGCAGGTACATACAGCCAGCACTACCACTCGCTACTTCTACAAGTTCACACCATCAGCCGTGCAGGGACTTTTCCCTTCTAGACGATTTCCTGTTCTTACACTACAACCATAGGGTAGAAAAAACCCTTTTCCACCTCCACCAGCCTAAACATCTTTTTGAGGGTGAAGAAAGAAAAGCTCCTTCTCTGATAAAAAAAAAAATCACAGCTATGGTAGATGTGGGCACAGATGCTCTATCCTCTTTACCAGACCTATCAGCAGCATCTTGCTGTGTCATCACATCACCCACCACCACCCTATAAGAAGCTCCTTTGTTTCTAGCCAGTGAAGCCAGGAGTTGCTGGGTAAGGTGTGTCAGGGAATATACTTCCTTTGCGTGCCACAATACCACCAAATGGTGCAAGAAGTGGTGTTGTTCTCCAGCTATATCTGCGTGGCAGCGATACGACAGCTAAGCATGTCCAGCAAAGAAATGTGTGTACATAAGTTATTAAGGGAATTGAATAGAAAATAAAGGGGATATTTAAGGAAGGAGGGATCAATTACATTATTTGCATCTCTCTTAAGCCTTTGAATAAAGAAATGTTTTGATGGTACTGATGAGCTCAGAAGGACCAAAAATATCACAGGGTTTCAGAGCCCTTGAAGTGACAGCACAACACAAGAGTCAGATTTTACTGAGATTTACAGTGGACCAAGTCAAAACTAAAGTTCTGGGGACCTTGAAACTGTAACTATCTAGAAGGAGATTCTGTGACATGATACCTTTTCTTGCTGAGATGACCTCATATAATTTCTGAGACTACCGAGCTAGAAGAACCTGACGTGACACTGAAATGTTCCTCTGGATCTGATTTACAGCAAATGTGGATCCTCATTCCACCACCAGCAAATAGAACAAATGTGCCACACTACACATCAGGGAGGAATTCATCCCAACAGCAGCAAGGCTGCTTCCAGAAAGGTTGTACAGTGCTGGAATACATCACAGAAAACAACTCATACAGGGAGGTGAGTTAATCAGAGAGTTAAATAGCTTCAGTCACATTTGAAAAGAAACAGAAAGAATGGAATCGGACTCACAGAAATAAATCGCAGCTAAACACATTCACATATTCATGTGCTCGCTTGCCTGCGTACGCACATTGCTCACTGCAGACTCCAGCTAGAGACTCTCCCTTTCTCAAATGACATGAAGGTCAGGTTCTGTTCACCACTTTGTCTCTGTCCCTTTGCAGCCATTCCTGCTCTCTTCCATCTATCAGTCTTGACTGTCTTCTTCCTCATTTGCCTCAAAAGTACCTCTGCAGGTTTTCTGTGCTGCATCTCGCATCAACGGTGCCTCATCCTTGAAGTGATACATCCTATTTTGCAGAGCTCTTAAGAACTGCACCCACCACAAGCCTGCAATAAATGGGCTCTTGTGGGATGAGGATCACTTAGAAAATACTTACACTGGAGCAAGGTCCATGGTGACTTCTTTTTGTAGCTACACAAAAATACTTTGCAAAAATATACCAATTTATTTGATCCATTGGGCTCTCTCTGCAAAAGCTGTGACTACAAAAGAGTCCAACAAATGCCCACAGTCATGTCTGCATAGCTGCAGATCACCCTCTGTTAGCCCAGGCCCTACAGCATGTCTAAGGGACATCTTGTGAACATGTCTGCTTTGGCCTCTGAGTCAGATCCTCTTTCACGTTAAACAAGGTGCCCTCTGGTATCATGACCCCAACCTAATGTTGTTGGAAAGACTATTTTTACTTCTTCCAGCAGCATGATCAGGCATTGTAGTGTACGGCAAGTGTGTCAGGAGACAACCAACACTAGAATCTCCCTGCTCCCCCTCTTCACAATCTCTCTAATTCCCCACTATTTCGGCTCAAGACCCAGTGTTTTTCCTGGCCAATGAGAAAACACACATCCATGGCTGCCCCTGCTCTGTTGCACAGGACTTCTTGGCATTCCCTCAGCGGCAGAATCCCTGAAGGCAAAGCCCTGTAGCGGCACGTGGCAGGGTACTATAGGTAGACTTAAATCCCTTTTAGAAATCATTTTTAAATGGCCTAGTTAGGCTCATTCAGCTCACAAACAATCGTGCTCTACACACAGCTTAGCTGGAGTTGCAGACACTGTGGTAGCGCAGGAGCCGGGGAGTTGGAAAGATTTTTCTCACTTAATTTCATCAGTTACGTGACGAAGATGCAGACACAGCCTTATTTCACTAATCCTGTGGCAAAAGGCTTTCACTGTGCCGAAGGTGTGCGGCAAAGGCTGCAGCTGGAACTCAGTTAATAATTCAGGCAGCAGCTCAGCCCTGGCAAAGCCCGGATCGCTCTCACATGTCTGTATCAGCTCCGCAGATCTAACGAGTGGGAGAAGTAACACATATTTATGGTGTCACCAAAGTCAATAGACAAACCTCTAAAATACACCCCAGGAGCAGTCCTGTTGGAGGAGAAGGTGGTATGTTAAGAATGACAGTTTCTAATCTGCTGTAACTATTCTCTACCCAAACTTGTGCTACACTGCAATAGCTATAAACAACACAGACAATAAAACTTGCAGTGAGAAGGTTTCCAACAGCTCATCCCTTTGTCTTAAAACAATATTTCAAAGTACAGGTCAGGCCTGAAAACTCCCTCATCTTTGTCGAAACTCCTCTGGATCCAAACTCTGCGACTGAGACCGCATTTTATAGCAACACCCATGTTTCACATCCCGCTGGCTTTAATCATATGCCGTGTCCACCAGACGTCTGGCCAGAGGAATGGGGGGCGAGCGCATTCGGAGATCACCTCTTGACTCCTGTGCCCTGTGCAATTGCACACTAGCAGTGAGGAGGACTTCAACATTAACACCCTAAAAAAAAAATCGGAAAAATCTCTTCTGCTTACACTGCTTGTATAAGACTAAAGACCAAAAGTGACATTAAAGGGCAGGAGCAATCTGCTGGTCCCAGGCGCTCTGTGACCAGTGAAGGCCTTAGAACGGCTCATTAGTGCTTCTTCAATAATGGATTCTGCATTGCAAGATTAATTGCAGCCATGTGCTCTGTCACACCCGCCACAGACTATTTAAGTTAACAATCCAATCAATAACCTTTTTCAAACAAAGGCAGAGATTATGTTGAGGGGTAAAAATAAGCAGAGACTCCTTTTTTAAAAAACAAATGTGGAACTATTTATACAGAGTAAAAGGAATTTTCACCCAGTTTCCAATTCTTTCCCTTATCTTTGCCGCGTAGTGGTAGGCTTTTTAATCAATAGCATAATGAAAACCCACAGGACTGCTGGCTATACCACATCAGAATTTACTCCATAAACTATTCGGATCTTTAAACAACTATAAATACATATTACAGATAAAATGACCTATGTCACAAGAACCCCATCCAAGTAATGGAAGTTTTACATGCGGAGGGGCCACAGAATTTCCTCCTGCTAAGACTGAATAAGAATCGCTGTGACCACTCTCATGATTAGACAGAATTATTACCATTATCCATACAAAATAAGGGAAAAGTAAACTGAAAATCTAATAATGGACATGGGTTTATGGTTATAGTATAAAAAATAAGCCTTCATTTGTCTGTCTAAGAAGGCTTGCTTACAGATATGTAGTGTCAACGACAGATGGAGTAGAAAGAGCCCGTAAAAGCCCAAACTGTCCAAGCACACCAAAAGGCTTGGCTATGCCAGAATCCCAAGACTCCAGGAGCTGCAACCCTCAGAGAAAGACCAAACATTGTGATGGCATGGTGATGGGGAACGGGAAGCTCTTGGCATTTTCCTGGCCCTTCCCATCTAGCAATGTCAAGGCGTTATGATGCAGGGACATATACCTGCCTGCTCAAATGGAGATATTCCTACACAGAAGCCTTCAAAAGTCTTTGTGGGGTGTGGATCCACAGCACCACCTGCCACAGTAACTCTGTGATACAAGGAAGCAGGAGTATTTAGTGACGGAAAAACGGCTTTCCTGGCAGCTTGGGTGTCAGAGATTGCAGGTAAAACCTCTGGTCCCACCCCTTCAGCACACAGCCCTGCTGATCCAGCTTCTTAAGAAAAACAAAGGAAGAAAAAGGAAGTCTCAGTTGTCAGCACCATTGGGTTGCATTGCTGCTACACAGATGAAGAGACAAATACGGCCACCATGAATGCTTACATTCCGATAGAAATGAGGAAACTGGGATGTTTCTCTCATTGGCCAGGGCACTGTGTTCCAGCACCGCCAACTCTGCTACAATGAGTCTGAAAAGGACTTGAGAAGCAGAAGAAATGAGGCTCAAGTAGTGAGTCCAAAAGGACCTGAGGGCCTCGGTCAATAGACGGGTCAGTCTGAGTTGGTCAGAGACCAACTTTTCTCTAATGTAACATGCTGCAATATGCCAGTAATTGTGGAAGAATTAGTGCCTTTAATAATTGATGGAGCTCTGAAACCATTCAGCTGTAGCAGAGTTTATAGTTCCTATTATTTCATTTCCTGGCCCTATAGTCTTTCTGGCCAGCAAGGACAGAGCTTAAACCGAGCCTGCAGAAAGGGAAGGGGCACTCCGCTGCATTAGCACACGGGACGGGCAGCCAGCTCCGTGCCGGAGGTGGTGGTTTGCTTCTCAGCACTGCCAGTTCCAGAGGAGACAGAGACATAAATTACAAGCAATTGCTCCAGTATTCGGCACCAGTAGAAGAGACCCCACTTTAATTGCTCACCCAAGGGACAAATAAAACCCCTGTACAAGAGAGAGTGGTTCAGCCCCAGTCCCAGTTAGGCGGGTGTAATTGGAGTCAATGGGAACTGAAAGCAGGACAGACCTGTGTGTGAAAGTAATTACACCAGAGACCTTGAAGATGTTAGAGAATGGTGATGTGTGGAAGGTGGCACTTGCATCTTGCTCTCCTGCACTCTCCACTGTTGCTTTAGCCATGCAAACACCAAAGGGCACACCATGGGTTGGGCTCCTATCAAAGCACCCCTCATCTCAAGGCACTCCCTGGAAAATTTTGTTGCCTTAAGGAAAGCCCACCCACCAGCTCAACTCAATCCCAGCTTTGATGCTACAACACATCTTAATCTCCTCTGGAACAATTTTAAGTGTCAAGAGCACCAGCTAGGACCAAGAGCCTGGCCTACAGAGGGCACGTGGGGAACAGAGCTTCACTCAAAGGCAGCTCACATGCATGAGCAAAATGCAGGACTGGTGCACACAGACATTATCTGCAGGCAAAGCAGAGTAACCCTGCCTGGCAGGGGGGTGGAAGGAGGAGCTGGGTGCAATTCAGGGGTAACCTCCAAAGCACAGAGAGAAGCCAGGAGGGAGTTCTTCTGGGCAATCTAATGGCTTGTCAGTCAAATCTCTTTCTCCCCATAGACCACATCCCTGGTAAAAGATGCCCCAAGTCTTACAGGAAAACTATGTTTTAAAAACAAGAAGAAATGTTTTAAAACAGTTCCACTGCAATAGGTTTGTGCACAGCCCCTCTTCCTTAGTGAGAACAGTCCAGCCATATGTATCTTTGCAGGGAGAAATGAAAAAGGGAAGTTACAGGTTTTAAAAGCCTCTAAAAACTGCAAACCATTAACTTTGGCACATAGAAAACAGCGCTCTGGGGGAGCACCCTGAATTAGGCTGGTGATGCTGCAGCCAGGCTCTCTGCTCTGGCCTCTAGTTTGCCAGAGGGAGGATGAGCACCTACAAGGGTACCTGCTGCTCTGAGGGGCTCCCAACCCTGCAGCCAGGCATGTGTGCCCCTGCAAAACTGCCTGGGATGGGCCGAAAGCTGCCCCTCCATTTCATATTATCTGGGGGTGTGGCAGTCTTACTCCTCTGAATCTGGGGATTCACCCTGACACACCGCTCAGTTCCCTGCAAAGACGCTGCGATAGATAACACAGAAAAACTGGGCTCCGCGCACTTGGAACCTGGGGACTCAGAAATGGCCCCCCAACCCTAAAGCCAAAGGAAATGCCATGTGCCTGCAAGGTCCAAACTCAAAACCAGCCAGCACTCTGCTCCTGCCTCCTCCAGACAGGCCCTATTAGCCACCCTTGGCCGCTAGACAAAATGGCTATTTCTTGCCTAAGAAAAATAATGTGGAAGCACTCAAATAACCTTCCACTGAAGCATCAGCTTGTTAATGCACTGGTAAGGCACGCCAGCTCTGTACAATTCCTGGGGGTGAATTAGGTCAGAGTGACCTCCAGAATACCCAACAGGCTGCATCGCTGCGCATCGCATTATGGGTAACGATCTGCTAATTGCCAGGAGGCACTTGGGCTGCTTACCAACACCAACAGGAAGGAAACCTGCCTGCAGGCACCGCACGGACTCCATATGCCAGGGACATAGCTCCTAATAACGAGAATAAACCCATTTATAGAGTGCAGACTGGCCAGGAGGATGGGCACCGAATGCCAATGCTGCCCAGCAGGTACCCCTCATGGGGGTCAGCTGCATGAGACCCCCCCCAACCCCGCAGCAACATCACCCATACAGTGCAGGGCAGGTTTTGCATTTGGTTGCACAGCAGAGTAAGGGTGAGGTAGATGAAGATGAAAATGGGGGAGTGGGAGGAAGACTGCTTACCCAGACAAGATGAATCACCACAACCTGGAATGCCAACATCTCTTTGCCCCAGGGGACATTTTTGTTACCCTTCAACAAACTGCAGTGGAAAAAAACCTCTGGCGCGGCTTCGACCTCGTCGCTATGCACTGCAGGCTCCCCAGCCAGGCCAGCTCACACACCACAGAGCTTTCAATCAACTGGCAGGCTCACTAAACCCTTTCAAAATGAGCAACCAAGCAAAAATACTTGGTCATAAACACTAAAAATAGGAATGGAGGATTGGTTTTTGTTTTGCTTTTTAACTTGGTGAAGCCAGTTCTTCCTAGTGCATTAAATCCACCTCCCTGGCAGCCCATTTAGAACATCTCCTCCTCCCTGGGAGAGCCAAAATCTTCAGCTCTAACGAGAGGAGGGGTCATATTCAAAATGCTAGGGAAACAGCAGCCTGCATAGCATTCTGTGAGAGTGTTACCTTTGCTAAACCCCCTTGATATCAGCTCTGCCCTTCCTCCTCTCCCGTTAACATGAGCAAGGAGTCTGCTACCTGCTTGCACCCACATGTGCTGTCCAAATACATAGTCCTTCCCCAGTATTCCCAGTTATCCCGGCAGCGCTCAAACAGACTGGCTCCAGCGTTTTCATGCCAACCCGACAAAGTGTGTCTAACCCGAGCTGGCGGCAGCGCTGGACGGGACATGTTGTTTCCTCAGGGCACTCCAACCAGGGCAGGAGACTGCAGCGCAGGCAATGCTTCGTGACACCTCTTCACTAAAAAACAGGCTGTGTTTACCCACTCAGCTCAGAGAGCATCAAGACAAGGTCTCTGCACCGCTGCAGTCCTCCTCAAGCACCGAGGGCTGCGGGGAGAACAGCAGAGGTGACTTCACCCATGGGTCAGGAAACAGCCGTCCCATAAAAGTAACTGCTGATTGAAAACAGGGTAGGTTTGGGTTTACAGTGACAAATTAAGGGACAGGAGAGAGCATTATTAATCTCTGGGTCAAAATTTCTTCCTAGAAAGATTAAGGAACAACTCTCATCTAATTCCCTGCCAGCATGGTTCCAGAAATTTCAAATCAAATGGCAAACTCCAGACAAATTATTTGAATGTCATTGTTTTAATATTAAATAAACTTCACTATGCAGAAGACACCATGCCATTGCTTAAGCAGTGACCTCATTGCTGTTACATGAGGTAACCACATATCATCCAGGAAAGAAATTCAACACAATGGGTAAATGGTCGATAACCGATGCGAACACGGTGTAAATGCAAGAGGTCTGGCTTTCCCACACAAGCATAATTTACACTGTTGCTGATGTGATTGCATGTTCAGACAGAAGCAGAACCGCTTCACCCACCTAGACACAAACAAATCCACTTTGGAGCAAGTTACTTTGGTCCCTCACTGATTTAACAAAACCCACTGAGCTGCCAAATGGGCAGAGCTCTTCACGTGCACTCTCCATTGTTTGTAATACAGTGCCAGAAGCTGGAAAAATCCCATCGTCGGATGATTTTTTTTTCCCTTCTCTGTTAGTTAAACCCCCGGTTTGGTTAGGAATTTCTAAGTGCCAACCAAGATTTCATCAATAAGCCTGGCAGTATTCACTGTCATCAGAGTCCTGGCAATATCAGTGTCAGGAGGGAAGTAAAATCCGTAACTGTACTCCGCAGAGCATCAGTATGTGCTCAGGGGGCGGCGAAATGTCTCCATTTATTCTCTATAAAAATGCAATTTCAGGTTGATCTGAGTGAAGGAGTGCATTTGAATATAGTTTCAGTCAAAAGCAAGCAGGAAGGGAGAAAGGGTTAAGAGATGGCAGAGGCAGAAACATTTTTTCTGAGAGGGTGAGACATTTTGTGCCCATGTTTCACAAACAAGAAGTCAGACTTTCATTTTGGAGCGGTACCTTATTTCAAAAGTGAGCTCGATGGAGTTGTTTTCAAGAGAGGGAAAAATCCTCACAAATGAAATGTTTCATTCAAGTCTGCCCACACTTGGTGGTGGGAAAGGAAGGGAAAGGATCATTTCATTGAGAAAATGAGAACATGTTTGGTTTCGAATTAAACCAAAATTCTATCCCTCGCCAGGTATTTTTCAGTTCAGCTAATTGAACAGCCTTTTGGAGTAACTGACAAACAAAATACTACCAGAGACACCAAGAGAGTAGGGGGTTTTTTTGTTTGTTTTTCCCTGGAAAAAGCCCTGGTTAAAATCCACGATTTCTTTTCTCAGAGATTCCCAAACCTTCCACCCAGATTACCCAGGTCAAAGCACAGACCATTCTTTAACCTGTAACACGTGAGCAGCATTGCTCTGACCTCCAAAACCAATACTTCACAGCAGCTGAATATCACCTCAGATTAAAGAAGAAATTAGCTAGTTCCACAGCAGTGGACACAAATGTCCCTCATTAAACAGTTCACTAGTCCTGCTCCTTTTTAGCACCCAAGGAATCGCTTAACAGAGCCTACACAAAGTAGAACATTATCGTATTTAATGCCAGAAAATAATACGGTACTACGGGGACTTGTGAGTCTTCTGACCCTGCTCTTAGCTGGCTAGCAGAACCTTTGCTTGGTGGTTCTGTTAATGGCGAAGAGGTTGGGAAGTGCTCTCCTACCAGGTTCTGGGCACCCCAACTCCTCTCAACTTTAGCAGCTTTGAAGGTGTCCATCACCTGTGACGTTCACTGTTAGGTTGCATCCCATCACCCAAGAGATGTTTGGCAGTTTTCAACGATAGCTGGTCTGAGCCCAATGGGGAATATTTCTGCTTTATATAGTGCCAGACCAGTAAATATGTAAATGGTCACAGAGGAACCTGATAGGCACAGATATCCTCTGGAAATCTCTCTCCATTTCTTCTCTTTCGGATCACAAAGTATTTGTAAAATCTCACCATTAGTGGAAATGAGGAAGGGGTCTTGGAAATCTAATTAATGAAAAGACTGACCTGGCCTTGCAATGGAAGTTAAGTTTCCTAACCCAGGGAAGATCCTCTTCTCCACAGCTCTGGACTATCTGGATGTCTGAAAAGTACAACTGCAATCTGAATTTGACCCAGAGAGAGTTTGTGTATAGTTAAAAACTCTCTTAGGTCTCCAGGCTGATGGACAGAGATACAGGAGGTATGAAAAGACCTGAGAAGAGACAGGACCTATTCTATAAGAAGCCCAAGCCCAGATACCCCAGAAATGGCTGAGACTTCTGAGCCAAGATCCAGCTGAAGAATCCATTGCACTTCAAAACACGTTGTTAAGCCTGAGGAAAGGGCTGGAGAGACATTAGTGTTGTTTAACCCATTTAAGCCACTCCCAGAAAAGCACGGGTGTGAAGCAACTACAGTTTGTACCAATGGGAATGTTAATTTCTCAAAGGCTTAAGACCACCCCATGTAAACTCCACCATACAAAGTGCTACATGAACACAGAAGCTGTGTCTCACTGGCAATCCAACACTAAAACAAAAGTAACCCTTTTAGTGACAACAGAGCTTTCAGCAATTATCCATCCAACGACTTCCTCTCACCTTGGAGAGCTGGTGTCAATACTGACTCCTGATATCGTCACATGAAGTTAATGGCTGTTGGCTAATGAAAGAAATATCAAATTAGTAAGCTAAGTCTTCAGCAATGCTTGAAAAACTCTCCCCAGTATTATTTAAAAGCTCTAATCTATTTCAAAACAAAGAAGGCTGTATCTGAAAGATTTGCTCATGTTCATTCTCTTCCTGCAGGCTACAACGAAGCCACCGACACCAAGACACAACAGTGAAGACTGAGGAAACATAATAAGAAGGGGCTTCAGTCCAAGCAACAAATGACTCTTTACAGCTGTGCAAACCTAGAGGAAAACTAGAAGGTCTTACTGAGAATTGGTTAGGGAAGATGAACAGCACCAAGAAATAAAACTGCTGAAAAAGTACCACTCAACATAAGATATTGAAGGTAAACTTTGTCTACTCTGCTCAAGAGGTACCCTCCATCAGCTGGGAGCTCAAAGGAGTACCCTTCTGCAAGCTCCCCACAGCGGCTGACTCTCTGAGACAAAATGTAACCAGATTTTTTTTTCCCCTGATTACAGGCAAAAGTTTGGAATATTAAGCCAGCACAATATTCTACTTCACATCAAAGCAAAGACACCAGTGCTGTCTCCAGCCCACTGGAAGAACTCAGGGTTCTAGCCCCCAGCTTTGTCAGCCTTTGGCTCTGTTTCAGCCTTGGGAAACCCAGCTTTGGGGGCACCCATGAGCTGCCCCAGTGCTGGCAGACATTTGTATTCCCTCCTCTCATCATACTCCATGCCTCTCACCAGCAAGAACCCTTTTCCAGACAGGAGAATAAGATACCTTCTTAGCCAGCGTGCCATGCAAATGTGCTCTGGGCCTTAAGGAACAACGGTGTTTCTTTCTGTTCACAAAATTTCCAAAAAATTCCACCTTTCTTTTGGAACATTTCTATTTCCAGGCCTGCAGCTTAAAAAAAAAACAAAAAACCAAAACCAAACAAACAAAACAAGCAAAACCAACAAACAAACTAAACCCACAACAACAACAAAAGGCACACAAATGTTCAAAGTCATGAGACTTATGCAGAGCTGTTCTCTGGAGTCTGACAGCCTGTAACAATAGCTCTGCTGTGGTGGGAAGGATCCCATTCATCTAAACAGGGTGTTGACAGACATCCATAAAGGCCAATCTCAACGTACACTTTCACTCCTGGTTACCTTAGCAGAAATGTCTAACTCTGCTCTCTGCATCCATCACACGGGGGACAATGAAAATGACAACTGAGTCAGAATGGGAGGTGACCTATTGAACAACAAAAGTGTACTGATGCCACAAGCATTTTCCTTCCTTCCTTTCTTCAACATTCCTCTCTTTGATTTGTCAGCATTCAGCTTTGCCCTCAGTCCAACCTCCATTTGGGTCTCTCTGCCCTTGCAGCACAGCAGAAAGCTCAAGAGGAGCTTATGGGAAGAACAACAAAAGCAGCAATGTCCAGGGGCTCTGGATCTGTCATCACACACCCTTCCTCCTCCTCTCTCTGTTTTTGCGGCAGGAAAGGAAGATTATTTGCCCCCCATTAAATCAATGAAAAAGTAGCCCCACAACTCAGATTATTGCAACAATATCTGGCAGCAGATTGCAGAAAGGGAATTGGAAGTTATTAGGATGGGATTTAAAACCAGCAACCCTGTCACTCCACATGCACCCTAAGGAGAGCACCACCGCTGCCTTCTCAGGATGCAGGAATGCAGTTAGCACCTTACCCCACCTCTCAGCTGCCTTTGGTCCCCACAGCCCATCGGGTGACAAGGACAGAAAAAGACCTTTTTAAGCCACAGAACAACCCAGTAAGGAGTCACAAAACTGCCCTATCAGAGCCCAAGCCGCTTCCATAGGGCTACAGTGATGGAGGTAGCAAAGGCAGCTGAAACTGCCTTTTGGTATCCTTTCTCCAACGAATAGGCCATAGGCCTTGCTCAAGTAAAGGTAAGGCCTGTAGGCAAGTAGGCAAGTTTTCAGGGCACTTTCACTTGCAGAAAGAGTGAAAAAATAAAGCACTAATGGAAATAAAGGCTGCACACGTGAAAAATAAAACTTTATAGGGAAAGGCTTTAAAAAATGACCAAGAATAGTTAATTCTCAGCTGCAAAGACACACACTGTCACACACAACTGTTAAAAATCAGGCAGGTGGGAGCCCGGCTGCACAACTCTGTACAATTCCTACACTGCCCAGCTGCATTCACTTCTTTAGGATCTATTTTCCATTTTGTCTGCCAGCGGGGGGAACAGTTCACAACTCTAAAGGATCTGTACCCACATCAGAAGATCTCTTAAAAACTACACCTCGGCTGCTATTTTTGCAAGCAGCTGCCAAAATAAAAAGGGCCATCTATAGCCTCTACCAGTAGCAGACAAATCGATAGGAAGGCAGAGGAAAGGCAACAGAGCTTCATAAAAATGACAGCATGTCTATTAAGAAAGAGGAGTTTCTTAAAAAGATGGCATCTAATCTGAAACAGTATTTCCTCTTTCCCTTTCCATTCTGCACAGCCATACTGCGCATCTAATGTGTGTACAGGGAAAGGGAAAGTTCCTGCCAACACTGTGAAATGCAGCAAAGGGAACCACAGTGTCCAGTCACTCCAATGACTGGATTAGAAATGACATAAGGAGGGTCAGGGCTCCATAAGACAATGTCCCTAACACTTATATAAAAAGCTCTCATATCATTTAGACTCCACCTTTGAATCTAAATTAACTTAATGCAAATCCATTAATCTCATGGAGGTTTTTAAAATACAAACACATTTGGGAAGAGCCTCTATTATCACCAAATGATAGGAAAAGCTCCTAAAATGAGTCCTACACAAAAGCACTATTTTGTTTCCTGCCTACCTGAACTATAACAAGCAATGGGACTGGTTTCTGTAGTCCACTGAATGGAGAACAGAAAGTAAAAGAAAAAAGAAGAGAACTCTTGGTTAACATCAATCTTCATTAAGAAATACAGAACAAAATCCAGGGACAAAAGTAGTAATAATTTACAAAATGGAAAAGGGAAACAAAATCAATAGAGGAGGCAGTTTTATTTTTAAGCTTCGAAGAGAGCATTATAAACAATGGAGAGCTTAGAAAAGGATATGTACAAGTATGTTATTCAACAATGTCTTTTTAAAAGATTATTTGCACTAAAAATGACCTCATGGAATTGGTTTGATAAAGTAATATTTACAGAGGAATATACAGGAGGGGTGTTGGAAGCAGAAATTTTATTTGAAAGGAAAATTACACAAACTGAACAGAGATCCTACAGTTTGTATATCTTCATTACAGTTGTGCATCTTGTTATATTTTGCTAAAATTAAATTTTGGTTTTTTTTTTCTCTAGAGGCAGTTCACTACTTCAAGCTTAGAAATCAACAAAATGAAAACCCCATCCTGCTAAAGAGCCTGATTAGAACATGAACTTTGTCATTTAAATTAATGGGAGCAGGACTTGGGTCTACCAGACATATTACATGGATATTTTTGACCCTATGTGTTAATCTGTGAAGGAGCAGGAGAAGGGGAAGGGAGAAGAGGACAAAATCTGCTGCTAATGACACATGGAAACCTCTCAAATTAGGTTATTTTTAGTTTTAGGTGTGCAAGAAACACAATGCAGCATGAGAATCTCTGGCAGTCTCACTCAGTCAGGATACATTTTTTATTGACATAGCTGTTTTCACTCCGAAAGCCAACAAAAACCACATCAACAAAGCCACTTTTTCTGCCTATAGCCTGGGTCTATACCAGTAGGTACTTCTGGCACCCCTGTTACAGAGGAGAAGCTAATCTCAGAGCAAAGTCCAATATCCTTCTCCTAGGACACAAGCTATCCTGCATCCTTACTAGACCGCATCACAGACGACAGCAACAGTTCTGCGCTATCCACTGTGAGCAGATTTGGCAGCCAACAAAATCTTCCAGTGCTTGGAAGAAGCTGACTGCCTTCTTTCACCGAGAAGATGGCTAACAACTTAGAACTCGGGTTGGGAAGGTCCCTCACCACTGACTCACAGGACAGTGTAGGACTGTAGCTGAGGGAACTCACATTCTTCTCACGCTGAGCAACCCCTGTTGCTCACTGCTGACAAGCGGGAGCACATGTATGCTTTTCAAAGTCCAATAGCACTTAAGAAAGGGCTGCAGCTCACAAGATTTTATACACATGGCATCATCCTTGACTCCAACAGAAAGATCCATCCCAAGAGCACTTGACCATTTAGATACCTCCCTTACAACTGACTCACAATCAGCTGTGGACTCTCCAAAGCAAAAAATAATACTAAAATTAACCGAGTTCTTTTCCATTTTTTTAAATCCTTCTTTCAGCATAAGTATTTCACCAGGCTGCTCAAAACTAAACCTCTTTTACTGTGCAGAAGAGACACACCAATCCTACCGGGAGAAGACAGTCCTTTGAATTGGACACAAAATCTGGTAACAAACAAAATCCAGCCACTGAGCCTGGTCTTTGCTATTTCAGTAGTTTTTGTTCAGAATTGTGCCTAACACCATACAGCAAAGTAAGTTTTAAGCATCTAACAGGATAATATAATTTAAGGAGAAAGTAAACCAGAACAATCTTCACTTACCACATCCAATTTGTAAAAAACAAAGATACCCAGCACATGTATGAATGGCTTCTTTAAAGTAAGAGAGAGAGCAGAGTTGATCTTTATTTTCATTATTTTAAAAAAGGGTTTTTTTTCTTAAAGTAAATATTCAGTCTTTATTTTACATTAAGTGCTTTTTAAAATTTCATGTCTTCACAAAATTGCATTTAAAATTTGAAGTAAAATGTATTTCAAACAAAAATACTGTGCAACTGCAGCACTTCTTTTCTCTCTTAAATATCGAAATAAATAAAATAGTTAAGTCTTTTTTTCAGTTTGTTTGTTTTTCATTCAGTTCTACTGTAGATCAATTCCAGTTTGACCTGGGTTTACACACACACTTAAAAGAAAGTGAAATCAAGCCTTAAAAAAAAAAACTTCTTTGTATTGCACCAGCTTAGGGAATCCCCAGAACTTCTCTCAACAGTTGGCAGCCGACTTCCCACAGTCCAGGTTCCTGTGCCAGATGAAACACGGGTACGGAAGGGTCAGGGCAAGGAGAGGAGATGGATCAAAGCATCCTGGCTTCTCTCAGCCTCCTTCTGAAATGTCTTGCTTGAAGGATGCCGGAATCCATGAGGGCAGGGCTGACTGCAGAACGAAAGGCAATACAAAGTAAAACTAAACAAACTCAAACAGACAACAAAAGCAAGAGTTCAGAAAAAAAAAAGAAGCAGAAGCAGCACAAACCAACCTTCTGACACTGTTTGCGTTCTAGTTGTTTGAAAACTTGACAGACTCAGTTTCAACTGACCCTGGGAGCCATAAGTAAATACAAAACAAACAAATAGGACGCAAGGGAGCATATCCAGAAGAAAGTCACCGAATGCTGTCAATCTGTCTTACTGGGAACATCATTAAGTTACCTTCATCTTTCAGCTTAGGTAGCTGTCTCTTTGCTAGAGGTTAAGAGCTTTGCTTATGAAATTCTGCTCCAACTACACTGCTATATTACTAATTATTTGTACAGAGCCACAACTGTGTGCAGCGCTGCACAAAGAAGATACACATAGGGTGGCAGTAATGTGATAACTTCTGGATGTAAGTGAAAGACTGCATTTTGCATTGTGTTTAATCCATGAATGGGCTAAGTTGCATATTTCTATGCTCCTGAGCAGCATTAGATAGCAAATAGAGTCATTTTATTTCCACGAAATGCAAATTCCTCCCCCTTTGTCTTCCTCACACCTCTCATATCAGTTCTGGATGGCACAAAGGTCCAAAATCTTAGGAGAAGCCAGTGATCTAAAGGATAACTCAACAACATGAGCTGGCAGCATCTCCTTACCACGGGTATCAGAACTTGAGATTGCAACAGCTGGGATTTTTTTCTGAATGTTATTACAGCTTGTCTTCTCTGAAACTGGCAGCTTAACACTCATGGCAATGCAGACAGGGACATGAAAATAGTTCCAACTTAATTTCAGTATTCTATGGTATTTGTACAAGTTGGGTTGGGTTTTTTTCAACCCTGGTAGATATCTGGCAAAGAGAACAAAGGTTGGTAGGGTTTATTGTCATAGCTCAGTCAGCAAAACTCCAGCCTGGCCACATTCCTGCTCTGTGAGGGTTTTGTCAAAAAAAAAAAAACCCTCATGCAACATGAACACATGCATGTGCCTCATACTTCACATACACTCATAGATACAAATTTTATATAAATAAGAAAAAAATCATGGAGAATAAGTAATGGGTGTTTATTGGAAACATCTACATATGCTGTAGCACAAAACACGCTGGGCAGATTTTGCAGTTTTTATAGTAATACAACTCCCAATGGGGTCAATACAATGTTTGCTTGAGGAATTGATTCCATAAAAACTGCTTGCCACAGGGAAGAGGCAAATTGCATGGGGAGCCAGGCTGTGAAAGCTCCATAGTCTGATGGTATGTGAACTATAATTTTAGGGGCCATCTCAAAATATCATTGCAAAAATTAACCAAAGAAATGCAAAGCGGGCAGGAGAGAACACAGCGGTGCCCCAGCACAGTACGGACTTAGTAGTTCTCAGGCAGCAAACTGAGTCTCTGTCTTCAATCAAGAGCCTGAGCTGAAGTCTGTAAAATGGCAAACTGGAACTCAAAATGAATAACTAATGTACAAGCTCAAAGGCAAAACAATGCGGGGAGGGGATTCTAATAACGCATTCGGCTGAAACAAATGGCCGTCTTGGAGCTTGTCTACACCACACAAGTAAGCGTAAGAACATGGAGGTTTAATTCAATAAAGCAACAACTAAGAAAGCCCAGTGCTAATCCTTCTGAAGCCAGTGGCAAAGTTCTCTCTGGACCTTGTTTCAGCAGCCTAGCTCAGCATTTATGACCTTACCACGTATGTACAATGCTATTCCAAGCACCATTACATATAAGAGAAATAAATACCCAACCCACAAAACTGNTGGTATGCCTGGGTGGAGGGAAGAGATGCAAAGTGAAGAAAAACAGATTTCATTCCCATCCCTGTTCTGCCACATGCCTCACAGGGTCCTTTTGGTTTTTTTTTAACTCTTATGCCAGAATATCTTATTTTCTTCAAATTTCTCAATATATATTACCACACGTAAAATTTTAAACTGTTTTCAAGTGAGATCTGATGTCTGTCTTTGCTAAAACTAATTAAGAGCCACAAAAGGAAGCATGCTGAGGATCAATGCACACTCTGCCTAGCCTTTCTTCCCTCTAATCAGCTGCACAAGCAGCATGTCACTTCCTTACTTCTCTTGCTCCCATCTGTGAATCAAGAGTTTGCAGAGGATCACTCAGGAAATGATGTTTTTTTCTAAGATCCTTTAGCAGGGAGCAGTAGAAAGGTGCCTGAGGAGACACCTCAACATGATTAAACACTGAAAAGTCTGAATTTGGGGCCTTTTTCCATTTCACATTGGAGCTGTCTTATTTGGTACATGGTTTGTGTGGGAGCGTATGTTTGAGGAGAATCTCTGGCCAGCCTTGTGCTAACCTTCCTCTAATAAGAAGGACACCTTTGGAGGAGGACTGGAAGATCCAGGCTTGTGATTAGTTGAAGGACTGCACCTTCAAAGATCTTCTTATGAAGCTCAGAACAGCAGGTCTCATTGAACTGCTGAAATCTCTGGGGAATACAGAGCATCACTTTCCTTTCTGATTTTTAAGATGAGCATATCTTTTAGATACAACCCAGAATTCACACTGAAAACTCTCTTTATGCCATCCTAGCTTGGTTTGGGACTTGTGTGTCTTTGAATTCACAGTTCCCTCATTCGTGACCTGGCTATGCTAGTGTGAAAATGAAATCTCCTTGTGCTTATGAAATCTCCTGACTCATTGTCATCTTCCCCTCACCACCTGAGATGGTCTCATGTAGCATCCCCCTTTGCTTTGCTTCCATCTTTAACTTACGAGCTACCAACCTTCTTTCCCTGTTCCCAGCCTTCATGCCAGCAGTACATGCCCTGAGAATATTTCATTTCCGTAACAACACTCCGTTCAATAGTCACCATTAATGCTACTTTACAGCCCAGCTGAAACAGGTACTCTTTAGCTTCCATCTCTACATCTTCACTTCCTCCCCATGACTGATGCCTTCCTATGGCCAGTACCATGCTGCTCAGCCTGCCAGGTTAAACACATGTCTAATGAGACATCCCGAGGAATCTAAGGATTACTCTGCTTTCTCTAACGATGAATATATTATACCTTCCTTCCTGTCCCGGGACTAAATTGAGCCAGTGACAGTCCATATACACATTAATGGTGTAAATAACAGTGACGGATATTCTTCTTCACCATCTGTAATAAATATCAGCCAGCAGTTTTTATGGACTCTGTGAGTTGCTGTGGCTTCTTTCTGAGGGGACTGCGCTACCCGGTTGTCACAAAGATGGGTGGTTAGGTTGCGAAAGGATTAAGACTGTATGCATTGTTATACTGACTGCATTTGTGAAACTAAATCAAGATTTAATGAATTATGGGCATCTGATTTCCAGAAGAGCCCAGAATGTGTGAGGCATAGTTCACAAAAGACAATTGTAAGGACTCCACTTGGAAAAAACTACAGAGTATGCCTACTCCGCGGTCGGTGAAGTGAGTGGACTTCTCCAGAAAGACACACCTGGGCAGGTTTCAGCTCAGGGGCTGCGAGGACTACAGCCAGCACAGCAGCACAGAGCTCAGGATGGGCTGTAAGAGCATGCAAGAGGCTGGGTAAAGCAGCGCTGAGTGCCGAGCCCTGGGCTGCCCTCCCTGCAGCAGTGGCCAGGTGCAGCTGGCTGGTGTCAAGCCTACACCTCCCAGACAGGTCATGGTGGACAAACAAAAACTGAACTCTTCAACTCCTCGATCACTCAGGTCTCCACTACTCCTGTGAGCCTTTCCCTGGCACAGCGTACTCTGTATTTGGAGGAACACTGGGTAAAATACAAACTCTTCTCTTCAACTTCTAACTTGTCTGGCAAGACTGATATGTGGGCACAAGAAGTAGATCCGAGTTGGATGAAAGGAAACATATTGTTCCTTTATGGTTCCTTTATGTTCCTGCCTATTTCTAGGTACACACTCCCTTTTTATTTCCCCTGTTGTTCATATGGGCATGTCAAAGAGTACCAAGAGAAAGAAAAAATCCCATTTTTATAAGAAAAAGAATGTAATACTAATACCACAAATATCAGTGCAGGGACTGAAGTAGGAGGATGAATCAATTTGAAGACAGGAGTAGAAGAAGGAATCAATTTGAACTTAATTCTTTAAATTCTGTAACATTTCAGGTTTGTGGTATAACTTTGCAACCTGGGAACAACTCTACTTCCAGGACAGATTCTGGTCTCATTTATGTTAGCATAAATTTAGTCAAAATTCACAGAACCTTACTGATACTACTCTCTGGTTACAGTAAGGTCAGTATAGAACAAGTGAGCCCACAGTGCCTTACATGAGGGCTGGTTCCACTCATTCTTGCCTGGAAAGTGATCTGTGGCTTCCTGATGAGGGGCAGTGAAGGGGCAGGCGCCGATCTCCTCTCTTTGGGGACCAGGGATAGTACCCGAGGGGACGGCATGAAGCTGCAACAGGAGAGGTTTAGGTTGGATGTCAGGACGTTCTATACTGAGTGGGGGATTGAGCACTGGAACAGGCTCCCCAGGGAAGTGGTCCCAGCACCCAGCTGGACTGAGATCAAGAAGCATCTGGACACTGCGCTCAGCCCCTGCTCTGACTTGGCTGTTCCTGTGTGGAGCCAGGAGTTGGACTTGATGATCCTTCGGGGTCCCTTCCAACTCAGGAGTTTCTATGATTATATGAAATGTCTTCCACCTTGAGTTCTGTTGCTCTTTATTTTAATGTCTGCATTACATATATGTGTGTCTGTGTACATACTTTTCTGATGCGTGTTTACCACACTCCCCATATATATATATATATACACACATGCAAACTAAGCCCTATCTTGTTCAGGAATTTTAGAAAAGCAGATGCCTGTATGTATGCCTGTGCCTCAACCCTGGAAACCATCTGAAGTCTGAGCTTTCAGTAAATACAGAAGAGTGGCAAAATAATATGAATTTATCTTGTGTTCTTTCAGGGAAGAGAAGACTGGTTGTGGAAGGAATAAATGTTTTTATCAGTTAAAGTACACTTCTCATTGACAGCACTAAGTCAAAATATCATTGAATTGAAACTAGATCAGTTATAATACACCAGCGGGAACAAAATTTCAAGAGAAAAACGTTATCAATACAGGGAAAGCTTAAACAAGGATTTCTCCTGGCAGGCATACATGGCTCTGGCCTCTGTCCTGCGGTATGACCACACTGAGGTATACCTTAACATATACCTATACCATAACTGTAACACCACTCTGAAGGCTGGTTATCAATGTCATCAGTAACATCCACTCTGCATTATGCTTATGCACCTAAACGCAGAATCTCGCCACTGCCTCTTCCATGTCTAAAGTGAACAATAAAAAAAAATTGAGACTAGATCCTTTCTCTTCTTTTTAAGGTTTATAGGGAGAGGGGGAAATTTGAAAGAGCTCTCAGAGACAGTACCATGCTACCCCAGCAAAAGAAAGGGGAGGAATGGGATCCATTTGGATAGGCTTCATTCATGCATTCAAACAATATATTTGCATTGTGAGGCCAAGATTTTTATTCTGGTATCAAAATCAAACACCTCAATTTTAAAGATTAGGCACTGCCCGGTAAATGTCTATTGTGCCTCTGATTTAGATGAGGCAATGATTCCACCCTGTGTGGCATTATACACGACAGTATAAATATATCCTTAAACCAAATCTTGCCCTTGTGTCAGGGACATTTTTGCCTGCATTAGGACAGCAAAATGTGACTTACACACTGACTGACAAAATTTGGTCAAGGGCCTGTTGAAAATCCAGGGCACAGAGATTTCACAACTGAGTGAAAGACATTTCAGCTTGGACATACCTTTCAAATCCTGCTGCATGTCTCTTCCTTTCTGGGAAAGTCGCAGGGAAGGGAGTCACTCTCTTCTCCATTGCCCTTGGAACTTTAATGAGTATTGCTTTGGTTTATTTCAAGAGAAGCTATTGAAAAGCAAACAAAGTGTCTCGCAAGACACTACAGAGAGAAAAAACTGTGTGGCACAGGAAAAAATGCTGTGAATTAAAATTTAAAAATGGAAAGAAAAGTACAGGTGAGGTATTTTTCCATATAATTTCTTCCATGATTTTGCTCCTCCATCTGTTTTGCCTTTGATGTCTACGACTTGCCATTCATATTCCATCCCTATGCTTGGAAATTGCTGTCCATGAAGTGAAAGGTGAAGGAAAAGTAAAAACAAAAAGTAGAACGGAGTGAGGAAGACATGAAGGGGTGCAGGAAGGAAGAGATCTATTGAGTTTAAAGGTGTCCAAAGGAGAGATGGAAACGTGTTCCCCAAGGTCATGGTCTTCAATGATTCTGCTTGTATTTTCAGGCTGTTAAAGACAAATGTAGCAGGTGTACCAGAAGAGTCATACTCCACATGCTACAGTAAGTGCAAAATCTCAAACCGCAGAAGCCATCACATCAAGGGTTTCCTTGTCCTCCGATAGAGTCCACCCACAGTGGTTCTCTAGAAATAGTTCTATTATCAAGTAGACATCCATTGTTTTTTGTTGTGGTTTTTTTCTTTTTTTTTAAAGTAGTTTATCTAATAATATATAGAATATATAAATAATAATAATTAAAAAAACCTATTCGGGTTTGCTTTCTGCTCTCCAACCCATCTGTATTTTTTGTGGTTTGCTGATATATATATTAAAAGACAAGAAAATCAACTCTGCTCACTATTAAAAAAAAAATTAAATCCATCTTTTATGTTTCCAGAGAGAAAGAGAAGGAGGGGGAGGTGGGAGAAAAACAAATTAAAATTAAAGGAAGAAAACCAAAAACCCAGGAAAATCAAAACCTTCTGTCTCTTCAATGTAGTTGTCAAGAGCTTTAAACACTTGTGCTTTCAGTGTACACCCCACAGGAAAAATAACAACAAAAATAACAACCAAAAAAAACCCCAAAACCCCCAAGGACCTAAAATTAAAAAAGAAAAAGGTAATAATAATCCTAGTAGTAAAAAGGACAGCAAATCGCTCAGAGTTTGTGTCTTTAATTATTTTAGCAGCCACCCTTTTTGTCTGCAGAGGGAGAGCTGCCACCACAGCCACCTCCTCGGCTCGAGAGAGGCTCTTCTGCATCGTCCTCGTCAAAGCCATGAAAGGTCGAGGTGTCGCTTTCTGACGTGGAACCGAACAAGTCCTCCGTAGTGCGTGCTGGCGCTGCTTCGTCCCTCCTGCCTTCTCTTCCCAAATGAGCTGACATGTATGATGAATATATCAGCACATGGGTTAAGCAACAGGCATCATCATCATCATTTTTTTAATCATCATCATTACAAAACAATTCAGACTATTGAGCTCATAGGTGTGTGCTTGTGTGTGCCCGCGCACCTCAGCAACATAGCTCAGCAGAACTGCAGTAAGAAAAGTAAAATAGGGTTGGTTTCTCTTTCAAAGAAAAATAAATAATCTACAAACAACACAGGTGCCCGCAGCTATGGCAGCGAAAGGGTTAAATACCTTTTCCTCTCTTCAAAAGACAGTAAAATACTTTCTCATGATTACTTAGATCAATTTTAAAAGATTTTTAGACCGTGCAAGTAATTAGACACCGTGAGCTCTATAAGCACAATGACTGTCCTTCATACTGGCAACAACTGTCACAAATTTACTGCTATAGAAACATAACCCCCTAGATAGCTCATCAACCTCTGGACTATGTTTTATCACTGTCCTTCACCTGATTCTGAAAAGCCTTCTCTCTAGGCAGAATGAAATGCATTTTGAAGACTAAGTAACCTAAACAAATGCTTTTATTCCAATTTCATAGCATCTCCTTCAAAAATAATAATTTATTTTTTTTTTTAAAGCCAACAAATACACACAGTTCAACAACTAAAACAACTAAGATGGGAAGTGACCTTTCTTGGGGAGCACTGAAAAGTTCGAATGTGAGCAAGTCAATCCAACTTTCAGTATTGCACAGGGAATTCTCCACACAGGACATCAACACCAGCAACAACAACCACAATAACAAAAGGAAGACTCTTAAAAAGAGAAGTCAAATACTGAAATCTGCAAAACTGAGGTTTATTTTTCTCCCTCAATCAAACATGTAATGTGATTAATAGTATAGCCTTCAAATTCCCTCTTCAGGAAAGGTAGAGAAAAAGATGTCTCTAGTGCCCCAGGATAAGAGAGCATCAGATTTCAGGTATAAACAGTAGCATGGTATTAAGTAACCAACTGTTTGGCCCCCACTCCAGCTACAGGAATCAGCCATATAACAAGTACACTGCATTGCTTGAGAATGAAGAATTAAATCCTGTTTGCGAAAATAAAATGGATGTAACGTAGTAATTGCTGCCAGATGAACCACCTTGTAGAGATGCGTTATTACTGACTTCGTAAAAGGAAGAAACAATGTAATTTCCATGACCTCTCTTTCAGTATAATGAAAACGTTCTCCATTATTGAGAAAGAGCAAGATGGCAGCTACCAAAGAGGTTTCATTGTTTCAGTTTAGAGATTAGTCTGTGGTTGTACCTTAATATCTTTCATCAGACATCAGTCACACCATTGCAGACCCCTATGAGCGACCCGGGTGGGTCAGAATTTGTGCAAGGATAGCATTTAATGGAACTGATTTGGTACAATTTAGGTTACATGCCAATCTACTTGCTCTAGCACACCAAGGAATCAAAGGAATTAATGGATTTGTGTTGCATTCGGATATAATCACCACAGCAATGTTTAAATAGCCAAAAAATATGAATCCATCTCACTGTGCTGTATCAGGACAATGCTGGCATGAGTTACATCCAACTATAACACACTCAAGGAGAAGGGCAGTGACCTTCCTAGATGGCACCACAGACCACATGAGGTTCCCCCTTCAGTTACTAAGAAGCAACCATGTATATATACACTAACAGGTACATGCCCCTGAGTGCACAGCATTTGTAAGGACGCCCCTGGAGAAAACTGAAGGGGTTGTCATCTGTCCTCTGGTGACCAGCCAGTATCACTTCAGAATATCTTCAGAGGTCGCAACAACTGCAGAAGGCAATTTGTCAGTGAGAGTCTAGTCCTGCTCCCACTGAACATGGTAAGAGGCTTACTATAAATTTTGGCAGGAGTATGAAAAGTCCATTCCCTTGGCACAAGAAGACTCCACATCACACTTCAGCCATCACGCAACAGACATCTGTCAGTGACTACAGTACAGAAGCGGCAGCAGCAATACTGAATCTCAAGGTCTCTTTGGTTTTCAGGTTTTCACATGGTGGTCTTATCACCACTATCACCACCACTGTCCACAAATATCACAACTGGAAACTTGAACCAAAGCAGGAATATGCAGTTGTTAAACATCTCCCATTCCCTCTACCAACACCACTATCACCACCTCCCACGCAAGCTATAAATATCTGCTCAGCTGGGATAAAATTTCAAAAAAAAAAAAAAAAAGAGAAAGAAAGAAAAAAAAAAGGAAGAAAAAGAAAAAAAAAAAGGAAAGAAAGGAAGGAAGGAAGAAAACAACAGTCCAGAAATAAAGACAACTCAGAATGGGAAAGACACAATTGCCTACATTTAAAAAAAGAGAAGGGAAGAAAAGGGAGAAATAAAAACCTCTTTAAACAAAATTAATGATAGTCATCTTGTAAGAGGATAATTCTTGACAGCTACCCCCATCCCTACCCTGTAATTTCCTCCCTCATTCTTTTTTGGATGAAGAAATGCATGAAATGTGTAATCAATGGAAATGCTTGTCATGCAACTTTCATAAATCTTGTAAGTAATTTATAGTTGTAATTGCAGCACTCGAAGACAGAGCCCATTCTTTAACATTGTCATAGGATTTTCTCCTTCCATGTGAAGAACATGTACCAAGATTCACAGAAGCCAATAAATACATTAAAACTTTATTTTTTTATAAGACCCCCCATTAACTTAAGAATATGAATCCAGCAATGGGGTTTACGACAGAAAATTTCTCAGTCATTCTTTCCACAAACACAGACAAGAGGTAAGACCTTGTCTTCTATCTCCTCTCAAATGTGCTGCCTTTCTTCAAAAGCTTCAGAAGCAAAATATGAATCACACAAAGGCCTTTGTACAAGAAAGTTGCAAGAGGGAGTCACCTACCAGAGCGCCCACAGTCTGAGCACGATACAAGTTCTTCAGGCCGACCACTTTTTTTGTTCATATTGGAGCCTCCGAGGCAGAAGTCGCAGTAGTTATTGGGAATGATGACCCCGTCTGGTCCTTTCTGGGCTGCAGTCAGGTTAAAAATTAGATTTACTGAAAAAGCATTTGGTTTGGACATTTCCCACTTCTCTTTGCCATGACATTAGCTCAGTAAGTTTGCAGGCCACAATCTTCCCAAAATATTATCAACCGGAATGGCAAGTGAACCACACAAATCTCTTCCATTTTACATACACCCTGTGGCATATCTATTTTACCAGAAATGCCCTGCACTGTTTCCTTTATAGCACCAGCTGGGATGGTCCCTCACAAGGACTTGCTGTAGAGATCCCAGTGCAGGTCAGGGACTTGCCACATGTGCAGGTACAGAAGTCATCCCCAATGCAGAGCTAGACCAACGCTGTTAATGAAGCCCAGCCTGTTTTTTTCAAACAGCAGTCATAATACCACAACATACAAACTCAGAGAAGAAAAATACCTTCCCCAAAACTCAACAGCAAGGAGACAGTGGGGGACAGGCACCCTAAGGGGTTTTATTTCAAGTAGGTTTGGGGGGGGGGGATGACACCTCAAAGTAGCAGGGTGTCTTTAGTGAAGAACTTGGTTCAAACACCCGTGAATACTCCCAGGCAAAGCCATCTGTGGGTTATTCACCCAAGGGTTAAGCTACCTGCAGCAGAGTTCATGTCCCCTGGGAGGAGTGGGGTGGGCAGCAGGTCCAGCACTACCCAAGCAACCAGCACAGGCATAGGGAGTCAGCCTGAAGCAGACATCCCAGCCAGAAGAGTTAAAAACCTCCTTCAGCCAAGAAAAAAGGAGGGAAATTGCATTCCTCTTCTCCAGCTAGGAAAGAAGAAGACACACATTGGATCTCAAGTGGAGGAAGAGGCAGTTCCCCTAGAAAGAAGGCCAGAGGTCTTCTGCATTCCTGTTAGTTGAGCAGAGCAGCAATGTACTTTTTTTTTTCTGACTCACAACTGCCATTTTCCTCCTCTGCTCTTCTCCCGAGGGGGAAAACTTTTTCCTGGATGTTCTAAATAGGATCTGGGGAAAGGAGAGGGGAATAGAGGAATGGTTGGTCTTCATCTTTGCTTCTGCTTTAAACTTAAACTTAAACATTCCAGTGGTATAGTTGGCCCAGGCCTACTCCATGAAGAATTCAACAAACTAGAAAGGGAAGATCTTTAAACTGTACCATCTATATTTAATTCACTTTTTTAATGCATATTTTGTAACTTGCAGATTTTTAACAGATGTTTTGACAGCCCTTATTAATGGTCTTTTTGTCCACATCCAAATTCCCCCAAAAGAACAATGACATTCTAAGGGCTTCTGGTAGCAGTCCAAGACATACACTTAAAATTAAAATTTCCTCGGAGTTCAATCTGCTGTTCTGGTTTGGGTGCATCTAGTTATTCGTTTACCTCCAGCCGTTGATTAGCTGAGCTTTTAGGAGATTGGTAACAGAAAGATAGCAGTTAAGGCGAAATTAAGAAAGAAATTAAAACCCATAAAGCTGCAAATCTATCAATATCTTCCTGCATGGTCGCAGAGTCCAACAGATATTTAATAAACAATGGGCTTTGCTCTGAAATGGTCCCAGTTAGCAGATCCCCAGTTCTCCCAAAACCAGAGCAAAGCTCCCAGTGTTCAGTTAGCATCCTGCCTGTTTGCAGAGGCATTAAATACATGGATGCATGGTAAGCAAAAAAAGACCAGGAACCAGGTAGAAGCCTAGTGCACCGGCTCATTTTAAGAGCTGTAACAAAATGATCATAAAGCTGCTCCTCGTACATATTTTGTGTATAAAAAAGCAGATCTCCCTAGCATTTATTTTTCCCACTACTGCCCTATTCTGAAAAAGTTAAATAATTACTTCTTTATATTGTACTGCATCTACAGACAGGCCATGTGCAATGCAAATTCAGCAAATTCAGCATTTAGTGAATTTTTTAATTTATTTTTTGTTCCTTATTGCCTCACCTTTCATTGGAGATTCTTAAACTGCCTCACAAATAACTGAGTTCACAACATAAACCCTCAGTGAGGTCAAAAGCCTCTTTTGCCATTGACTCTAACCAAGGTGTTGCTGGGTCCTAATTAAGTCTCTTGGTGAGGAGGCAACATTGCCTTTACAGCTGAAAGACGTGAAGGTAGAGCGGTGAACTGGCTTCCTCACGAGCACACAACAGTGCTGTGGTGAGGCCACAAATAAAAAGAAGTACTCAAGGTGCCGACCCGCAGACTTAGGAAACAGCTCCCCTTCTCTCACCACTCAGAATGGCATCATTGATTTCATACCCTGCATGTACTGACTTAAATTTTTCCAATAGAGCCTATGACCATAAGATCCACTGACTGTCTAACTGGAAATGGGTCAGGGGACCTTGTGAAAATACATATAGTGACCAATTCATCTGCGGTGTGTGGGACAGGTGGAGGGTATTTGCTGACTGCGAAGATGAAGGGATTCTCCTAGACTATCGGCAAGGGAATAAACATGGGGTTTGATCACCTCCTCCTTTTCTTCTGTTTTTCCTTTCAATTTAATTTTTAATGTGAGTGCCTATGTGGTAATCTATCACTCATCACTTCTAAATACGGACCTGGCTCAGCTGAACTGGATAGAGATGTCAGGTCTGAAAAGTTGGACACAGATGAGAAGTTCCTGAAGTTATATCAATGAAGTCTTAAAGGATGTATCTCTAGAGCCAAATAAACCAGGCACTGTTGCTCTCTTCAATGGTGGGTTGGTTGTTTTGGGGTTTGTTTTTTTTTGTTCTAACAAGTGCAAAAACTAGAATCAAACCTGACTCAAATTTATTTTCTTGAACAGTACTGCACAGTGAATTAAGCCCCAGGCTAAATCATAGCAGGTTTGAGAATAGTTTTCCAGATGATTGTAAGCAGAGTTCTTACTTCCAAAGGAACTGTTTTCTTTTTGTGTATATCCTCAGATTTTTTAGTTCTATTTTACTATAGTTCACAAATTAAGAAACAAAGCAAAGAAAGCAAGATAGAACATGCAATGTTCATGAGAGAGTTATCAAAAACCCAATCCCAATCCCACCCCTTAATCAATAAAATTCTTTACAAAAATAAGTATGGGAATGGATTCACAAGTGAAATCAATTCAATTACTATGGACTAATGTGTTGCTGCTTTTAATCCATGACTTTTTGCACATGTTAATCACAGAAATAATCATAGTAGAAGGTGCTAGCTTAAGGCAGATGATAGCTCAGCTAATGAGAAGTAACTCACCACTAGCTCAATCATTTGGCTCGGGTGACTAACACCAAGGCTTTTGTCTAAAAAGTGTTCACCCAGAATCAGAAACTGTTTTAAAGCAAAGCCTTGAAAACCGTCCATGGTCTTGTCCTAACTTACTCAAAACTCCTCTGATTTTCCTTTACATTACAAACTGCAGCAACAGATCAAAAGCTTTGAGGAGCTTTGAGGAGTACTGCCTGAGCTAAGGTGTGCTCATAGGGGGTGTATTTAAATCAGTGGCTCTTGCCATTTCAACTCAGTGTCACTTTCTAGTTTCATCAAAGGCTCTGTCTTCATGTACATCTGCCCCCAAATAAATAGAGTATACAATTTCTTTTTTTATGTACACTTTCAAAAATGGATTATGGAAGGACACAGAAAGATCTGCACAGTTCAGATTATAGTTTCTCTGTACCTGCAAGCTGATTCATGTGAAGATAGGATGCAGTCTGAGAATGAAGTCAATACTTCCAAGTAACTTTGGTATGCACTCATTCTGAAGTATATTTTTTCTTCTTAGCCTAATCGAGTTAATTTCAAACTATATCAAGCTAAGCAGAATTAATATATACTTAAAATATGGTACCATCATTCACAGGAGTCTTCTTGCAAAATAAGTACTGTAAATTAAATAAATTCTGCAGTATATCACACAGTAACTTTGCTCCATAGACCAAACCTAAAAGAGCTAACCAAACTGATTGAGTTTATATATTTAAAATAACTTCTGTGTCTTCTTGATTTTGAAGGCAGGGACTATAAAAACGGGGTTTCGCTTCTCTTCTCCCCTCCTCAATTCGAAACCCAGAAGTTATCTTCCTCATGGCTTAAGCTAAATACTAAAATAAAGCTGCTTCTAGAGAAATAACATCCCAAAATCAGAAATTTTCTTTTCTACATCATCTCCTGGAGACGTGTGACTCAACAAGACCTCCTCAGTTTTCTAAGTCTCATGGCTTCAGAGAATATCTTGGAGGGAAGGCAAGTTCAGGAGAATTCAAATTGTAAACCTTAAATACTTACAGACAAAAGCCCACATAGATAAAACCTTGTAGTTTTAAGATTTTCTGATTTCTAAGAGAAGATATTTTGATTATTTGGATCATAATGGAGCTGGAAGCAGTGCTTAAAAGAAAAACTGTTTTCTCTGCTCCTTGGTACCAAAACAGAGTCACATATATTTCATCAGCTTGTAGGTGATACAGCATAATACTTGTAGGTGATACAGCATAATACTTAACCACGTTTAAGCTATGCATCTACATTTGGCAGTATTTTATCCTTACTTTTCTTTTCCAAACTGTTGGCAAGGCTTGGAGAATGAGGAGTAGAATTCTGTGCCTTGCTGTTGGGGTGTGGAGCTCTGCATCACTTATTTAAACTACTACAGTGAGTTGGCTACAATCGGGCATATATGTGCTCCCAAAAGGATTTTTCTAGCACATTTTGTCCAGCTCTTACCTGTTTCTTTTGGGCTTGATCCAAAACCAATAAAGTCCACTGGAGGTTTTCAATTCAATTCGTAAGGCTTTGAATCGGGCGATTTACTCTGCAATAAAACTTTGCAGAGCACAATAGAGACCACAGGAAGCTGTGTGTAGGCCCGTATCAAGCCAATGCACTTTGTGGTGGAGGAAAAGGGGTGGATTTGGTTTGGGGTTTTTAGGTTTGTTTTAATTGTTTTTTTCAATCTAGAAGACTCTTTGTCTGAGACAAGGGCCCAGTTTTTCCTTTCCAACACCTTTCTTTTTCTCACCGTCGAAGCCCAAGTCCAATATTTGGCTGCCTGCGCAGCAAAATGCCAGCCAATAGCCTGAGCCTGCGATCGTCAGGCCCACTGGAGAACCTGATGACATATAATCCCAACCTATAGCCTAAGTGCCCCCATATGCCTCTGCTCGCCCCTCCCTCCGGCTCCACCAGCACTCATCCCTGGCAGGCCCGACCTGTCTCCATGGCGACCAGGATGCCTGGCCAGGGCTGCTTCTGGCCTTGCCACCTGTTATTGCTTCATCTCACAGGCGTAAGGAACTGTAGCACGGCCTCTTTGTTTGCAGCTCAAAATGCATCAGTGGAGGATAGACAGACTCACACAGAAATTATGTCATAATTAAATTTTAAAATGGCTTAAAGGAGAAGGGAAAAGAAACGCAGCACCTGGATTGTGGCTTTTCCTTGGAAGAAGAGAGAGATGCTGGGTGGGCAGATACCCACTTCTGCCTCTGTCATTGCTGAGGTGCAATGAGCAATGGTGGGTGTCATAGAGGTAGGTCATGGAGGTGTTTCTGTGCTCAGGACTAGACCCAGTCCTGGAAAGGGGCAATAAATACATATATAGCCACTGGTGTGGCGAGGCACAGGCCAAGCACAGATGAAATGCATGCAAGGCTCTTGTTCTTGCACGCACACCGCCAGGCAGAGATGTGCACGGTCTTTTCTGCAGCCTCCTTGCCAGTGAATTAAGTGCAAGGTTTTTTAATTGCAGTTTTCCAGGAAAAAGTGTAAATTAAACTGAATGAGAGGAAACGGCTAGTCTCTCTGGGCATGCCATACATACTCTGTAGTTAGCACCAGAGATAAGCATGCTGGCTAACCCCAAACTGGGAATTGCTGGGGCACTTGATACAGAGACACTCCAGCAGGTTCTAAGTGCAACTCAGGTTGTAGCGACACATCTGTCTCGACACAGCATGGTATTCAGCCGAATAAGCCCTGAACTTGGGTGTAGCACTGGGAAACACCTGCTGATCTGTTCCCAGAGTTGAGCTAATCAGCCTACACAGCCTGACAGACCTTCGCTCACTCAGCCTCCCCACGCCGCACTCCCCAACAGAGCACAGGCATGCCCTTTGCTGGCAACCAGAGAAGCTGGCTGTGCTACCAAGACAGGTGCTGCAAACCCTCAACAAAAGTATTGCCGATTCTCTCTATTAAGTGGATTTTATATCCTCTTTTAATTTAGTTGGTGCTGTAGGGATAGAAGCTGTTGTCTTTGCACAGTTTTTAGCAACTCTGACAGGTTCGCCTTTCCTACAGCCCCTACTTCTCCCTCTGAAGTGAGGCACAGCCAAGGAGCGCTACAAGAAGGTAGTATGTCTGTAAGAGTCAGAGGAATCCTCTGAATGTGGGGAAAGGAAGAGCATTTGATCATGTCTTTTACAGGAATCAATATGGCCCTTAAGCTGAACAGCTAATGAATGAGCTGGGAGGTGGTACAGCTAGGAAAATACAGCATCAACTGATCACATCTTGCAGATCTGGGGAGTCAGCATTCCTGCACCGTAAGGCAGGACTTCATAGAAATGTCTTTGTGCTGATCTTATAAGTCTTCTGCAGGATCACCTAAAGCATGGGTCACAGTCCCACTGCTCGCAATAAATCATTGCAACTGTCTAGTGCCTCATGACATCAAACAGTAGGAGATACTGCATAAGAAGGCAGACAAAAGAGTCTGACATGTTAACATACGGATTTCCTGATTTTGAGGGGTACTTCTCCTGAGACTTGGCCTCTGGCCACTGAAATGCACTGCTCCCATCAGTTCAGGAAACTCAGGGAGGGATTCTAGTGCTCAGTATACAGCCCTGACCAGCAACTTCCCTCAGTATTCAGGTAAAAATGGCCAGTGAATTGTGAAATGGATCCCTGCAGTGTGTTGTAGGCAATGAAGTTGGAAATTACTCACTGGTCAAAACACCTAAGTTCAAATTCAGTCAAATTTTTGGGTTTTACTCAGTTCAAATTCTACATGGAAGAGAAATTAAGCAAGGAAATAGTGAGGAGGGGGGAATGGGGAAATTAAAGATTTAAATGATACTATTCTGTCTCAAGAGGTGACATGTCACTGAAGAAGCAAGCAGTTTTCAAAAACTAATTAGTCAAATTGGAATATTTTCCCATAATCTGAGAAGCACTAGCTGCTTCTCTTCAATAAGAGTATTGTATTGACAACAACATTTCAGGCCCTGGCCAGATAGTACATAAAAAAACCCCAAACCCCAAACTACTAAAGAACCCCACAACTCTAAAACCAAACAACAAAACTTCTCCTTTGAGTCCCTGTACATAGAAGACAAGCTTGGAATTTTCCACTATTCCAGAGGTCTAAACAAGTGATTCTTTTTTCTTATGAGAACAAGCTCTGGGAAAGAAAAAAAAAACAAAACTTAAACAGATTAAACTAATGAGAAGTCAGCTCAAGGTAATGTACATATTGTCACTGAAAAGGCACCTGCTGCAGGGTGTCCTGTCGCAAGGTGGGCATTGATGCATCCTTGCATTCAGAACTAGCTCCCATCATGGCCCCAGCAAGGATCAGCACTGAGGCAGGGAAAAAGTAGGCCTGATGTAGCTTTTCAAATTGATGTTGCTTGTGGAGAGGAACAAACAGCTCGTCTCCAACTGAGGGGCTGACTCTCGTCATTTATTCATGGCCAGCCCCCTGCCTGGATGGAAATAAAAATGTTTCAAAGATTACTGTGTGGGGGAGCTGGAGGACAGCTTGGAGGCACACTGAGGTTAGCACATTAATTTTTTATCTCTGGAGACTGGGTATCCAATTATGCTTAGAGTACACAAACAACTTTGGCTAGTCTCTCCAGTAGAGATTTATCCACATCATAAAATCTGCGATAGAACTGGCCACAACAGCCTGATGCCATGAAATAACATACCCAGGTGGTTTTGCAGGTTGGATGCACAAGCTAGCGGAGTGACAGGAGGACATAGGACTCCACTCTCCTTAGCAACATGCATTGCAGGACAGACCAACCTGCACACGGCAGCCAGGGCAGTGACAGCCCACGCGATGTGGTTTTTTTGGGATTGTCATTGGTCAAAGTGTTTGTGGGCTTAAGATCTGTTCAGTTGCTGCTTATCACACAGCTGCCTGTAACCAACATTTCATACAGCAAAATGCCTCTGAAAACTCTTCTCCTTTAAAGGAGAGGAAGTTTTTCTCCATGTAGACACACTACCCTATTCTCCCAGGAATTAAGGAAGAGCATTTATACTCATACACTCGTTCACACACACATTTCAATAGAAGAAGTCTAATGTAATTCCTATATCAGAAGTGTCTCAAAATTTGTGAGCACCAGCTGGCCCCAGAGCTGGCCTGTGCCCATGGAGCGAGATGGAATAAAACAGCAGGTGTTTTGTGGCAGGCTTGGATGCACCCTGGGCTCACAAATCTCACGCTCTTGGTGCCAACATGTGGAGGAAAAGCCAGCAGAAAAAAAAAGGCTGAGAATGGTGTGGGATAATTTCTCTTTATCAGTGGAGTTAGGGAAGGGGGGCATTTGACTTTCTCAGTGGTTTTCTATAACTGCCTTTTCATAATTTCATACTCGGGTAAAAAAAAAAATAAATCAGAGGGTAGGTATAAAATACCTGCATGTGCAGGCAGAGGCAAGAACAGGGAATGAGGAAGGGCTATTTATCTGCATCCAAGAGCTAGATAAGACACACCAGCCATGCAAAAAAAAGGTCAAACAAAATCTAGGCTGAGATGTTTAAGAAAGGCAAAGGACAGAGAAGACTGTTGAACTATCTCCCATTTTGCAAAGGGTAATCTATATGTGAGAGAGAAGGACAGAAGGAGAGACAGATGTAAATAAACAAATCTACAATAGTCAAGGACAGCGAGATGTGCCAAGAAAATGAGACGTGGGGCTTGGGCCAGTCCCCCTTCTTGGATACACATCAACTCAGTGGTTCTTGGTTTCGGGTAGGTCACTTCTATCTACATCTCTTCCACAGTCCCTGGGTAATTCACTGAACTACTCAAATTGGTCTGTGCACGAGGAGGAGAGTAAAGACAAAGGGGATTTGGTGTGCTGTAAGACAGAGAGGCTATTAGCTCTTGATGCTGGCACTAGCCAGGGCATCAATAGTTGAATCCTGCTCCAGAAAGCTCTCTCCCATGTCAGCAAGGCTGCTGTTACCTCAGGTACTGCAAAGAGCGGAGGCTGCAGAGGAGATGTGGGTACAAAGGAATGAAGTTCATACTGCAGCCGCCCGCCTGAACTTTGCTGACCCAGTGCTCACCTCCCACAGCACAGCAAATTCCAAATGCCTGGTTTGAATTTGCCTTGCCTTTCTAAATCAGGCTGCTCGTATCTCCCTGACACACTGCTAAGCAAATAACCAGACCCTGCTCTATACCGTATCTCTGATCCTCCTGGTAGGTTGGTTCGGTAGGTTGCGGCCAAACAGTTTGGATTAACATCCCCCCCGCCTTTCTTCCCTCCCTCCGCCTCCCCGCCCGTCCCCCAAGCCCATGCAGAGAGGATTCTTGAAGCCTGAGCCCTGCGACACTGCAGACCTGTCAAATCTAATTCATAACACATGCCTAGCAGTTCTTAGGGGAGAGGAAGGATCTGATGCCCTGGCTCCCCACCATCTCCCTGTACAAAGGGACCATTTAATGATTGCACATTAGCAATGTGGACAATTAGCATTCACATGGAAGATAAATGGCAGCATAAATTAAATATCACCAAGTGAAAGAGCATAGATGCAAGATCTGAGCTCAAGGGTGTAAACAAACAAACAGGCAAAAAGGAACAAACAGCCACTGCAACAGCTAAGCCATTTGGGAGAGTTACCTTCCGGCGTGCGGGACTTTCCCCAGGGATAATCTTGACAGTCGCATGGCTGTTGCCCATATCTCACTGCCTCCTGCCTGGTTGTTAAGCAGATTCTTTCTGCTCAGGAATCTGGACCTCAGAGTGGTTTACCCCACTGGCTCTAAACTTCAGCCTGTCTGGGGACCTGTGTGTGCATCAGAAGCTTCCCTCTGCCACAAACATCACACGGGAGCTCGGCATCTCCCAAGCCCAGGCAGCTCCTGCTCTGCTCTTTGCTATGGTGTGGAACGCACCTTTCTTTCCATGGGAAGCCAGGAAAGCTGCTCCTGACCTTGCCACAACTATTCTAGCTCCCCTTCATGCTAACTACCATCCTTTCTTAAGCACCAGAAACATAAGGACTGAGACTGTCCTTGCTCTCTGTGACAAGATGAAGGGCAGGGGACACTACCCTTCTTTGTTTAGGTATCTCTGCAAGGCTGTTATCAATATTAATTCAATACAGATTTGCACTATGCCTCTCAGACAACTATTACTGACTCCTGCAGGCACAGGGAAAAAAAAAACCAACAAACCCAAACAGCAGAGATGATGTAAATAAAAGTAAACAAAAGCTACTGGCTCAACACTGACATTCTCCAGCCTGCCCAAGCAGTCACTCTTAGTGCATTGACAGCTCAAGTTTATCAACAGCTGGAGGAGTCAAAATTACTTTTTCTGTGAACCTACAAAACATGTGAATAACTAAAAGGTAAAGCATAAAAGTGACAGAAACATAGGGACTGCCAAATGGGATCACACTAAATGGCCCTTCAAGCTCAGACAGTGGCTAGTAGCAGATGCTGTGGAGGAAGGAAACCCCCTCCCACACCTCCCTGGGGACAATTATCAATTATCCTGCTTAGAAAGAAAATCTTTTCCTTCTTTCATATTTCTTCCAGTTCATCTTAATGTATTAGAAAGTGTTTGCCTGGGTATTTTTCCCTATAAGAATTTTATTGCTTTGTCCACATCACTCATTACGTTGAACTAAAATGACACAGTTCACACAGTGATCTGAAAGAACTTTTTGAAAGTGAACAAAGCTATCTACACAAATCCCAAGGTGAAAGCAAACATCACATAATACTGCACACAAGGAAAGCTGAGAAACAGGGGCTTAGAGACTTGCAAAAATCAGTAATAAATCACAGCCTCCTTGACTGTCAGTTCTTTGTCTAAGAAGCAGAAGAAGGATGGTCAAACAGGGCCACCCGGACCACTAAGGTTTCTTTCAGCCCTGTACCAGTGTGGGGAATCAAGGCAGGTAACTCTTGTCTCCTCTCATGTTCTAGCTCTCCACCTTGCAGATCAGTGCTGATGCTTTTTCATAGATTTTCCCAAACCATAGGTATGAAGTGGCTTTTGGTAAAGTTGAGGTTAAGCCGTTTGGGGAGGGGATGCAGGGATAAAGGGGACAGGTGCTGGGAATTTCATACCTAAAAAGCTGAGACATGGATAAATGCCTCCTATTCAAAGGCAAAACAAAGGCAGCCCCCTCAAACTGCTGGATGTGTATCTCCTTGACGTCCCTGCTAACAGCCACTGGGAGGCTGCTTGATGATGGGCAGGTTGGGCATCTCTTCTTCTCCCCCCTCTCCTTGCCACCACCTCCCCATAGGAGCAGTAATGGAAAAGTGACTTGCTGCAGAGATAATGCTGGGTTTGAAATGAATTTCTGACTAGCTGAGCCAGCACCCGTGTGAGCTGCGGCTGATTAGCTCCAAGCATCCAGGTCCCAATCACTCACAATGGAAGCAGGCAATCACACCAGCCTCCGCGAGGCAAGGACGGGGTGGAGCCAACATCCCCGAAGAGGATCTCAAAGGCAAAGTGAAAATACTACTCACGTTTGTGGTTTTCGTTTCTGTGGACAGGGGAAGAGCGGGTCTCCTGCTCGTGGGCTTCATCGCCCTCTTCGCTGGCAAGGTGGGTGTGAGCGTAGTGGTAGCTCAGTCCAGGCCTGTTCTTGTAACGCTTGCCGCAGACTGGGAGGAAAGGAAACACGAGGGAGGGAAGAGAGAATGGAAACATCAGTGTCATCGGCCACAACGGCAGCATCCTCTCAAATAATGCTCCCTTCCCCCCCCGAGAGCAACACCGCACACTCCACGCGCCAGCCCAAAACTCTTCCAACCAACACTGGAGTGCAGTGACAGGAGGACAGCCCCGCAGGCGCACATCCCCAAACCAGCTCTCTTCCATCCTGCTGCCAGCAGTGCTTCCTACAGGCCTAGGCGAAGGCACGGTCAGTCCCAGCAGCTCATACCAACCGAATCCTCTCTGCTAAGATGACTAACAAGGCTGCACATAAAATTAAATGAAAGGCCAGTTCCGATGTTGGTGCTCCACAATGCACAGCAATGGAAACTGGACTGAGAAGAAAGGACATTCTTTTCTTCACTGCTGATCTCTGACTTGGGTTGGTTTGTTGAAGCTGTTATGTTTGTCTTCTTTTTTTTTTTTAAAAAGGTTTTCAGTGAAAGGGTAATAAATAATTTTATTCACAGTTTTTTATTCCTAGTCAAGGCAAGGAGATGGAAATCATCTACAGTTTCTTGCTAGAAGAACAGGTAGTAACAACACTTATTTTCCCAGGTAAATATTCATATACAGCATCCCAATAAATAATAAAATGTGTGAGAGAGAATCCTCCTTCTCAATTTTTGTTTATTTTAGGACTATTTTCAACAGATATTAAGAACAAGATCAAATAGTTCAGGGCGGTGAAAGGTCTACATTTTCACAGGGAGCTCATGACAAGGGCAAGATTCATCAGAAGATTCATTACAGACAAATTCAGATTCTATGAAGTTTTAAACTCACACTATTGTCTCTGAAAGTTATCTCTCTTCACCTTCAAAGCAGTCTCTGAATGTCCTTTTCTACTGCTATTTAATCTACCAAATACAATTATTGACATTTTAAAAGATGAGGAAACAAAGCCAAAGCAGCTTTGTGCCCCTCCTGAAAATTTTTATTCCCAGACAAATTTTCAGTCACTTTATTAGCTGCATTAACCTCAAGGATTTCAAGCAGGAATAAATGTTATGCCCAGTAGTCTGTCCTGCAGAGTTTTCTCAGGAAGGCAAAGGAAGTGGTGACAGAAGAGAGAACAGAACCCAGCAGTGTCTAGTTCACTGTCTTGTTTTTATACCCCTTGAAAAACTCTCCATGCAGGAAGTCACCATCCACTCCTAAAATCTTCACTCAGACCTGATATTGAAGATATGTGTAGATACTTACTTCCCATTCCCCAGACACCTGAGCCTGGGAAGGCCATAAGGCTCCATAAATAAAAATTTAAAAACATCCACCCCAATTATTCATTTACATGTAAGTAAAACTTCCATTATTATTCTTTTCTGCTACTCTTCACAAAAAGCCAATTGATGGTCCACATTATGGAACAGATGATAGAAAATTGCAAATCAAAGCCTAGCTTGATAACATATTTCATCCTCTATCTCTCCTATCTGATTTGCAAACTCCCTTGAGGAAACTACTTTGCCTTATTAGAAATGTGCAAAACAACCTCATGATCTGAATGAGTGACCTGGAACATTAGATACTTGTATCCCAGTCTTCTCCACTCGGAAAGTGGTGATCACCTAGTCATCATCACAGGACAAAAGCTTTTTCCAAATGTTCTGTGTCCTTGGCCAAAGATTTTTTAAGTCTTCTAATACCCTTGATTTGGAAACAAGAGCTCCTGAAGGAGGGAAGAGGAGAAGTTGAGGAGAAATAAAATGCCCAGATACAAAAGTACATCCATCCCTCGAAGCATCTGCCCTCATTCCATATGAAAACCTAACTCTATTGCCAGACATTTTGATCAACTAGACTGCTGTCTGGTCTCCCTTCTACTACTACTAATGTATTCTGGAGAGGGGAAAATACTCTTCCTTCTCTGCAGTCCTACAGAGCTGTCCTGGTTTCAGATGAGTTAATTTTCTTCCTAGTAGCTCATATAATGCTGCTGTTTGGATTTAGGATAAAAATAGTGTAGATAACACTGCTGGTTTAGTTGTTGCCAAGCAGTCAAGGACTTTTCAGTTTCTCATGCTGCCCTGCCAACAAGAGGGTGGGAAGTGCCCAAAAAGCTGGGATGGGATACAGCCAGGACAGCTGACCCAAAGCTGCCAAAGGAATATTCCATACCATATGACATCACGTGCCATATATAACTATGCATTGGCCAGAAGGCGGTGCAGCTCAGGAACTAGCTGAGCATTGGCTTCAGGTTGTAAGCAATCGTGCAGTGCATCACTCATTTTGTATTATCATCATCATCATCCTTGCTGTTATCTTCTTCCTTTCTGTCCCATGAAACTGTCTTTTTCTCACCCACGAGTTCTACCTATTATTTTTTCTTTCCAATTCTCTCCCCCATCCCACTGTGTGGGTGAGCAAGCAAATGGCTGTGTCGTTGTTTTAGCTGCCTGCTTGGTTAAACCACAAGAGAAAAGTGGAGCAGATGCTGACCAAGAGTCAAACAACAAGATATCTGCAGTTCTGTATGACTGCTTTTTGAACAGCAGAAAAACTGTAACATGAAAGTAATCATCAAACCAGAGAGCTACAAAATGCTCATTCTTTATATTTTTTCAGAAAGATAAGTCCCTCTAAATATACAAATGTTATAGCATTTCTTAGGTTGGAGAGAGATGTTTACATTTCCAGCTGATATTTTCCAGTGTCTACTAAGTATCTTGTTCTATTCTCCTTACTTGTGAGAGTTTGAAGATGAAAGTTCAAAACCAATACTTCTGCTATGAATTACTGACACTGCTCAAAAATCTGTCTACTTAAATTATTTTCAGAGCATTATTGGGTGATCAGTGCTGTACTGACAAAGGAGGAGGCACCTGGACTTTAACAGCTGTGTGATAACCACCTCTCTCTTGCTCTCACATTGCTCGATCCTGCAATAGTGCTAACCTAGCTAAAAAAATCAGGCAAGCTCTAAACCCAGTCCCATTTACCTAATAGAGGAAGTTTTAAATCTAAACCAAAAAATATTTCTAGAATTTCTACCATTAATTTCTTCATTCTTTTCATTACCTAGAAACATACCCACAGTTCTCACTCATTGTAACCTTACAAAAACACCACTGTGCCCTTCAATATAGGTCTCATGCATCTTTCTCCTTCCCAGTGCACAAAAGGAAACTTGCATTCCCTGCAGGAAGTCCGAAGGCTGTGGCCTTGCCTCCACATTCCCTGCAGGAACCAGCTGGGATTTTAGCTGCAGAGTTCAGGATGTTGTAGGAAATCAGATGGGTCTGTAGACTTGCCCTTCTCCCCTCTTTCAGATGGCCTTCGAGGGTGACAGCAAGCTGAGCCATGCCAAGCTAAAAAGGAATTTGGTGGACTTTATAACCAGAGCTGAGGCAAAGGAGTTCTGCTTACACAGTTCAGCAGATCCTTTGTGGGATGAAAGATTTGCCACTTCCAGCATCTTGCTGGTTTAGTTTTTTGGGTTTTTTTTTTCCTGGTATCTAGACTTTTCCACGTTTCAAATTCATGTTGTGTCACAGAAAAAGTCCGAAGCGATGCCATGAGTTGAAATTGCAGAGATTACCTATTCCCCAAGCAAATTAGAATTTTGCAGGGGAGAAAGGGCATCACGATATTAGTTAAGCAAAAGAGCCATTGGCTTCAGTGAGACCTCACTACAGTAAAAGTTAAGTCAGAACTTCATGGGTTCTCTGACAGACTGAATCTTCCTGAATTCATCCTCATCTCTTCTTTTCCAGATAGAGCACATTTTATTAATCTACCATATCACTGTGCTAAGAAGTAGTTTCTATAAAAAGGTGATCATTAACAAATACTTAGCTCTTATATAACTCTTTCCACTGCAAGACTGGCTTTTCAAACACTAATTAATCTTCCTCCACATTCCTGAGTGGGAAATACTATTCTCATTTCCCTTCTGAAAAAAAGAGAACCACAGAGGGGTTAAGTGAGTTGCCGGCAAAGTGAGTTGCCAGCACGGTGATCTTTTGTCATTACCAAGACTGAAATTCATGACTTCCAGCATCCAGACCAGTGCTCACACCACATCTTTCTCCTTCTCCAAGCTGACAAAAGCATAATAAGAACTGGTTTCTCCCAGTCTGAAATGTATGCTGGTGATTAGTCCCTAACTACGCAGCTCAAGTGGAACGAGTGAGAGTGTGCCTTTCATAAACTTTGCTGGGTGGCCTTTCAGCAGCTTTGCCTTTTTTTTTTTTAATCTTTAATTTTCCTTGCTGGAAAGGCTCGTCATCCTTGCATGTGGTAGATTTCATCCTGAATCTCAACACTGCAAAGTTGAGAAGATCTTTAATTAGGTAGCCAAGACAAAGGAAAGCAGAGGGAGCTTGTAGAATGTAACCTACTCCGATTCCTCCTGCATTCAAAAGATATATTTTTGCTATAACCTGATGTGAACACTGTCTTAGGAACAAACTGAGTAAGTAAGCAGCAATACAGCAGTACATACGCCACAAATGGGGAAGAGAGAGAGATTTTATTAGGCCACCAGGCACTCTCCAATGATGAACCTTACGTTCCTTCCAACTTCAAGCCTGAAACAAAGACATTCCACAACTGTTATGGGGGAAAACCATAATTTGCAGGCAGTTTGATCACAAGCATTGAGTATTTCATAAAAGGCAACTCTGTTCTTAGTTCTGGCCTATACCAGCCTGCAACACTTTGGATAAGCAAATTCTCACTCATGTTTCTCAATGAGCAAAATTAATATAAAACACTTCCCCTGCTTTAAAAGGGGATTTGAAATCTACAACTTAAAAGTCTTTGGCATCAAATATTTAATGGCTGTGTTGCTGTCGTTTTGAAATTGTTACACATTTGGTCCTTGGCAGGCTCTGAGCTATGTTCCAGCCAGCTCTCCACATATATTTTGCACAATCTGTCACCAGTATGAGACAGAAGGAAACAATCCATATTTTTAGAGGAAACAGGAAATTGGGGGAGTACTTTTTTTTTTTTTTTTTTTGGCCACTGAATCTTGCCCCCATCATTGTCTTTATATGCTTCTCTCCTGTTCTTTCTCCTTTTTCCTGTTCTTTTTTCTTAGCTGGGCCATGTCAAACATTAAATCTGAAATTAACTGCTGGTAGGCAAACATTCCTCTAAGTTACCTTCTTGTCCCACCACTCACTCCATGAATACCATCCCTAGTTTCGCAGTAGTTTAGTAATACAATCTCCCCTGTTACAGCTATGTCCACACCCCAGCACATTTAGAGATCTGAAATGTTAACAACGTATTTTCACCTCCACTGATGTGAAGACATAATGCTTGCCCCTCTGTGATCAGCACTGTCACCCTATACACCTCTCTCATTGGAGCTGCTATTTAGTAACCAATTTCATTGGATATTTTCTGGAGGTAGTAAATAGCCCTTGTTTCAATGACCCCCAAGGACAACTCCCAGAATCTACCTGCTGAATTAAGGTCACAAGAGTGTTAAAATTCAGTGCAAAATATGCACAGGTCAACAATATATAGCTCCCCATTTCAACAAAAGGATTGCTAGCAGGAACAAAGGAGAAAACAGGTAACCTGTACGAATTGAAAACATTCAACTGTCATTCAGCTCTGTTCCACTCTTGTCATGTGCCCTACTCCAGACCCTGTTCTTTAAAAAAGTGCCTTTGACTCTCTAATCTTGGCTTCTCTACCAATAATGCTGTCAATGAATGCCAAGTGTAGCAGCTATGGTGGGACAGTTGTTTGTTGGGTTCATCTGAACAATCACCTTACTCTAGATCTTATTGCTTATTACCTACTTAGGGATTCACTAGAAAGGATAATACCAGGAGATGATTTAAGGCTTAAACTAGTAATAGTTTAAAGGGAAGCTGAAATCATGATGGAGATTTATGTGAAGCATGTGAAAACATAATGCTATAATCTAAGCATTTTCAAATCAGCTTGTCATTGAGATATTTAACCAAAGGCCTGTCCTAAGAAGCAGCAGTTAGTAGTGTTGGACTCATTCATATTATCTATAAGAATGGAGACAACACATTAAGTCTCAGAGAACTGATAAAAATCAAGCTAAATCATGATTTATCTTGTAGGCCTTCTGTATTCCAGTATATCTTCCAGAGAGCCAATTAGATGTTTGTTAAAGTCAGTATGATGGGATGAGGTCTATTTCAAGGAGATGAGAAAAAAGGGAGGTGAAGTTAGCAAGGTAATTACTAGAGCCCTCACTTTGTGAACGCATACAATAAAACAGCTATGAAAGAATAGACCTCACAGAATTGCATTTGGCAACTCATGCTTGAATAATGCAACACTTAACTGGGATTATCTAAGGAAACAAGGAGAGAGATCTGTGGTACCCACCGATACCCAGTGGAATCTGTTCACCTTAACTTAAATACATGAAGAGTCCAGCTTCTTTTTGGCAGAACCAAAAACACATTTAGTGAAGAAAGGGAATGGGAAAGGAAAAGAAACACTGCCAAATAATGGAATTTCAATGCCATGCTGGATGATCAACAGAAAAAGCAGGAGGATGTTTCAAGCTATAGTGATTTGGATGTAGGGTTGAGACTTTTTAAAAACAAAACCATGTTCTGAATAATTAGTAGTAGTAGTTCAAACTCAAGTTCAAAGTACCCACTTAGGGACCAATCCTTATACGGTCGGTAGGCCACAATACAAGCAGGTAGGCACTTAGTGGGATATTCAAGAAGAACATTTTAGGAGCCTACCTCCAGCTGAAATCAGTGAGAATTGGGAACTTCACAAGGCACCTCTCATAAATACGTAACAGAGCAAGTTGCATAAATCCAAGTTCTATCAGTAAATGCAAGTTACATGCAAATGTATCAACCATTTGTCTTCTGAACTGCTTCTCTCCTCAGAACAGCACGTTGTACTTAGTTCTGTACACTGCTACTTAAATCAGACTCTTTGGAAGTTTTCCAGGTAAAAGAAACAAGCTTAGGGAAGGAGATGAAGAAAACACAGATAAAAGAAGCCACAATAAAAGTTTACAGATGCAGAAAGAAGACATGTTTACCCACTAAGAACAGGGCAAGAACTGCTGGTCTTAGATTGTGGCAGAGAAAACTCAGGTTAAATGAGAAGTCTGAAAAAAACCCCAAACCCGAGAAAGCTAGAGAAACCTGAAAATTAAGTTTTTGACTGAAGAATCAGCTTCTACAAAGCCCTAGAGGATCAGTGTCTCAAGGCACATGCAAGGTTGCATTAGTCACTGATCCAGCACAGACCATAGGAAGGTTTCAGTCAATTTCATTTTGCACTAGGAATGGATCTGAATGCATATCTCAGCCTCAGAGGGACTATGAATAAAGGATATGATACAAACATAAGTTTTTATGCTAAAATAGCAGTTTACACAGGAATAAAACTAAAATGAGACAAGGACATATTGATAAAAGGAAAAGAAAGAAAGAAAGAAATCTTTTTGGAGGTGGGCATGGGAAGTCTTCCATAGATAGAGGGAGAGAAAACAAAGGTAGAAGGATGTACATAGTTACATCCCTGTAGCAATATGAGAAGAACGAAAGCAGACAAATGAGAACCTGCTGCAGGAATATTAATAACTTGCAGAGATTCCACACAAACTAACCACTCTGGCTAAAGGAAGTACACATTTGGAGTCAGGAAGCTGAGGGCCCACAACCAGTTGGCTCCTTTTAAACCAGAAAAAAATAATTCAGAGAAACTTTTTTTCCTTTTTTAAACAGTAAATAATATATAATAAACTATATGAGACAAGTAGAATGATTTTTCAGAAGACTGCTGTGGTAGAACTGATGGTTCCCCCACTGATCATGTGACAACACGACATCAGTTCCTATTACATAAATGTATTCCTACATTTGTTAACTCTACCCCTCCTTTAAAAATCATGTACCCAGTTTATCGTGAACAGCTGTGGTGGCATATCTTCCTCTTGCTTGACATCAGAGGTTTTGTTTTGCTCTCAAGCCCTACTTTCCACTATCCTTTAAGGCACCTGCTCTACCTCCTGGCCAGGTATTCAAGCTATGTTTGGGTCTGGTCTCATACAGCAGCTGACCCACTTAGCTAGGTTACGATTTCCAGCCTATACCCACCTTGCACCAGACTGTCCCGATACTTCGATTATCCAAGCACTTATCCTAAAGGAGCTCAAGGCACAACACTATCCAATGCAACTGGTTGAAAAATCTGACCAACTAGTTTTCCACTTGCTGATTTGATGAAGCAATGCATTTTATGATTATGTTAGCAATTCTATCAATGGTCTGCATGGCCAAACACCTTGTTCTGAACTTCTGATACAGTATATGCTCAATAAAATCAATGGAAGTATTTCAGAATATTTCATTCCACAAAACAAACAACTAACCACTTTTTCTTAAAAACACAGGATGACAAAACATTTTGACCTTTGAATACTTTCCTCCACATAGAAATTCCGTCTTTTAAGTCAGTTTTAATATTGGTACCAGGTTTAATATTGGCATATAACTGAATACATGGTCCAGAAAAGGCAGACCTTGTAAGAATTAACACTGCTATATTCCGATACAAGGGATAGTGTCAGCCAAGTACTGCTCCTGGATCATCATACTGACACACAGACTAGGTTTTTTCCAGTAACCTTTTTATTACTGACAAAATCCAGTCATATACTCTTGTTTCCTATAAATATGAATGTGTAACTATGAAGCAGCAGAGTAGTTCTTCACCACAAATAATTTTTGGCCCCATGCAGTTAAATGAGAAAATTTGGTTTAGATATTCTTATGCTTTCTTCTTTGTGGTCATTTTCCAAACTCAGAACACTTGCAGGATAAGCAAACTGGAAGTAAGTTAAATAATATACAGAAAAAGTAAAGTGTCAGGCCATTAAGGTAATTATTTATACCAATAATGTGATTGTGGGAATTGTGTTTTCCTAAACAGGAAACAGATTCACTATTTTTGACCAGCATGTTTCCATTAGATTGAGATTTATCTATAAAAACATTTAGTAAATAATTTCAAAGAAAAAATGGATTCAAGAAATCCACCCAAGCAGAAAAGAGGCTTCAACTTAGGCCAATTACTCACAATGAACTCTGTGTAATATTTCTACAGATAGTTAACATGGGCAGAATATTATTTCAAGTTGATGTCCATTACAACCAGGACAGTTCTTCTTTTCTGTTCCACAGTCAGGTAAAAGAGTTCTGCTACCACATAACCCCTTCCTCAGCTATCTACAATGGAAAGGGAGGAGTCAGTGTGAAAAGTCTGGATTCCAAAACTCCTTCTGGCTCACCTCTAAGTTTCCTAAAAATGAAAGGTATCAGCCAAGTGAAATAGGAAAGTTTATATTTCCAAAACCGAAGAGCAAACTTATGCTCCCAAATGCAAGCCAAGGCAAAATTCCATCCATACAACAATGTACCGGGCCTTGACTTCATCCCAGAGTGCCTGCTTTGATATCTTAGATGTTTCATCTGCTCTGTGAAAATCACTACTATGCTTGTTGTGAGTTCATTGTGAGATCCAAAAACAAAGCAAGATCAGACAATAAGGAACCATTATGTTCAGAACAACTACCACTGACAAGTGTCCTTGGATTTAGAAGGATGTTCCAGAAAAGAGATAAAGACAGTTACGCATATACCACCAGAGGAAAGCTGTGGATTTCAGCAAGAGACGTAGTAGGCTGCCAGAGAAGTCACAGAAGACACAATTCAGTTCTTATAACACAGAAGGTCATCTACTTAACAACAGTATAAACATCCTGACTCTTCGTGTCCTAAAAAGCTGTTTCTCCTTGACCATATATTCAGACACTCTTATTCATGTGCAAGTCTTTCCATTTCCACTCAGTACCTTTAGAATATTCATCTTGCTGAAGCAAAATGCCCATCATAGTGTTGTGCAGGGTCTCCTGGTCTCACCATTAAAGAACATGATTTGATCACATGGAATATAGTTCTTATGCACTGAGCAGACTCCTTACTTTTTTTTTTTTTTAAAGTGGGAATACATCCCCGTAGATTGACATAGTAAGTGTTTTAAGGTCAGTAGCATTGCAAGATAGGTAAATAGTGGAGAGAGGGGGATTCTAATTGTCCTCAAAATCTCCAAATATTTTTGAATCACAGACATGAAGATCTCCCACCATGCTCCTACTGCTATTAACTTTTGTTAGGTTACTGTCTTGTAAGACAGAAAGCACACACTAGCAACAACTGTTATTGCAGGTACACTCTACAATAAGTCTGAAGATGGCAGACCTCAAAAGCACGTCAGATAAGTGCCCTTCACAGAAATGACAGAGTGAAGCTAAGAAGAGTAGCCGAAGAAGGAGTAGGAAAGCACTGAGGACTAGATCATAAAAAACAAATACATTGTGGGTCAAATATTGGCCTCCCTCCAAATATAGGACTCCAGTATCCTTCTTCAGTTTGGGCACTGGGCTCTGGTATATTTTTTCAGTTGGGGCAATGTCTTTCTTCACCTGCAGTCCCACTATGAGATGTTAAACAGCACAGCTATATTGAAAGGGAATATGTATCAAAACAAAGTAATCCAGCTTTGTGATGTTCTTAGGAGGGCTCAACTCCTGATGATGCCACAAGATGGATGAGAATAAGATCTTCAAAATGTAGCCCAGTGAAATTTTAAAAGTACAAAAGGGAAGAGAGTCACCAAATATATGAAGAGATACAACAAGGCTGAAGTACCTTTGTCGGAGATTTTTGAGTTATGCTTTTGTTTGTAACTATCTGAAACAGAGAAAGAAATAGAGGGTGAATCTTACATGGGGGAAAGGAAGACAAAAGGCAGATAAGCCAGAAAAAGAGAAGGATAAAGATAAAGAAAATATAAGAGATGATTTGTTATAGGGCAAAGGGAAGTGGAGTCTTGCCGAGGACTTAATTTTATTTCCTTCATGCAAAAAATCCAAGAGCAGCACCAGCAGCAGGTGGTAAACATGCAGGTCAGAGAGCAGCAGAATATTTTGCTAGAAAAGATGAAGCCCTGAGTGCATTGAGCTGGCAGAACCAGGCTGGAAGCAGAATCAGCTGTTGAGGTGCTACTTACTGTCACAAACATAGGGTTTGTCATGATCATCCTGAGAGGCAGCATCATTCCGTCTCCTGCCACCTCCAGATCCCCGAGCCTGCAAGGACAAGAGAAATGTTAACATTATTCCATCGCCCCTTGGGTCTCCTTGTGCCCCTCACCCTCTTATGAAAAAATTGAGATATAAGCTAAACAAATCCTCAGCTTCCATGCAGGTTTGTCGAGGGTGGGCTTGACCCTTCATCTCCTAAGGTAGGTACTATGTTAATGGACCTTGTAATGCAGTGGAGATCCTCTCCACAGATAACCCAAACTGTTCATCCATAGCAGTAGGTCACTGCCAGCACATATTCAGTCGAGTATCATCACACATTCATTTCTGAAGATGTTCAAATACCTTGCTTAACTGAATATGAATGAATGAATAGATGAACAGGTGTTAGAGGATAAATATAACCATTAAGTCAGCCAGAAAACAGGCCCCGAATAAAGCAGAGGTAAAATTATTTCCTTTAATATTTTCAAAGGGGAAGTGTTTGGTTTGGTTTGTTTTCTAGCTGAAAAGCAGTGTTTTGAAACAGCCTTCTGGGACAGAGATATGATGGCTATTATAATACAGAGCTTTGGACAGTTAGTGGAAACAATTAGGTAACATGGCTACCTGCAATGAGAGAACGGGAATTACCCAGAAAGATCTCTCTGCAGGTTTACGTTCCTACAACATATCAAACTGGCCACACTGGAAACTGAAAAGCTCTGCATCTCCACAGCACAGGCTGCTCTGTCCTGAGCAGGACAGAGTGGAATTCAACATCAAAGCTACTTGGTCCTGACCATTCTCAGCTGAGATGCCAACAATGGGACAGCTGATACCTGTCCAGTGGTGGAGGCTGTGATGTGGAACTGGGAACTGAGCCAAGGCCTTCAATTCTTTCATGTTCACTAATGTACAGTCTGTGGATGACAATAATTTTAAACTTGCTCTTTATCTGAGGAAGTAATCTGCAGGTGGATGGCCCTTTATTAATTCTGCCAGCTACTGTATTCCTGGCTAAAAGTAACTGTTGACGTTTCTCACCACAGACAAGGCAAATCCTGACTCAAATCCTTCAAGCTTTTGCACATGAAAATAAAGGCACGGACCTTTGTCAAGTAAAGCTAGAGAAGATGGCAGAAATTCTGAGAACATTAGTGCCCCAGATACAAGTGGGTCATATGAGGTCTGTCCCTCTTCTGTGGTTTTGGGACTGAACTAGCACTATTTGAGCTGCGTTCCATCAGACATCTGAAGAGAAGGGACAAGGAATAGTTTTACACTTGCCTGCCATAGTTTGTCAAAATGGGATATAGAAAACCTTCACATAGTATTTCTCTGGTGTTGCTCAGGTCTAACTTTCAACACATTCCTGAAGGAAAGACATGGATTTGCATCTGTTCAGATGGGGTATATACTATTAGGTATGACAAGTATAGCTCTGCCTTCTGCAAAGACCTCTGTGCAGATCAGCACACACGTGCAGAGAGAGATTTGAAAGGGTGTTCTGAAAAGCAGTTTCACCCTGGAAGAGGCCCCAGCAACCACTGTTTGGTGGAAGCTACTTTGCTGACCGTATCACATAAAATCATCTCACTAGTCTGCAATATTTTCTTTCTGCCTTCCAGCTCTGTAAACCCCCTCTGGGCTATGAAATCAATCCCAGGATAGTTCCTTTCTTCCCTCACTACTGTAAAATGTGCTGCAAGCTGAATTTCGGTCTAAGGCTGCTCCTATCAACCCTCAGCTCATCAGAGAGCCTTCACAGAGACAAGTGATTGGCCCTTAGTAAATATTTCTGCTGGTACCTGGATTAGCATCCAATTTTCCTATCCTACCAGCTGCACTGGCTCTTCAGGGCTGTGAAAAAACTCTTATTTTCATCAGCAGTTGGTAGGTCTGACTCTGTTTACACACCGAGAATGGATCGGTTGAGTAAGAAGGTCCTATTTTTACATAGGCACCTTTCAGAATAGGATGGCAATTTAAGGTCTGTTGCTCAGAGTTTCACTAGTCTTACAGCCAGCTGTTTCCCTTCAAACTGTTCTCCACAGAAACACAAGGGTACAACATTCATGTCATGGCCGCACGTCAGATATACTTTTTCATGCACTGAACACACAGGGAGAGATTTTTCAAGTCAATGACTTTCAATGGGACTTGGGTTCCTAAATGTCTTTAGTGCCTTTGAAATTGTCCCATGGGATATTCAGCTGACAAGCAGACAATCTGTACAGGTGCAGCTGCATTCCACACCCAGCAAACTATCCTTCCCAGCTCCTACTACATTCTCCCAGTTCAGTAAAGATGTCAAAAAAGCTCCTTCTGTAAATCCAACTCTTGGGCCTTCAGTGCTCCCACAGCCTAATGCTCCCACAATTTCAGGGCTACCTTTGAAGGGGTAGTAAACCAAGTAGCTGCCTCAGAGGCAGGAGACTGCATGCCCCATGCCCACTGTCGGCACTCCAGTCTGTTGCAAGCAGTCACCCATGACTGCCTTCATTCTCCTCATGGGATGCAGCAAAGACTACAAGACTTGACATCTGAGGCCTGGAAGCTGTGGCACAGCAGCCTTGAAGCAGCCCTGAAGCAGACACAGAGAGTAGCCAGAGGGACAGATGGAGAGTCCAGGATTAAAAATAAAATCATGCTGTAGGGAGAGGAAGGGTCATGTGCAATTTGGAAAGTCCAGAGCAGTAATTCTGTCGCATTAATCCTGCATCGATGCTGTCAGCCTTCTCACCCATTCTCTGAATCCCCAAAGGCCACGCTCTGCGGGATCTAGTTTCCTATGCATGTCCTTCCCCTCTTCTGCCCTCTAAAAATATCCTGACCAGCTCCTTCCCAGAAACAAAGGGCTTCCCAGGTATCATGTCTCCTAATTTCAAATCCTTGGTCCTGACTCCCCACTCTGGCTCAGGCTCTCATCAGAAACTGGCTGCTTGAAAAGTGGCAAAACACTCGTGATCAGATGCAATTCAGGCTGCAATCCAGGCTTACCAGTTTTCAACAGCTAGGGAATCTGGCCCTAATTTTGAAATCCTAATTTATACCACATTTTGCTTTGGTTGCTGATGCCATCAAATAAAAATAAAAATTGCTCAAAGTATCTGGCACTCTTCTGACTTCTTTTTTGCACTGAACCAAGCCAGGGCACTAGCAGAGCAGGAACTAGTTGCAAGAAAACAGGCAAGAGATCCTGCTGCTCCTGTACTTAATCAGGAACAGTTTTAGGGCAGAAAATAAGATGCAAATTTATGCTTCAAAATGAATGGGATATTTAGTACTCTCCACATCCTTTCTCTACAGTAGCAGAGAAAAAGCTATAGGGTTAGTCTGAAGGTTTCCTGAACAGGAGAGTAAAACCTTGCACATAACAGAAACTTAAGGACTTGGTTTGTGTAGGCCTGGGATATATGAATACAGCAAGTTCCCTTCTCTTCAGCAGTATATTTCTTTGAGCTATTCACTTTCCCTCCAATCACCCTAACCAGCACGTGCAATTTATGTGATAGCAGCTTATTAGAAAAGAGTTGTTAGCCTAGAATATGGTGATGGCTACAGTCAAGCTTGTGTGCATGTGTCGATTCTAACTCCTAGTTTTGGTAACTGGTTTATACAAATTTCTGAAACTTACATTTTTCTGGAAAATTTTTTTCCAGGTGGGGGTCTTTGGCTAAGAAAGAAAGAAAGAAAGAAACTGGTTCAGGTGATTTTGAGAATAAGGAAGGTGAAATATATACTTATCCAATTATTAAAGTGCTTTGATCTTATATTAAAGGACTTAAGCTCCAAAATAATGAGGAGCAGAAAACTGAAACAACACAACAACAGAAGAAATCAAAAGAGAGGGTCTGATGAATAAGTACATTGCAAGTATTCAATGTGGTTTCATGTCTCTCTCTTATTCAAAAGCTCTTATATCCTGCTCATTTGGCCTAAAACGTGGCCCTTCTTGCTTGACTCCTACAAACACATCCAAAGGTACCTCTGCAGCTCCTGTGACCCTGCAGCATCTGCTGGAGCCAAAGAGAGATGAAAATGCTTGAAACTTTGGAGAATTGTGCTCACATTTATTTAGATGCCTATCTTATGGGCCACAACTGAAAAAGTTGATTCTGAGTTTTAAAATTTTGGCCTCATTACTTAACTGGTGCCCTGCTGAAGTCGTGAAAAGACATCTTAGGCAAGAGAAGGGACACAGACTCCCCTGAGGATAAAATATCACCCATTTTAAGCAAATGGAAGATTTGCCATGGGCTCAAGTGGGCCAGTGTCAGCCACAAAGTGCTACCTTGGGGAAAGCTGCAAAATATAGTAACACACTTCAAGTTACTTTTATTAATTTTTATCCTTTTTTTTTTTGGCTGTCATGACTGAATTTGTTGCTTTTCTGTAATTAGTAACTGTTTTAAAGCTAGAGCATTGTAATAGCAGGATGTCATTATAATTGTTACAGTTTACATTACAATTGTAAATACAACACTATAAAATAAATTTACCTTGAATTTTTACACTAAAAATAATATTTTTTTAGTAATTCACAAAAATAAACAAAAAAATACTAAAAAAATTATTTTGCCACATGACTGAAAAACATCTATTCCGTTCTCACTATCAAACATCCATACATTGCATATACCATACATGTGACAAATACAGACTAGAAAGAGCTTTGCTTCCTTCTTTTCCATTCCAGTAAGGTCTCCACCTACCCGTCCTCTAGGCCTGTTCTTTCGTTTTGGAATATCTTCTTCCAAATCCTCTTCCTCATTCACTTCATCTGCATTTTCATCATTTTCTAAAACCCTCTGTGGTTGAATAATAAACAGGAATGGTTAAAAGAAAATGACACATACAACCAACTGCTGCTCTTTACCACAGAGACTGCAGGTTATTAAATTACAGTTGACTAATGGTATAATGCCAAATTAGATCCCAGAACCCCTACTTCCTTCTACTAAAGCAAAATTTGCTTTCCCTTCCACCCTTGGTTCTCCAAGGAGTTCTTAATAAAAAATACCACTGATATCAGTCAACCACAAAAACATAAAGGTTCCTAAGAAACAACAGTGGCATCACTGAGCACTAATATCCCAAGACAAGACAAGTATTAGCATGCATAACTGCAGTCCCTGTCTGGGAAACTGTTTTCATGAGTTTATTTTGGTTTCTTACACTTACAATTGTTTTGTTTTCCTCTAATGTTGAGAATGCACCTTAAGATGACAAAAGACAGTGTTTTTCTCCTTGCAGCACAAAATTTTTGTTGTTTGGAAAAGAGAAAGAAAATCCCCCCATATATTCCAGCACATTTAGAGGATCTGGAAAATAGCATCTTTTGGAGAGGGCTCACACCACAGGTACAACTCTGGAGACTGGAAGCAGGGATCTTGCTGCATGAGAATGCTGATGAAGTACAGGTCTCACTGAAGTTAACAGGAACATTAGCAATAGTTTCTTCAAATAGTTACTTAATGAGATGGTGAATTATCAATCCTATAACTGTGAGATGCTCAGGCCAGGGAATTTCAATCCTTTTATCTTGATCTTTTAAAATCTAAACTCCATCAAAACAAACCCAGGCTGGCAACCCTAAATATACGCAAAACTCAGACATTGCATGGAGAAAGGTAAGACAAACCATCACAACACTAATGAAATTAAATCAACCCTTGGCGTGTCTTCCAGAAATAGAGAAATGGGGCCCAACCTCACCGGCCATTCACGGTGTGGTGCCATTTCATCAGTGACTAATCTGGAATCGCTAACTTATTTTTGCCATGACACCATTCATTTAAATTACAACATGCAAATTTAAATCAGTGTCTTGAAACCAATGGGGAAATTTTTTCAGTCTTTCAGTGTATTTGTCCCTTCTCTATATTTTCTACTTAGCAGCTATTTGAGTGCCAGCAGAGGGAGAACAGGAGCAAATCAAAGTTGCGTTTTCCCCTTCCTACATAACTCAAGCACCCAATTCTGAATTTGTGGGATAAAATAGAGCAGAAATCTCACTTTTAAAAAAGCCTGTATCTGCAAGACCAACTATAAACATTTATTCTTAATGTATCAGCTAAATTTTTAAGACTAATATTGAACAGTATCCCTTTTAAAAAGTGGAAACAATCTCTAGAACACAGTAGAGGATCAAGTCTTCATCTGACTTTTGCTCCTTATATTTTTAAATCTCAAGAGGCTATTAATGAGGTCACGCCATCAAGAAATATAATTTTAAATGACTAGAGTACTAAATAGTAGAGTGTGGAAAAGTTAATCAAGTGCCAGTCCTACATACATAAAATGTTTCTTCAAAACTCATACAATTGAGTACATTATTTGACTTTATCTTAGAAAACAAGCACTAAGAACACACTGCACACGAGGAGGCTACTGCGATGTCAGAAAATACGCCACTTTACTGATATGGGTTTGTATTTCCACAGTGCCTGATATCTTAAAGTATCTCCAGAAAAGAGAGAAGTCTGCAACCATACCGGCTGTGGGAGGGGAAGGAGCTAGTTTACAACAATCGTACTACATGACAGCAGTTAAGAGAAACATTAAAAACTACTGTCTCCATTTAAAATTGCATCACTGATTAAAGAAAGAGATAAAACATAGTTACATAGTTAGGTGTGAATTTGGTGACACTGCCATGGCAATGACTTGACTCCTTGATAGGAGGGGCATAGCCTTTCTGATGCATGGTCAAATGGCTATTCTAAGCCTTCCCCAGCAAACTGTGGAGACCCGTAAGCAATGCCAACCTACTGTAGGGCAAAATCCTCAACCCTGTCAAACACCAGCTGTGCTGCAGGTCCCAGTGACTGCCTGTATCAAGCTGGGGCAACCTCTACTCTATTTAACAAAGTAATGTTTTTTTCCAATACCGTCCTGCTAAACCAGTTTCCCAGCATAGTGTACTCCAGAGCTGCTAAGCCCCAAGTCAGCTTCTCCTGACAGATACCCTGCGTTTTAGAGGGTGGCAAGTAGCTGGTACTGAGGCAGGAGCTATAGGTATGCCCACCCCACCACTCCCTCTCAGCACCCCTTTTTCAAGTTACGGCCCAGAAGAGCATGCCAATGAACAAAAGGGAGATTTCCTTTCTCTTATTTATCATATAGATAAAAGACCCTGCTGCTGCCAGGTGCCTAAGTACGCATGGAAAGCTGGCTACTCCTAAAGGCTTTGACAATCGCTGTATAGGCCGAATCCAGATAAGCTGTGCCTTTTGCATCTGTCACAATGAAGCTTGTGTCCAGGTGACAGGTCACAGCTACAGCGGTTTAGCTGATTATTTTTTTTTGTGTGCGGATTTTTCCACCCCTTCCCTGCTCTGCAATGCCCAGACTTGAGTCAGTTCCACCATCTCTGAAGTCTCTTTCCTTGGACTGCTGCTGGGGATAATTTGGGAGCTCAGATCACACAACAACATCCAAAGGCACCTGATGATCTCATAAGGATGCTGCACCATGACTGCCTGTGACCTTGGAAGCAGGTATAGACAGAGCTTTAGGGCTGTCAGCTTAATAGACCCAGATATACTGAGGAAGGGAATTCAGAGGGGATCTCACGCCGAGATTTTCCCTGCTCCATGAGCATGAAACCTTTTCTCTGTAATGACACTCCTTTACCTGTGTAACTGGGAACAGGAGACATAATTTTGCTGCCCTCACAAGTGTGACATTTCTAGCAAATGCAAGAAATTCTAGGAAATGTAGGAAATGTAGCAAATTCTAGCTCAGTGGGACTGAGCTCCAAATAACATAGATTTGATACCCACACTCTTCTGTTTCATTTGGCATGAGGATGTCCACTCAAATTTTTACTAGTTTTAGGTATAGATCCAACAAGTTTGACACATTGCTCATGGCTCTTGCTAAAAATCACTAATAGACTCATAGAATAACAGTGCTTTAGCATCATCAAAGATGTGTTGCTGCTTCCCCAGGAGAGGTCCACTTTCCAAGAGATTTAAGATGTCTTTATAAAGTAACATGTCTTTATATAATAACAACCCTTTATATTAGCTGAATTCCTTCTATGACAGACCAACAAATGCATTTCTACTTTCAACTGTTAAAGAATGAAATGGAATCTTAAGTAATAACTTTCAAACCATACAGCATGTGAAGAAGCAGATTTCTCATATCTGCATCACTAATAATAACAGAGATAATTAAGATCAGAATATTGTTAGTTATTTCTTTTGCTTATATACTTCCTGAAGGCTTCTCAGTATAAAAAAAAAAACAAGCAAACAAAAAAAGGAAAAAAAAACCCAAAAAACAAACAAACAAACAAACAAAAAACCAAAAACTCCAAACCCAAACACGCAGGCAAGGTAACATGTTTTTGTCTACAGTCAGCAGCTATGAATCCAAATTCAAATCCTTGTTCAAATTCACTTTAAATATGAGACACCAAAATTCAGTTTATGACTGGGACCCATCTCTGCTTGTCAGTTTTATATGTAAGCATTTTACAGTGCCACAAAACAAATTCCAATGCAGGAATCATGCAGAACACAGACAAATGACGGAGAATCCTGTGACAGGAAAAGCATGCAAGATCCTGAGTTCATTTTGAGCATCACAGTGTAGCACAACGGTCTGATAATATTTTGACAGTAGAATGACACAACTATCAACAAATGCACTGTTCTGCCACAGGACAAAAGCTGCTAGGCTTAGAGACAAGTTGCAAAACCCAGCTCTGCTGTCAGAGCACGGGGCTCTCCTTTACCTGGATTTCTTGTATAGTGTCTTCCTCTTTAGTGTCCGGTTTTTTCTCTATTCCCTCTCCACGCAGCAAGGCTTCCAGAGTTGTACTTTCTGAGGTGAATCCATCTTTTTTCAGAGGCAGATCAACTTCTGAAAAACAAAGTGCACCAGCATTCAAAACCTGTTCGGATGCATTTCTGTGTGATTTAATCTAAGTGATCCTGCTCTAGCAGGGGGTTTGGACTAGATGATCTTTTGAGGCCCCTTGCAACTCCTAACATTCTATGATTCTGTTCTGTGATTCTGTTCTGTGACTGTATGTGTCTCCCTAGACAGCTAATAAGAAGGATAGAGATGACAAGCAGAAGAATGACAGACTTTCAAGTTTGTTTCCTTCTTGAAGAAGAGTTCTTCACGTTCTTCTTTTAACTACTAAGTGTCTTCATATAGGATTCATTTTTACCTTACTGAAAACCTGGTTTATTATCAATCTCTGTGTTTGCTTACAGGAAAGGCCGGATATATTGTATCAGAAGGAAATAAATGGGGAAAAAAATTCCTTTTCCACTATGTAAAATAAAGGACAAACCCAGGGCTTTCTAGGATACAGAAATAAAAATAAGAAGATCTGATCTCCTGAAGCAGGACAGTAGTTTAAGGATATTTAGCAACTGGCACGGTTTGGCCTGTTCCACCTGTGAAGAAGCAGAAAGTTAGTGTATGGGACCAGTCCCAGGAACACAAACTGAAAAAAAAAAAGGGAAGTGTTTTGAATTTTCAAGTAATATTGACTAGGTAAATGTCTTGCTTTAAATGGGCCTACACCAAAGAAGAAACAGCAGTCAGCCCAGCTGTGAGTGAAGGATCTAGCCTGTAAAACAGGACGACCACCAGCCACCACAGGCTGGTTCGGGGCAGGCCTGGGACAGGACGGGTTTATGAGGAAGCTTGGTGCAACTTGCCTCAAGAGTAAAGAAACAGAGCCTTATTCCCCTCCCAAATGCTGCAACTAGCTTGTGAGACAGTGCAGCAGGCGGGCTGTTAATGCAAGATGTTTAAAGGGGAAAAATTAGGTTTTTCACGTAGATCCTGGCCTCTACCTCAGTCACACAGGGGTTCATGCAGAGACTCCCTATGGAAGGGAGACATCCCAAATGCCTGTTTACCTGGTGATGCCAAGATTCTCAACTACTCCCTCCCTTCTAAAATAGATTCTTTCCTCTACTCCAATAGATTTAGAAAGTAATAATGTACAGGACCAAGCTCACAAATCAGCATCTGGTGTCCTTATTTCATAGTTCTGACCACTTCTCATCTGTTAGGACTGTGTTGTGTCCCTTGGTCTGCCTGAAGCTCCCTGCCTTTCTATCACCATGAGTTGCAAACTCTGCAGGGCAGAAATTCATGTGTTTATAAAGCCCCAAATCACTCCTGCAATCCCAATAATGAATGAACACTTCCACCTTGGACAGTAAAGTATAATCTGTTTCTTGGGGGCAATTGTGTCCCAGGAATATGTTTGTTCTATATATGAAAAACTCTAAGCCAGCAAACGATTCAAGGTCCCTGATCAGTGCTTCCCCAACATGCTTGCTCAAGTCTTCTGAAGTGAGAGAGCATTGCTCAGCCAATAACCACAGAAAATCCAACAAAAATTCCAGCAAAAGCTATTCTATTCATGGAGGGAAAGGCTGAGTATAAACCATGCAGAAAACCCAAACCACTGGGATTTTCAAAGGAAACTCCCAGGACAACCCACACAATGGGATGGGGTCAACTGTGAATTGATCCCCCTTCTCTTCCCAAGGAGGTCTATTCAATCAGGCCTCTGTTTTCAGCATTAAGCTCTGCACACCCACCCCATTATGCCACCTTCCCCATCTTCTCCCTTACTTGAGCTATAAAAACAGGCTGAGAAGTCAACAGGGACTCATACAGATTTAATTTCCCTGTATGAATGCCTAGTACCTCCCTCTGGATGCTAAATCCAGACATTTCAATAGAAAGAAGGGATTTTAGACTTGATTTATGTGCAAATCCCAGCACTTGTATCTAAAGCTACTAAGGAACCTCTGTAATCATCTCTGGCTGTGGGCTTGACTTCGCTTCAAAGTGCTGTGCTTAGGTGCAAAAGGGCATTTGCTCTGTATTTAGAACCTTGTGGGACTGCAAAACCCAAGGGGTCATCATACACTGAGCAAGAGAAGAAGTTTGGAGCAAGCTCAAGGGTATCAGAAGCAAACATGTCTTCACTGTGACGTGCTATGCCTGTCTCTGGATACTGATATGCTTAGCAAACAAATGTACTTGAAAAGGGAAATAAACAAGGAAGGAGTGAGAGATGAGTGGAACATGTATGAGAGTAAAACTGTCCCGTTTGTCCAGAACTATTGAACATTAAGTGAGAGGGAAAGGTAGGTTTTAAGGTCAAAACCCGGCAGCTGTCTTTAATAGACATGTTTGTTTCCTGTGGCGCTGCTACTTCCCACCAGCAACACCCCAGGAGACTTTTCATCCAAAACTCTCAGAGTATTTTTTAAATTATAAAATTTCACATCACACTGACAAGGCGATGTGAGGTAATACTTTTCTTCCCAGTTTACTGATGGGGAGATCAAATCACCAAGAAGTGAAGCGAGCAAGAAGGAAATCCGGTGAAAACTCAGGGCAGCTGCCTCCCACTAAGCTGGTTGCTATTCCACTCCTCCAGTTTCTTCTCTGCCAGTAGCTTCCAGGAGTCCATTTTCATTCCTAAGTAGCTCTAGAAAGTGGGAAATGGCAGATGCTGTCTTATCTGGAATTTAAAGTTTATGGTCTAAATACCTACAAAGGTCCAGAGGCAACCTCTTAGTAATGAATTAAATCTTTGTAATTAATTCAATCTTTCCTGGAAGATGGCTAATCTGTAAAGGATACTGTAATGAAGACAAGAAATTACGTTTCCAAACCACTCCTTCCTATTTAATTCTCCATGATTTTCCCATAAAAGCTAGAAAACACAATGCCTGAAATGTAGTTTTCCCTTGAGAGATCCAGGCTTCCCCCAGACCACAAGAACCACTGCTTGGAAGCAAGGTGAGGTCCCTTCTACTCTCTGTCTTGCTCAGGAAGGCACCAGCCAGTGTTACAAGATTCAAACAAGGCCAGAGAGAAAGAGACTCTTCTAGGTTTGAGAAATTAAGCTAGAACCCCACATTTGACTGTGTTTGCTTCAACATTTGTTGTGCTATACAATGCAATTGCATGGGATGCTGCAGAAGAAGGTATAAAAATCTGTCAGGAGAGAAACGCAAAGAAAATAATCTAATACTACATTTCATCCTGATCTCTAACAGGTCAGCCCTGTGGGACAGTGCAGTTTCACTTCCAGTTATCCCAAATCCGGCTCTTCTGGAAACACACAGAACAGCCTGTCCCCTTCTGAATTTTGATACAGTTTTGCCCTGGGTGTTTTCGCACCTGAGCGACTTCAACAGTTAAACTGTGGTGTGAAAGGAGTGTTTCACTTGGTGTTTCAGTGTTTATCGCTTGGCCCCTCCTTCTTGCGATGACACAGGGAAAATAGAAGTTCCTGACCAAATTTTCTGTCATTTCTTTTTTTTTCTTCCTCTTTTGAGGACAAACAGTGAAAATATTTTCTATTACTCTGCTGTGGGCAGTTTTCCATGTGACTTTCTCCTGTCAGATCTCTCTGAACTTCCTTCAGTAACCTTCCCACCGCTGCACCTGAAGTTTTCAGATGAAGCTACATTCCCCAATCTAAGAATCGCATTACAATATTCTCCATATAACCACTTGGTCAGTGCTTTGTGTCTTAGCAGTGTCCATGCAGCACAGTGAGCACAATTAGGAACCTTGTAACAAGGACAAGAACTTCAGCAAGTAAGGTTTTCAACACACAGGTGACAAGTTTACATGTCCATCCCACCATCTGTCCACCCAACCACATTCAGATGTCTCCAGGAAGGCTGGCACAGACTTCTGTTACTGTGACAGCTCTAAGTAACCGTGTGCTACATATGAATCTTTGAGGTTTACAAGGTACTCCTGCCCTCCAGCTTGTTCACTAAACTAAGCATTTGGTTCCAAACTGAACCAAATACCAAACCCTGGTGTGCCAGCCATTGGCCTTTTTCTGTAATGAAAGGTCTTTATTATTGCATCTTTTATTCTATTCATTCATCTCAACTGAAGACAATGCTTTGTTCCTCTTTGGAGACCTGATACATATGAAAGGTCTTCAGAAAGTGTAAGTGTATTCTCAATGCCTTTATCTATCAGTCCTTCACATGTCATGCAAACAATTTAAAGAAAGTAGTCAGATGTGCTTTTCCTTGGTAGTGAAAAAAAAAAAAAATAAAAAAGGAAAAGCAAAGTAGTCAGAACTTCCTATATCATCATTTCCCAGGTGCTTTACTGCTTATACCTAATTACCGTTTCAATCAATTTCTCAAATGTTCATGTAGAATTTATGGGTTTTTAAAACTTTGAATCACTTCCAAATCCTTTTTAAATATAGGTATTAACATTTGCTAGCCACTAATTGTTCTGAATTCTACAGTAAGTCCTAGTTTGTATCACAAACTCTTCTTCAGACATTGCCATTTCAGAGAACATCTTTATTATAAGCAATAGCTGCTAGTGAAAGCACTATAACAAAAATCTTGCTCTTTGATATAAAATTTTAAAGGCAGTTTGTAGATAAATTTCCTTTTGATTAGTATTGTCAGTGCAATAGCACCTGGTTAGTGTGGGAGGGACAGGAAATAGCCAGAACCATACAAAATGGAAGTGTCAAAGCAATGACAATCATCAATGAAAAATAAACCGTTATTTAAGAATTCTTCCTAGTTTAATAAACTATGGTACTGTTGGTGCACAGCTAAATATTGTGCATATATTATAATTCAAATATATGTGTGTCTGTGCGTATAATTAAAATTTATGTTTCTTAACTTGGCAGAGCCCCTTTCATAGTGATTAAATTAACATGGTTATTTCTGCTTACCAGCTCAGCACAGCAACCTCGCTATTTATGAAGGTCCTTGGACTGCAGTGGTAAAATCTGAACAAGCACCCACGCCAGCATCATTCCTGTATCTGTTTTCTATTGAACTGCTGCCTCCAAAAGAAGCTCATTTTCACAAATCCTACAAAATGGTGGGCTTTTTTAAGTTTTGACTCACCAAAATAGCTGCAAATTCCTGTCCTTTAATATGCTGCATTTGGTCTACAACGCATTGGGAGCTAAGCAACTTTTCGGTGTCTCTTTGAAACATAAATTAAAAACAACCATCCCTTTTTCTATACAGTGCAATATATTTGTTTTACAATGGATCATTTCCATCTCCACAGTAGCAGCTGCCACCCAAGCCATCATCTCTGTGCACTCATAAGCAGCTCCATTTCCAGTTCTAATTGGGAACAGAGATACTTATTGGGTGAGTTCCAGCATGATCTATCACGCCAGAGACAGCTACTATGCAAACCAAAGCAACCCAGCTTCCAAAAACCCTCTTAGACAAACACCGACTTTGCACATAGATCCTTGGGTTTTTGTTTCTTGGTGCTGGTTTTTCAGAGCATAAAAAGTGCCAGAGGAAACTATATATTAAGAGTCCATAAAGTGCTGTTTAAGATGAATAAATCCAAGGATATTGCCTCAATAACCACTACCTCTTTAAAATCATATAGGTGGTCTAAAAAAGCCACCTAATTCACAGCAAACAGAACTACTGCTGAGTGAACGCAGCCACTAAGCTCATTAAGAGGATGTGGCAGGATGTGTCTGAAAGTGCAGCGCGGTGGCTCGGCAAGCAATTAAATCCCATGACAGTTTAAAATGAGAATCTATCAGTGTCACAAGAGTGCGAAGCCTCAGCATCTCTGCTGTTCCCACCCCCAGCGTTTTATTTATGATGGCGTATTGGGAACATGGGAAGTCAAAAAGATTATAATGAAATATGCCATATAAAAACCAGATTAAGCCTGCTCTTCTTTGGGGAAATATGCAGAGAGAGAAGCTGTCTGTTAGCTGTCGAGTTTGCAAAAGATACCATCTTTTGGGATGGTGCTCTCTGCCAGCAGACAGAGTGCCCCAGGGGAAATGGTGGTGAAAAACCCAGACAAGCAGCATCCATCCATCCATCATACGCTCATCTCCACATCTCCAAGGCACAAATATAGTGTTAGAGTGCAAAGGGTGGGGGCAGGGGGATGGAATCCCTTAAGAAAGAAAGAGGAGACAATGCCTTACGTGAATAGCTGGATTTTGTAGCTTTTCTGTGCATGCACAACCAGACTCTCCTCAGCTTGTTTGCTCGCTCACTTGTTATGTTCATGGCCAGTACAGTGATTTGTTACCGTCCTTGGAATGGATGCATTCACAGCAGTGACCAGAACCAGGGAGACTAACGACAGGGCTCCACAAGGCTTTTTTCATAAGTATACTTCTGCCAGCCTGGTGCAGCATGGATCTTCACTCCTCCTGCAGATCTGGATCTTCAAAACCCTTCTTTCACTGCACCACCTCCTGCTACCCCAGAGGCTGATGCTCGTGTTACATGCTTCAATCCTGACCTTCCATGGTCCCTGCTATCTCAGCTTGTCCTCCCAACACTTCTGCAGTCCCACACCCATCTGCTGCAAGTCAGCAGTGCCAGTTCTACACTGAAAGCCCTTTCCAACCTTGGTCCACAGGACCTCCTGCCAGCCCAGCCCTGGGCCTTCCTGGGACCTGATTACTGATAACACAGGCTCCCACAATGAATCTGTAAAGCCAAACAAATGCCTCTAGAGATGAGTAAACATCAAACTCACTTTATTTTTTAATCCAAGCCAGACACAGTAAAGCTATTGCTATACTGGAGATTGTGAGGCTACTCCACTATTTCTTTGTCTCCCCCACTAATTCCACCCTCAAGCCCCATGTATATTATTGCACTTTAAAGGTAAACGGTGCCGCGGTGAGAACAAGAATCCAGTCAAAGAATGATAAACTGGTCTTAGAAGCAAGACTACTTGAAAACATGTGAGTGCTTGCTTCCTCAGAACAAACCACTGTGTGTGGAAAGAATAGTTCGAAGGACTATCTGCAATCAAGAGAAAACTCCTCTTCAGGCTGGAGCCATGGAATCCTATAAAGCTCAAAAATGAATCCCAATAAACGCTGCAAATTTTAGGCACTACTGTGGTTTGCTCTAGGAAGTGTCAGGGGACTTAAAAATCCCAATGTCTCCCTAGCACCTCTTCCAACAACAAAGCCAGGGGAGAGCAAGGGGTGAGAAAGTGAAGAGATGGAAGAACACAGAGGAAGCTTTGATATGGGGGGACTGGACACCTTCATTCTTCAGCTTGGGTGTAAACTGCAGAAAAATCAGAGGATAACTTTGAATTTTGAGACCAGGATCCATTGGAAAGCTTCTATCAGCCCCTAGCTAAAATACATTCCAGGAGGCTACAACACAACAGGAGGGAGAAATAAAGCTACAGAAAAGAGCAGAGGCCCTCAAACATAAGGTTAAGCATTGTTTAGTTTAACCCATCATCAAAATGTGGACTTTACAAGCAACTGTATTTCTTTGGCAGACTAGAATGCCTCTATAAAATCTCTCAATAAAAAAAACCAGCTCTCCTGTCGGTTGTCTCTTGGAAGTTCTTTACAGATTTATTTCTCAGCACAGATATAAATCATTGTCACATATAATATACTGTACCTGCTTCTCAAAGACTGCCAAATTACAATATCAAGCTAAATGCTGGATCAGGTAACTACCCTCAGGGCTCAAATCATAAAATAATATGTCCGTTCCATAACGCTATTCTAGCACTCATTTGCGTTCTGGTCACTCTTCCACTTGTGCTCTAGATGAGCTCACACTACCCCAGGACTTTTGCAGCATCAGGCAACACTGCAGGCAATATCAAGGGATAGAGGCTGGGTAAGTGGTACCATTTAGAGAAAATTCTTGAGTACAAAGTCTTTCCCTTTGAGCTTTGCATCCCCCCAGGAGAGCTTCTGGCCTGTTTGGAGTAAAAGAATGGCACAGCCTACCTGTCTGCAAGTAGTCACATAGACACCCTCACACAGACGGATGGGCCTTTTGACCCATCAGAAGAAGTATCTGATTATTGTCCAGTAACCAGGCAGCTCTCAGCAAACACTAGTCACCCCCACACTGCACACACTGCAAATGGTAACGGGGAGTGGACCTCCACTGCGATCAACTGTACTATTTCCATGTGTGACAGCACTGAATAAAACCACTCATACCAAATGCAAACTCATACATAAATCATGCCTAAAACCAGCCATGCTGTAACCTTGCCGCACATTCTGTGAGATTCTGCATAGCTTCTCCTCTTCCTTATCGAGGACAGTGGAGGGGATACCTTTAGTAACAGATAAATCTCTGTAATGCAGTTATCTCTCAAACTGCAGTGCACAAGCATCCCAATTAATTCAGTCCAGGCCTAGCAGAGCCGGCACTAAGCCAGAGCTGATAAACCTGCCAAAGCCAATCTGAGTCCTGCAATGATTCCTGGGAGCCTGCTCTGCACCTTCCCGTGCCCTGGACAGAGTGGGGTGATTTGCTTGAGCACAGTCCTCAGCTCTGCCTGGCTCCACACATGCTCGTGATGTGGCAACTCTCTTAATGAGGCCCTTCTGAAGCCCAAAGCACGGTGGAGCAGGAAGAGGCACCCAGTCAGCTCCGAAAGCATCGGAAAGGATGCAGAAGGGCTTGTCAGCACAGCTCAGCCAGATTACAGGTGATTACAGGTGTCCCTGCCTGATCCTGCATCTCTGTCTGCAAAGCTCCCACTTGGGGAAAGATACCATTCTGCAACCTAGGCCGGTCTGGGAAGCGCGACGGCCATATCTGCACAGCGCAGTGTCTGAAGAGGTCAGACACACCAAGCAGAGCTAGCTCAGCACCCCTGGCTCAATAAACACTAAACCTGCACAAAGCAGTGAAGAACAGAAAGGGCGAAGCAATGTGGCAATGATTTTAGGATGGGATAAAGGACAATCACCCTAGACACTGCCCTTAGCATCACTGCTGTCTCACCATGTGGTTTTGGGCCAAGGTACCTTCTGCTTTTCCATCATCTGTCAAGCGGAGATAGTCTTCATCTATTCTCTGGGGTTTGGTACGGCTTGTTTAATATTCATAGGCATTCAGGCATTCAAATAAAATGCACCAAAAATGCAAGGTGTTCTTATAGGTTCTCACAGAGCCAAGTTTAAACACTTTTTTTTCTAGCCAAGAAGAACAGTGAAAAAGCAAGAGTATTCCCAGATACCAGATTTCACTGGCCAATTCACAAATTCCAAGGAATAAGGATAATAATATTTACTCTTATGGTAACATGCATCTGATACACGAAGCTACATAACTGAAAAATGCTTTATAAGAAAGAAGGCTTGTAACAGAAAAATAGTGTGAGATGCTAGTAGGTATACTTCAGAAATGGGAAAGAACAAAGCAAATCATCTACAGAGATGCTCAGATCTCTTGCCACAAAAAAAAAAAACAAGAAATTCCAAGAGGCCTATAAAGCGTTTAGACAAAAAGGTGAACTCCAGAATTAATAACAGAATGGTAAACAGGAAGATTAATGGCACCAGAGAAAATGCAGATGGTGAAGCCCAGCCTGCAGGCTCAGCAAGACTCTGAATAGGGAGGGGGGAAAAAAGGCAAGGTGTAAACAAGGTGACCTTCAAAGCCACGGGAATGCCTGCCAACAGGCCAGCCAGAGGGCATCCCGAGACACAGATGTGCCATCTGGGGTAGGCTGTCTCATGGCAACATGAACAAGATTTGTCTTTTTCAAAATGTGCGGGGAGGCAAAATGGGTAGTGGCAGAAAAATATGACCATTCATTCAAAAGGGGCACAATTAAATGCACAGGTTGGAAAAGGATGCTATTTTGTACAGAAGCTACAAAAGAATTCCCTGAATGTCTCCACTCAGAAAGGTCTTGTGCCCACTTGTAAAGCCTGCGCATGCAAGGTGTGAGGGAGGAGAGACTGGTTTTCATTAAACAAGTGTTCTCCTTGAGGGTTTATGCTCTAAGTTTATTGTTGTTTTTTTTTTTTTTTAAAAAAAAAAAGATAAAATCCCTTAACACAAGCTCCAAGGCAGCCTTTTAAACACATGATGGTATAAATTCTTCCCACCTGGGCATGAGTCTATTCACTCCAGATGGTGTGTTTGAGTAGAAAACAGGTGAAGATTCCTCGAACTTTTCTATGTCAAATATCTGCTTTTACAGAGTTCTTGCTCCATCTCAGTGCTTAGTTGGGCCCTGAATCTCCCAACAGGCTTTGTGTATGCCTGGGAGATCTTGGTTCTTTGCCTACAATAACAAGTGGGAGAGAGAAATCTTCTACCACAGTTCTGCAGGGGGATTGATTCTTGGTGGTCAACCGGGAAAATAAAAAAGTAAATGCAATCATACAGTTTTTTAAAATCCATCAAACACCACAGTGGGGCAGTGCTAAGGGGAAGTACTATCTCTGAAATAAGCCTGCTACAAAGTAAGTCAACCATGGCCCAGAGGCAAGAATTTTAGGGGAAAATGGTGTAAGCAACCACATTACAGCTCACCGTGGAAAAAAAGCAGTCCCTAGCTGTGGGAGCCCAGTAGGCAGTGAACTCACATGCCTCTTTTGCTTGCAGCCTGGCTCAAAGTACATAAAATCTGAGTATTTCAGCAAAACTGAGCCATCTGAGTTCCATGCTAGATCTACAAGTCAAGCAGTTTTTATTCTGATGGGCTGCATACCAACTGCAGTGAAGATACTGGCATGACCTCCAGTTTCCCAGTGGGAATCACGAGTGCCGGATGGGCTCAGGCAGCCTGTGCAAAGCCTATGCAGCCCCAGCGTGGTTACATCAAGCAGGCATGACTCAAGCGAGCTTGCAAGCGCTGACAAGAGCTGCCATCACAGCTCTGGACTTTGGTGCTTACCTTTCTCCAGAAAGCCCTGTGATGCAGCTGTGTTGATTTCTTTCTAAATGGAGCAGGACTGGAGAGATGAAGTACATACCTGGAAACACTAAAAGGGCATTGAGGCAGGAATTGGGAAGAACAAGGGAAAAAAGCAGCAAGATGGAGGAAAGCTATTGTATTCTTTCTCCTTGCCTCCTGCAGCCTAACTATGGCAGGCTTGTTCTGAAAACTGACACAGAAAAGTCTGGAAAATGGAAGCTCTGGGCCCTGAAATATGCCTTTTCAGTATCTCTTTCTCCTCTTTGATGACAGAGAAATACTGTAAACTCCTAGATCCTGAAAATATACATCCTGGGCCTTTTTCTCACCTTACAAAACACAGTGAAAATAGATGATAACAGGGAAGAGGGAGAGATACCTAAGCAAGAGGAAAACAAAGTGAAATAGAGAGTAGTTGCTCTTCTCTCCTTTTCCCTGCTCAGCTTTCATTTCCCTTTGTTCATCTAATGTTGAGCCAAGTTAAGCCAAAGGAGCTGCCGTGCTGGGCTACAAGATTGATGGCTGCAGGCAGACTCCACAGTGCAGAGACGGATGACTGGTCATTTCCCCCAATGCACCGAGAAACATCCATCCTTGCAGCCATGCTGAGCCCATTCGTGCTCCTTTTGAGAAGAGAGATAAACACAGGCAGCCGGAGGCACCTGAGTGTCCTTCTCCCACAGAAGGACACAGTTATATTCCTCTGGGTTCCTTGAGAAGGTCGCTCTGTCCATCCCTGAACATCTGGCTGTGGGATTTGCTAACTCTCTCCCTCCCCCAGCAATCATCCATCTATTAGAGCACAGTGCAGGTCGGAAGAAACCGGTGAAGAGAATGGTGTGACAACCTCATCAATCTACAGCTACACGCTTGGCTATTTAGTTTTCTTTACGCTATTCCTAAATGGGAGGTGGGGGGAGGAAAGAATTGCTACTGGTATGAAAGAATTAATTGTGGAAATGGCAATGTGGATTGGAGTAAGTCCTTATGACTATTAAAATGTTGTGCATGTACTAAAGCAGTGGGGAACTAATTAAGATTCAGGATCGAAAGGCAAAACAAAAAAGTTGGATGCACTCTGGTTCCATCTGTAGCATTTGCTGAGAGTTCAAATGTACTTGGGGCATCATCTTTGGCAGAGAGATGTTCATTTTCTTATTTTGCCCATCCAGATATTAACAGAAAAGTCCTTGGAAGAATATACTGTAAGTATACTTGTAGTACCAACCCTGATATAGAGCTTCAGAGGCACAAAGCACTTAATTCTGACCCCTTTCTATTTAGTTAATGGTGTCTTTGTTTGCTGACACTGTCCTGGTCTATAGCATTGCTCACAGATACAGCCTCTGTGTTTCCCATTCTCCTGCCGTGCTGCTACCTTACTTAGGCAATGAGCACTAAGTGGCAGATGTAGCTGTAGCATCATTTACGAATATAGCATCACTCCAGAAATTCTTATAACAATGCACTTCACCAGAGTAGACGAATCTGTAACTGTGTCGTTCACAGACACTGCACAAGGAAATCATGAGAAGATAAAAGCATTCACCATCTCTCAAAAACACAAAGAAATGAGTCACTGGCTTAAAGTGTTTAAACGTAGTTATAGCACTCTAACTGTCTGAGCCAGCTTTGAAAATTTGCCTCTTCTTCCCATCATACAATGTTGTTTATTTTAGGCCAACAACAAAAGCATTTCCACTACAGCTCTGTAGGACATGCATAGGATATTAATCATGACCATATGTGTTCCTAGGACATCAACTCCATACTTCCCAGGGGCAATCACATGCATTCAGAAGGTCATAATTTCATCAAGAGGAGTAAAGTTTTCATCATTTCTCCTACCTCCTAAACCATAGCTTTGGCTGATGGATTTTGCTGCTCGCTGTAGTCTTTAATGAAGCTGCACCTACCAAGAACAGCTACAATCCTGGACCAAATCTACCTTGTTTGTTTAATGGGAGCTATGCTCCACAGGCATCCTAGGTGGGACCTCTGGTCTGGAAAACGTTGCACAGAAAAGCCAAATCAAAAAATTCCCCTCCAAATATACACTGCATCGATTCTCAATCCCCCACAGAGTTCATTACTGGGAATGGACACCCTTGCAAACACCACTGGTGTCAGAATCCCAACGCATAAAATACGTGTAATAAACTATTAGGCAATCAAATGCAGAATGTGGGGAATACTGAAATACATTGCAATGTAGTAAAAACATATTTAATATACCTCAGGTACAAGCTGATTATGAAGCTGTAAAATATTTACTACAGAGAATGGGAATGACAGCCAGAAGACTTCCACTAAGGACAGTGGTGGGAGATGCCGGGATGTGGGAAGAGAAGCCATCACACTCATCATTCTGCTCTCCACAAATCTCTAAAGCTTGGCTTGTAAGACTTCAAACTGGGCTTTATATTAGCATTTACTACTCATTCCTTTATATTACACACTAGAAAAATATCGCTTTCTATAAATTTCATAATATATCAGGCTACAAAACAATTTCATTAGCTGTGTGTCAGGAGAACAATAAAATCAAATAGAATTTTTATAAAAAACACATTTTGAATGTAACGATACTCTGTAATCTCTTTGCTACTTTTGGTTAACATTGCCTTCTATAAAATACTGCACAGGTTCTACTATACAACTGATCTACTAGCCCAGTGACTTTATCGGGCTCTATCATGCAGGATGCTGAGTACCAAACTTGCAAGTCTGGTCCAGCCCAGTACTTTATGCGTAGATTTAATTTTAAGCATGTGACAATTCCCATTAATTACAAAAAGATCACTCATCTTCTTAAAGCCCAAGTTCAGGTGCTTTCCTTGACTGGGGTTAGACAGCTTGACATCGTACAAGACTAAGCCCTAGGGACTTGATCCTATAAACCCTTTTTCATGTGATTACCAGAGAACTCCCAGGATTACTTACATGGACATAGAAAACAGATGCAGTGAATTAGATAAAAGAAATCCATTTCCTAAAGTCTTGTGTCTGGTACTTGCATCCATCTAAACTATTCTTGTGCTTCACAAAAATCCTTTAGCCAATGTGGCTTATTCTTTTTCCGGCACGGGTACCAGCTAAACCGAGAAAAGTGCCCAGAGGTTTGCCAGCAAAGCTTCCTAGGTTCAGCTCTAGCTGCTTCCCAGCCACCCTCCCCATTGCTGGAGAGCTGGAGATTTGTGCCTTGGGGGAAACAAATCCACCAGGTTCCAGCACTTCCCCAGGTACTGTCCCCTGCTGCTTCCCCTGGGGCTTCCTCCTGACAAGCCTTGAAGGGACTGCTTGGGCAAGCACACCCAGGTCCCCACGCCTGCAAGCACTGAAACACTCCTCCAAAACCATCTTTCCCCTACGAAGAGAAACTTATCCTCAGCTCACCTGCACACCTGTCTTTTTAAGGTAAAATCTGTTTATTTCAGAAATAATCCTGATGGTAACTTACAAACACTGACATTAACTTCACAGTAAGGGGCTATATCCCACAGCATTTTACCTCTCCAGAAGGAACATCTCCTAGAGACACAGCATTCAGTTCAGGCCTTGGCAGCTTAAGAGGCTGAAAAATCTCTTCTCAAAGAGGCATCCTAGCAGCCAGATGTAGGCCAAACACACATTAGCCAAAAAAAAGCAAGAGAGCAAAGCAATGGGTTGGATAGCACACAAAGGGTGGCAGCACCACAGGCGAGCTCCCTCTTAAGCAACCCAGGTATTCAGAGAGTCACAGAACAGCAGGAGTTGGACAGGATCTCTGGAGATCAGGTAGTCCACCCTCCTGCTAAAGCAGGGTCACCTACAGCAAGTGTTATTTTAATGTCCTCAGAGAAGGAGACTCCACAACCTCTCTGGGCAGCCTGTCCCAGGGCTCTGGCACCTTCCAAGTGAAGATGTTCTTCCTCGCATTGAGATGGAACTCCCTGTGTTCCAGTTTGTGCTCATTGCTCCTTGTCCTGCCACTGGGCACCACTGAGTTTCCATCCTCTAGACATCCACCTGTTAGCAATTTATAAGCATCGATGAGATCCTCCTCTCTCAGTCTTCTCTTCTCCAGGCCAAACAGACCCAGCTCTCTCAGTCTTTCCTCATAGGAGAGATATTCAAGTACCCCCAGCATCTTTGTAGCCCTCTGCTTGAGGGCATTTCAAGCCAATGCAATCTCAGATGCCTGAGCCCCCCAAGCTTTCCTTGTATCTTGAAGATACAGGAGATGACCTGCAGTCAGACTGTAGAGGCTCTGAGGAGTTCATCAGCACAAATCATTCCTTCAATTTAATGACTTACTGCAATGACCAAAACATTTTTCAAAGCAGCGGGCTCTAAATCATCGTAACTCTATTTTCACAAATATACTAAATACAGCTGAGACTACACACTGGTGAAAGAATCACCTCTAAGTGGCTCCACTGCTTCTGAAATTTCAACAGCCTCGTCTCATGCCTGTGGGTCACTGCACACACATTCCCGTTCTCAGGGACAGGACCCAGAGAACTCAGAAAGATGGAGGTTTAAGAGTTTCCAAAAGAGCCTCATCTTGTTCAGTTGCTATTTCTGCCTGCACCTGATGACTGAAGCCAGAGGGGTCTGGCTCCAATGGGAGTTTGATCAGAACCTGGAGAGGTTCCAAAGCCCAGTGGCTTCTTCATGCAGCTTTCTCCCAATTATGCAAACTGGCTCAGCCACACAAGAACCAGGAGTAATCCCAGGTGATTCACAGGAGGAGTCCTAGCTAACCAACACAGCTCTCCTGGCAAAACTCTGTATATAAAATACTTGTAGTGACCTGTTCCAGCTCCCACAAATGAAAGAGGAACGATTTAGACAAAGGTAATCCTGTAAATTCTAGCAGCATGACTGTGGACTTAAGAATCATAAATAATGTTTTTTGCTTTCTTGACTGGACTATTTATAGGATATTATTTGCTTTTCTAGAAATGAGTGTGTTTTATTTCCATACCTGCAAAATAATGAAATCCATTTGGGGGAAAATACATATTCACTCCCACCCTTGAACTTACCGACCTGAATTAGTCTAAGAATCTGCAGCTTATCACACATAACAATACCCAGCAAGAACATTGCATGATCTGAAGAAGGTCTCACAGTTCCAGCAGCTATGACATGCACAAGGCCAGCTCAAAAGTGGCAAAAACGAAGCAGGAGGAATTACACTGCACAAAATTTGAGCTATCTTTCTAACACACTGCACAGCCAGCCTTGTGAAAACTGGTGAGTCTCTTTGAGTATGCATGTGAGTAACAAATTACTTGTTTTTCATCACCATCCTGGTACACATAAGCCCAGGTTTTGCACCACGGCTGGTACATTTTCATACCAGTTTTGCAAGGCTTCGTGCTGATGGCCAAAACATTTAATACTGGCACTTTAAAGCTTTGGTAAGTGACACACTTTATTCACACACCCTTTTAAATAAAAAGGTTTCCCTTACCCCTCCCAAGCTCTCTAGAAATTTTTATTAATGATCTGTTAGGCACCTCTCCGAGATAAACAACTGAAAACAATATCTAAGCACTTCCATTTTACACATGGAGAGAAAAATGGATATTTCATTGTCCCTATTGCTGTGCAGTCCTGTAAAGGGGATGCAAGTACATGATAAAGGGGTGGGACATTAAATGTTGGCACCTCTACTGCAGACCTGTGATGGGACAAAGAAAGATATTCCACTGCAGGACTTCTACGTCATGATTTAGTGTTGGTGAATGCACATGGAAAGGGACAGGTTCTCTGGTATTAGCACCAAGTAAGAAAAAGAAAACAAATGTTATCTAGCTAGGGATTTAGACCAGCAAAGGTCCCCACTACAGGCAGAATTTAAAGGTCCTGGATGAGATGGAATAGAGTCTGGTTAAACATGTCTGTAAAAAGAAGAGCTTCATAAGGAGGTCCTACATTGATGAGTTTTCTCTCAGTGACAGAAAGTCACTTTCTACCTCAAGTCATAGCTGGGTATGTAAGCACCATAGAGCAGCAGCTTGTGCCTGTGGTGCCATGTCATGCTGTGAACAATCATAGAATGATCTGAAGGCAAGATTAGCAGAGAATTGGAGCCTACTGTTTTGATTCAGTAGCATTGATAGACTCATCTGTTAGCTGCAGGCTTAGCTGATGAATAAACACCTACTTATATTTAGGCCAATACTAAGGTACGTTGCTGGATAGGAAGCCCAAAAGAGAAGGCCCAGCAGAAATCCATATTTATTTTGGTATAAATAAGAGCTAGAGATGGTAAAAAATTAATTTCCCCCTCCCGTTCACAAGAGAGGTTCCCCAATAGCTAAAGACATGATAGGAGAAAACCAGTTGGAGTGTTTAAGTATCCCTACAGCCATGGTGAACATTTCCTTTTTCTTACACATTAAAATTTCCTATCTAGCCCTAAAAAAACCCCCAACCAACTACACCCCTAAGCCCCCCAAACCAACACTTTCTACAATCCCCGCTCTCAGATTTGGATTTGGAACACAAAGCTTTGCTTTATTCCAAAGTGCTACAGAAATGTGACACACAGGGGTACATGACATGGCCCCCATGCTCATGTGTACTCATTAAATAACACATCAAGCAAGAACAAAAAACTATCCACACACACCCTGTCACAAGATGCATTTTTTCTTTCTTCTACATGAGGTGCCAAAAAAAAAAAGACTGACAGGAATGAGATCTTCTCTATCTCAACCAGAAACTACAGGATACACGTGGAATTGCTCAGTAAAATTCCTTGACATGGGTCATGCAGCTTCTTCAAATATGAAGTTCATCCACACTCTGTGATGTTGAGTTATCTGACATTTGACCTAAGTATTTGCCTAACACTTGACCTAAATACGCAGCAGGACTGTTGCTTTGGCACCACCAGCCAAAATCAAATCCTGTTTCTAACAAATAATAATTTAAAAACAGGCTATTCCTGACGCAGAAGAATATCTGTTTAAAAGCTGACTCACGGGGCAGGTTCCATCTCTCTCCTACCCCAGTTTTACACCCACCTTGCTCCACTCATTTCCGCAGAGGTAACTCCTGCCTTACTTCAGTTTAGGTGATGCAGAGTCAGGCCCTGCCCTTGCAGAAAACACACTATTCCCTGCTCCCTCTGCTGGCTTCCCAGCACGGATGCCTTTGGCGGACGCCAGAGAACAGCAGCAGATGCATGCAGAACCCATTTCCAGTCCTACCACAATGAAACATCTGGCAGGTGGAGGAATACGGCATGTGAAAAGAAAAAAAAAATTTTCTTTTTTTTTAAATCCTTCAATCGGTGCTATTTTACAAAACTGAAGAATATATTTTAAAAGACGAGGAGGGCTATTTTAAAAGCTAAAGTGCAGACATACTGGAATAAAAAGATTTTTTAAGACATTCAATATTTTGGAAAACGTCGCAGAAGTTGCTGAAAGGCTATTAAACTCCATCTAGGAATCTAGACCAAGTCTTGAGAGAACAAAAGCTGCTCCTGTCTGCCAGTTGTCATGTCATTTCCGCCACAAGTTTAGCTCTCCTGACAGCAAATGTTTACAGAAGCCACCAACAATTAGAAGAACTAAAATCAGCTCTACACAAAAGTGTCTTTGGTAAAGTCACATCTGCGAAAACCTGTCAGAATCTAAACAATCAATAAACTGATATTATACCCTCCTTTCAGGAATCTGAATATTACAGAAATACTCTTATTTAGCACCAGAAATATTCTCCCCGTTTTCATCCTAAGACAGTCTTAATGAATCTTAAAAAGAGGAGCCATAGGCAGGTGTGATGATACAACAGGAACCTAACCTTTAATCACAGAGACATTTTAGAATCATAGAATGATTAGAGTTGGAACGGACTCCCAGAGGTCATCTAGTCCAACCCCCCTGCAAGAAGCAGGGACACCCTCAACTAGATCAGGTTGCTCAGGGCCTCATCCAACCTGGCCTTGAACGTCTTCAGGGATGGGGCATCCACCACCTCCCTGGGCAACCTGTTCCAGTGCTCCACCACTCTTACAGTAAAGAACTTTTTCTAATATCCAATGTAAATCTCTCTCCCTCTATTTTAAAACCATTACCCTTTGTCCTGTCACAACAGGCCCTACTGAACAGCCTCTCCCCATCTTTCCTGTAAGCCCTGTTGAGGTACTGGAAGACCACTAGAAGGTCTCCCCGGAGCCTCCTCTTCTCCAGGCTGAACAGCCCCAACTCTCTCAGCCTGTCCTCACAGGAAAGGTACTCCAGCCCCTTTATCATCTTTGTGGCCTCCTCTGGACCCTCTCCAACTGGTCCATGTCCTTCTCATGTTGGGGGTTCCAGAACTGGACACAGTACTCCAGGTGAGGTCTCACGAGGGCAGAGTAGAGGGGGAGAATCACCTCCCTCGACCTGCTGGCCACGCTTCTCTTGATGCAGCCCAGGATGCGGTTGGCCTTCTGGGCCGCAAGAGCACATTGTCGGCTCATGTTGAGTCTCTCATCCACCAGCACTCCCAAGTCCTTCTCCTCAGGGCTGCTCTGGAGCCACTCTCTGCCCAGTCTGTAGTTGTGCCTGGGATTGCCCCGACCCAGATGCAGGGCCTTGCACTTGGCCTGGTTGAACCTCATGAGGTTGGCACGGGCCCACCTCTCCAGCCTGTCAAGGTCCCTCTGGATGACATCCCTCCCCTCCAGCGTGTCGACAGCACCACACAGTTTGGTGTCATCGGCGAACTTGCTGAGGGTGCACTCCATCCCACTGTCCATGTCACCGACAAAGATGTTGAATAGGGCCGGGCCCAACACGGACCCCTGAGGGACGCCACTCGTGACCGGTCTCCATTTGGACATTGAGCCGTTAACCACCACTCTCTGAGTGCGGCCATTCAGCCAGTTCCTTATCCACCAAGTGGTCCATCCGTCAAACCCATCCTCTCTAGTTTAGAGAGAAGAATGTCGTGCGGGACAGTGTCAAAGGCTTTGCACAAGTCCAGGTAGATGACATAGTAGCCAAACCTTCTATTAAGAAAAGGTGCCTTTCCTTAGAGCACTCACAGTGAAGCAACACTGCTGCCCCGTAGTGCTGAACAAGAGCCGATGTGTGATTGTGGGGAAATTGCTGAAATGGAAAGTGAAACTGGTCAATCTCAATTGGCCCATCTGAGAAAAAAATGATCAAAGGAAATTCTCATTCAATTAGTGTTCTGAATTCCTTTTAGGCTCTAATATCTTTGAGTAGCAATGGACATAGCAACCAGGGAAAGCAAAATGTCCCTGGAACTCAGGAGCACTGAGCTCTTCCTGTGTTCTTGGGTTCAATTTCCAGCTCTACCGCAAACCTCCAGTTAAACCATCACAGAAGTAGTTTATTACCTTTGTTGCTCACTTCTCCATTTTGGAACTGAATTACTGTATTTTGTATATTTGGTCTGTAATATCTGCCCCAGTATATGACAGAGAGCATACAGCAGAGGGTACAAGAAGCCTTTACAACAACTCCCATGATAATGGCCTAACATGCTTCAGTTTCTAGATTATATCATATAACGATTATTCCCATTTATTCTGTCCTTTGCTTTTTAATGTCATTTTAACTTTATCTTTATGAAGTGCCCCATCTTAAAGAGCACTGACTTTCACAGTCATGCTGAGCATCTTTGAGCATCTTGCACAAGAGTTGGGGGCACACATCACTTCCCAGAAGAAACACAACACCTTGTACAATCAGACACAGTCTCTGTGAGGTAAGCCGAGACAGTTAAAGGAGACAGCAGCTTACCTGTTAGGGTTCTGTTCAGTCATTCACAAGCACACTCATACAGGTTTATTTCAGATCAAAAGCAGAGCAAGTGTTGTTCAAGCATCATCTAAAAATCTGATACCAGTACTCACTCAAACAATTCTACCATGGCTTTTGTTTACATTTACCTCTTCAGTAGCAGGTAAAAGAAGAAAAAAAAAAAAAAAAAAAAAAACCCCAAAAAAAAAAAAAAAAAAAAAAAAAAAAGAAGCAAAATCCAGTCCCATTTCTGCAGTTCTGCTGAACTTTGAACTGCCCAGAGATAAGTAACAGGACAGACACCAGCACAGGACACCAGCTCACTCTCAGCAGAGTAGCAGCACACACAAACTCTACTCCACACCCTCTAACTGGGTGGGAAGGCTGTCTGCTATGAGACCTTACTGGTGGCTTTCAGTTCAAAACCAAAGAACAGCAATGAAGTGAGACAAAACCTTTCCAGTCGTATTCTTTACACTTACATGGCACATGAAATAAAAGCTCCTTGTGTACATATGTACGTATCTATATTTATCCACCTTGCATAACTGACACAGGACACTACCAATTTAAATTCCAACAGAGTTTTTGCGCATAGACACCCTATCTGTTGTCATCTGCATAGCTGGAAAGCTTGAGTAATACCTGATTGTCAGCAGGGTTTGCTGTAGGTAATACCACTTCCACAACATTGATACCTGACTCAACACACAGTCATGATGCCGCCCAGTATCACAAACCCACTAAGTATATAGGACAAGGAGCAATTAAGATTTCAAGGGGCTTGGGTGTAATCAAGGATCTCTGTGCTATTTCTAACCCTCACCTTTCCAGCTGCTTCAATATCGCTGAGGGCCAGAACTCTACCGCTTGCCTTCATGGCACCTGCAAGTTCAAGGCAGTGGTAGGAGAGATGGCAATTCCCCCGTTCCTCTGGAAGAGCAACCCACCCAGCCCAGTCCAACCCTCTCCATCACCCATTCACAGACTTACAGACCTTTCATGCACAGGAGTTCTGCTCTTACTCTCCTACTGGGCAGGAGAACAGCCAGCTGAGGAGTGAGAGTGGAAGTACGAGCTGTTTCCAGCCCTCCCACTGTTACCACTGAAGTGCTGTGCAAATACCACTGCCCAGTTCTGCAGGGGTGTGGTTTTGCTTGTACTTGGTTGAACAGAAGCCTGGTTTTACGAAAATTATGAGAGGATCAGCACTCAACAACTTTAGCACTCTGTACTTAGACAATCTCAGTATTAGCAACATAGCACCATATTGCCCACAACTGAGGATCTGTTTCAAATCTATACCACCGGTCATAGGAGTCTTGACTGCTGTGCTATAATGACTTGTGTAACTGCTCATATCCATTTCAGCTACAAAATCTTGGCTGCACTTGGGCCATAACACTGGCTTCTGATGACACGAATGTACCACTGAAAGATGAGGAGCAGCCCATGTGAAAGTCAATGTCGGGAAAACCTAGTTTAATTGCTGAAGATCTAGTGATAACACTGATGGTATTGTCACTGGAGCTGCTATTCTAAGCAGATTTTGGCAATACTTTATTTCTACTGCCTATCTATTGGATAGGCTACTGGATGAGATGGAGCATGCTTAGAAATAGGATGAATACAAATGCTGCCAGACACTTGGTCAAACAACTTCACTCAGGGCAATCCATGCACATAAGTGAATATTGAGTGTAGTGGCAGAGGAAATCAGACATCTAAAGGCTGAGACTGCAATACCTATTCCAGTCTTCTGATCTTTACGACTTGGGCTGTAACTATTCTTAAAAATACATTCACTCGAAACTGAATAGAAGCAACAGACTGGGACAATAAAAGCACCCTGTTTTATTAAGAAACAAGTGGCAAGTGACCCCAGGAAAAACATTCTAGTGCACTTGAATTTTCCAAAATCAGGTCATTGGAGCCTCATTATTTTTTTAACTTATTAGGTTTTGGTATTATGCAATACAAAACTGTCACTCATTGAGTTGCATCATCACTACCTAAACCTGCAAGGTACCACCACTGCAAAAGCAGGTTGTAACTATAAAAACTATATTATTACTAAATCAGTTGTTACACCCTTGAAACGCTAGCAAGAAAATAGTTGTTACACTTATCAGCTGATGACTAACTACAGCTTACCAAAACAAGAATCCTAGGTCAATGCATCTCCTAGAATACGGAGAAGTTTTGGACTGGATGATCTCACGAGGTCCCTTCCAACTCCTAACATACTGTGATACTGTGAAGTTTTGAACTTCTGGATACCAATTCCCTCTATAATGAGCCACTCCAAAATCCCAGATGCAGTCCAAGCAAGTATGCATGGACACCCCTTCATGCTGATCCCACCAACTGCTGGGTTGGCAGCTTTTGGGGCTGGGGTCCCTTCTGTGCTTTTTACAGCAGTGATCTCATCAGAAGTACTTCTAAACAATTGGCAAATGTAAAACATAGTATGAACTAAAGTTTAGCCCTAATTTGTTATTGTTGAATTGCATTGCTTGCATATGCTATATAACCTATAAGCAATTCAACAGCCTTCCCCCATATAAAAATAAGCTACTCACATATTAACCCAGCACAAGCACTTTAGCTGCTGAGAACAGATCTGATCCATGACTGGGATGTCCAAGCCCTAGGTGGCATCGAACTATTGAACATTTAGATTCTTTTTCTTCCAAATTTATTTTAGATGTCCTACAGTTTTCATCTATATGCTTTTTAAGAGATCTTAAATTGCCATATCTTTGCCCCACACGGTCATCTAAAGTTTAACTGGGGAATAAGGGGGTCAGCATCTGGTTTTACCACACTGTCCCCCTCCAAAACACACAGTATTTCTGCTGTCCCTGGAAACAATTGCATAATACTTTTCTCAAAATTTCTCCTTCAGATGGAGATCCAGTATTTTCCATAGGATTTGCACTTTCAAATCAGAGAAGGAGAAAATCCCATTTTTGGCTAGTGAGTCTTTGCTGGATAAGCACAGATGGAGTGAAATTATTTTGTGGTGTAACTGATAAGGAAAGTTAATCACCAGATAGAAATTGGTTGGAAAATAGATTTAAATGGCAGAGCAATATAACTTGCCTTATTTGGCTGCCACCGGCAATGCAACAAAAGTAGCACTCCTGAGATGCAGAGAAGATGTTTATAGCGGGGAAAACAACACAGAGACAGACATGCTGAGGTCTCTTTATCTGATAACTTTGTGGTAATTGCCTTTTATGCCCTGTGGCATGTAGGATGCACTAATTTGGCATTCAGTGAGTACTGCAAAGAAACAGAATGCAAACAAAGAAGAGTCAAACTCCACACTGCTGCTTTACCTTATTAAATTACCAAGACAGAGTTTGAATCGCCACAAAAATCTGAGGTAGACCTTTCTGTGGGCCACAGCCATCCTCTTCCCAGAGTCCAGCCTCATATCCATCATTGCACCTGACTGATTTAATTAGTCCTGAGAGCCTGGTTCTATTTGCTGGCTGAGGTTTTGCCCTTGGCTTGAGTCCCAGCACAGTGGTTATGGGCATTCCTCCCACTTGTCCACCTGTCCACTGACTTCTCCTACATTGGAGGTAAGGAGCCTTCAAAAACTGTTTCTACTGAAATCAACATGAATTTTGCCTCTGATTTTACTGGGTTTAGAGCTTGTCTCAATAGCTTCTCTCTTCATCCACTACTGCATGGAAGAAAAGCCACAAGTATTGCTGAGCAGAGCTCAGTTCCCAGACACCTTCCATCAGACAGGTGGGTTTTTTTAATATTCCCAGTTTACGTTTGGGGGTTTTCTCCTGTACTTTTTACACTGGCAGTGTCTTGCCTCTAAAAAACCACACAGAGCTGTGAGTATGTGTGTTCCCTCTTCCTTGTAATAGCTGACCCCAAAGACAGCAAGCCTTCCTTACTGACTGCTGGGGAAAATGCACAACTACCTGACCCAGCTCTAGCTACCCCACATCAGCTTTGCAGTCACTCGTCCAGCATCCAGACCCACCACCCCATGTAGTTTAACTGTGGGAGAAGAATACCAAGGTCCACAAGAACAAAAGAAGAATGGACTGATGTACACACCCAGGTGTACCCACACATACAAACGTGGCCTATCCTCACTTCTTTTACTATTGCTGTTTATAATCTGGTCACACCCCTGGTCCCCAGCCCCATTATGAAAAATCTTATCAGTGCATGGTTCCACACACACAAGGATCAGGCAGCAAATGCCAGAGTGAGATTTTGTATTAATAACTCAATGAGGCAATAATTAGTAATATTGATTCTCTACATCCTTACAAATTTGTTAATAGAGGTCAACATTCACCCCTATGGAAGGTAAATTCAGCTCCCACTGTATTCAACACAAGTTGTACACGTTTCTGTAAGGAATGAGTTGAGCGCAGAGGGTTTGTTGGTCATTGTTACAGCAAATCGAGTAAGATGCAACAGATGCAAAGAGAAATGGTTGGAGAGAGGTAAAGTCCAAGGTCTAAATGCCAGGTTTGCATGTATGCCAGCTGCTCTGCAGCAGAGATAGACAGAGAGAGAGGCAAACAAATACTTACCAGGTTTAATTTCCAGCAGCTTCAGCCTGGAATCCTCAGGGGGATGCAAACGCCTCTTTTTGCGCCAGCAACGTGCTGGGTACGTGTACAGCTGACCTGGGGCCAGGCCTGAAGATTAAAGGCAAAAAATAAATATAATCACGTTTCAGTTTGAAAACCACAAGCACTGTCTCTAGCATCTTTGTTCTTGCCCTTCCAGCATCTCCTTGTTGGAGGGTTCAACCCTGCAAATCATGAGGCAGAAGTACATACTCAAGTGCTCCTGAGGCTCCTCAGCACCTCTTGGGATCAGGTCTACGGAGAATCTAGGTCTCACTTATACACTTCGCTTAGCTCACTGAAACCAGAGCTGCACATAAATAATTTGTGATTTCTTCAGGGTAAATAGAACTTCAGAATCTCATGGGTCACAGGGGCTATGCCTCCTCCACAGGCAGAGAAAGCCCCTTGGGATAGAAGTTTTGACATGCAAATCATAAAGCCCTGATGCACAGAGCAACTCAGGAAATTTGTGTCTTCCAAGTGGGAGCAAATCAAATCCATGAGGTCTGGCTCTTTGGACTCTGTATTTTCACTTAAAATCTGGAGTTTTGAGGACAGATTCTTCATTCTGGTTATTACCTCGTCATGCCAACATCCTGAACAAGGGAGGAGATACAGCAGTAATGTTTATATTACTGCATGGTCCACTGAATCACATTTGGCATCGCTGGCTTCTGAAGCTGCCCTGGCTCTCCTGACAGACACCCCTCAGCCAACGTTCAAGACACATTTTGCTCTCTGGTATTCAGAGCACAGCATGGCTTCAAGAATGCAATGCTACCAGGGTCACAGAAGCACACTGTCAAGTGCTTCAAAGTATCCTCAGCTGCCCCAGTTACTCACAACACACAAAAATACCTATCCAGACAGAGCGAAGTTAGCAGAAGGTTATTCTCTCCTTTGTTTCCCCCACTCACTACATCCACCAGTTCTGCTTTAGGCCCTTCTGTCCTTCTGCTGTTGCTGTCAGTCTTGAAGGTGCTAAAGAGCATGACTTCAGTTTCAGACTCACTGCCCTCAGAAAACAGGTAAGACCACATAAGACAGATGATAGGAGTGGTGATACACATCTGAAACTGTACCAACAGTTGGACAACAATCAAGGCACTACCAGTAAATCAGAAGAGCTCAAGAACAGCAGGATGGCCCAAGAGTTCTCAGTCATCCCTTCTGAAAAGTGTACCAGGAAGGCATACCACCCTGGGGGAGAAAACTGCCTCACTGAACCAAATGAGGGTGATGAAAAAAAACAAGATCCTGTTACTTTGAGGCGAGGAAGAAGACACACCAATAGGCTAATCAAATTCTGCAAGTGTAAGCCTAAGATCCTGGCTTGAAATATTTCAGCTGCTGGGAATGCCTGTTCAGAACCCAGCACTTTTCACCTCCTGCCAAGGCCTTGGTGCATAAACAGAGCATCTACAGCACACTGCCTGGGTATGGCCAAGCAATGGAGTGTTCACAGAGGTCCTGGCTGTTCCAAGGCACAAACTGCTACTGGACTGAGGCTTTTCACACCCTTCTTTTGTTGCTGCACAGTTTTCTGGGCATTATGCCCACCCTAAGAAGGACACATTGCAGAGTGGAGCACTCGGACTGGTGTGAGAATAAAAATGTGAATAACTGGCACTTCTATAGTGTTTGACACACTTCTTCATGGCATTTTGCAAACATTAACCACTGCAAACAATTCCTATTATGATGTGGTGGATTGTTCCTGGCTCTGATGTGAGTCATTAAAGAGGTGGAGGCAAGAAGCCTCACCCTTTCACAGCAGGTCCTGTGCAAGAACTCACAACACTGAAACGGCAGTTGCTAGAGCACAGCAATAGGACAGAGCCTCCATTGAACAGGTCTCCACAGTGGAGTCATTTGATTAAGAGCTACAGCTATGAGAATTTGTCCCAGACAGAGAGAAGCAAGGATCTTTGGGGGAGTATCTGTTAATGTGGGTTCAATTATTGAGCGATCTTACATGAAGAAGTTGTTCTGGATTCAGCCAGGACAGTGAACCACAAACGCTGAAGCCCAAGAAGAAACAAAGCAGGCATCCTTGAAAAGACAGAAGTGGGAAAGCCTCTTCCCTAGAGGACCTACAGCCCATTCCAGGTGGCAGATAGATTAATAAGAGATGGATGATCCAACATCCATCTCTGCACCCCTTGAGGTAAGCTCTCTATTCCCATTCACAATACCCTTGCTCGTTAATACACAGCCATCCAACGAGTTTAAAACATATACCAGACCTTCCTGTGATGCAAACCCATCAAATGCGACCTTCAGCTCTCCACCCTGACCCCCATCTGTCGCCGTGCTGGCCCACGTGAAGCATGGATCTTTGATTGTTTACACAAAGGAGGAGGGACAAGGAAAGGGTCGGTTCTGAACTTTGAATCTATCCCCTCCACAGTCAGTCTTGTAGGGCTCATGGAAATCATGTGTGTAGAGGTCCTACAGTCTTCAGGCACGGCTCCGTTGTCTCTCCCTCTGGTGCCTCACAGGGCAACCAGAGAAGGTTCCAACAATTTGCTTACAGAGGAAATAGCAGAACCTGCAGTGAGTTATGTTGTTTATCTCATTAGTGTAGGAGAGTCATAACTCAAAGCTCTTCTGAAAGGGTGGGGGAGGAGGGGAAAAGGAGGGAGTTATGTGCAGTATTGTGTGAAATTAACCCTGAACTATTTATTATGAGATGTGGTTTTCTGACTCCTTTAACAAAGAGGACAGGTTAATATGCTGAGAACCCAACTCTCCTCTCTGTTTTTCAAGCCCTCTCTAAGTGAACAGAGGTCCTGTTGTTTTGCCATTTGTCCCTCTGAGTTTTGCAGGTTAGGGATAGTCAATGGTGGTGAACACAGGAGACAAGACAGACACCAGGGTGGCTGGCAAAATATTTCCAGAGCCCTTTAGTATGGGCATAAGCGCATTGTGTACAGCCTGAAAACAGGCATGTTAGAAGTGTAGAGCAATGCTTTGACCCATCATAATACTACTAGAAATAGATGATGCAAAGACACCCAGGGGAGCACTGAATGGGAGAATAAAAATCAGGAAAGAGGAGAGCAGATATAGGGGAGGAGGACTGCTTCACTTTGCACCGATTATTTTAACTCAAAGTAGATTTGGTGGCCAATGCAGATGCGGGAGGATTGTTTCACCTAAGACGCTCTGTGAAGAATGTTCCACCAGTAGTCCCCACTGCAGCCCTGCAAGAAAAATGCTACTGAGCTGCTGCCAAACAGTTCCCTACCAGAAGTGAGCAAAGAAAGATTTGCCCAGCGAATTTGCTCAAGGTAGCATGGAGAGCTCGTGGCTCAGAAAGACAAAGCATTAAGACACTAATAGTTTGGATATTGGGAAAAAAATCTTCAATATAAGGGTGGCAGATCACTGGCACAGGTTGCCTAGAGAGGTGGTGGAGGTCCCATCCCTGAAGATATTAACATCAGGCTTAATGGGGATCTGAGTAACCTGATCTAGTGAAGATGTCCCTGCTTACAGCAAGGGGGTTGGACTAGATGGCTTTTAAAGGTCTCTTCCAACCTAACACATTCTATGATTCTAGGTTTTGGGTGTGACACTGTAACATTTCTGTGATGACTTCTGTAGGTGCCCAGACACCAATAAGACCCATAAAAGAGTATCTATGTCTATCTTTGTAGCAGTTGCTCTTACCAAAACATTACTAGTGGATGAAGTGAATATATACCTGCTTATGACTGTGTTCAGAGGGATAAAAATAGCAGCACCTTACTCATAACCAGATGCTACAATAACAGAAATTCCTTGGGTAAACAGCTTAGCAAAAAAAAAAAAAAGGAAAGTTAGATTTGCCAAAGCATAATCTCTTAGGAATGGGGAACTTTCAGCTGAAACAAAAACCTAACTGTGGTCATGAAGCAACCTTCAAAAGAAGGGTTAGCACAGAACCTCAGACAACTCCCAGCTTGTAAACCACATTCAGCGGTCCCAGATTACCCCAGCAGTTTTGGCAGCTGAAACATTCTCAGGATATTTTTAACACTGGTAAAACACCTGCTCTCTCCTGCACCAGAACTGGCTGCGTCTTAGTTCAAAAAGAGTTTTCCGATAGCACCACAAGACAAGATTACATCTATTCTGTGCATTTTAGGATTAGAAGCAGTGCAAGGATCCTTCCCTCAGTATATCCTTGGAAAGGGAGAGGGAAAGTTTCAGCTAAGCACTTTTCAGAGGTGACAATTTCTTTCTCAGTCTTCCCCAGGAAGGCAGGGAAATATCCTATATGTTTCTCCCACTCCACCTCCTGCAAGCTGGCCAGTGGAGGAGGTGAGAGCAGGCTGCACCTTCCTACAATTCCAGATCTGAAGTTGTGGGTGTGTTTTTTTCAGCATGATTTGTAGGAACTGGCATGTGTGCACATCATGCTTCCAGTGCCCATGCACTCTAGCCCTCTCCCTACCTGGATTCTCTGGTCTGCACCGGAAAAAAAAATCAGTAATCCATGTTGGTGCTGTCAATACATCCATGCCCTGAGCTAATGGTGAGTCAGATACTGAGGCACACTCCAGCAAAATTCCCACTGGGTTTTAGGAGGACTTCTGTCTGAGTAACACCTCCAGTCTTTGAACTGGTGACTGTCCTTTGCCTTCAAACAGGGATTTGAGATGGATTTACTCCAAAAAATACTGACCAGTCTGCAAAAGTAAGAGTTCTCTTCCCCCTTGAGCTCCACTGAATGTTGGAAGAGCCAAGGCTCTTGAAGGACATACATCAACTTCTTTCTGCACCCAAACTGCGGCTCCAGAACTGCTATCCAAGTAACTTGTCCAAAGCAGAACCAGGAGTTATAGGTATATTTCTAACCATCAGAACAACATTCATTCCAACAACTGGACTCCTATATTTTACCTTGGTTTTATATTCTCCCCAAAATAAATTTTTATTTTCATTGTACACCTGATAAACTCCCACCTCCACCTCTCCATCCTGAAGATAATAACACTCAGAGCAGGGGGTTGTGTCTTCCACTTCAGCCTGGGATCAACAGCATTAAAAGAGCTACAACAATGCAGCCTCAGAAACTACCATGTCAGGCACTTCTTTAGGTAGAGAGAGAATAATTAGGATGAGCTCTCTGCAGTTACCAAAGGAAATCCCCTGCAGGCACAGAGGTTTAGGCAGCTTCTCTTCTGTGTGGCCTGTAGCAGGTTTGAGCTCCTATTAATTAAACCCCATGAGGGCTCAGTGGCCAGCCCTCCATACACACACATGCACACACAGACACAGCGCTACCAACCTGGTCCCCTGTGCCTCTTCTCCATCCAGATGTAGCAGTTGTTCTGAGCTACCCCAGTTTGTGAATCCAGGAAGGGAAGGCGGACGCTTCGCTCAGCACACAGTCGAGAGTTGTAGCTGCGACAGTGCTCAATTGCTTCTTTGTAGAACTGGTCCCCAAGTCTGCCAAAAGAAACAGGGCAGAGAGTAAGAAAGATCTCACTGCTCCCTCAGACAAGACTTGGAAAAAGGGGATGTAAGGTTGGTTAAAAAACAGAGAAGCAGAAAAACTTTCCCTGACAACGTGCTGGTATGCGACACCGCTGAAGCAGATGGCACAGAAGTGGACACAGGTCTTCAGTAGTGGCAGAGCTACTGAATGAGCAAACGATGCAACCATACTGGCAACCATTGTGTCTCTTCCCCCAGAGTTTGTCCAGGCAATTCGGCAAACCAGCCTCTTCAATCCTGTCTTACAGCAACTCCTGCAGTATATTTTAAGCAGGCAGAAAGCCAGACAAGTTTAGAACAACTTCACTCCAGCATTGCTGGTGTCAGAGAGCCCATAAGAGCAAAGGACATAGTCCTCATGTTGTGTGCTTCTGGGGCATACATGTCTGCAATGGTCAGACAAGACATTTTGTCATAACCTTTTCATAGTCAAGCCAGACAAATAACTATTTGTTCAAAAATTCTGTAGAATCTTCAAGTTCCCTTGAGAAAGGTTTAAAACCTCTGCTGCTGGAGATTACCAACATCCTCCCTCCAAATTTTTCTGTACAGGGAAAAGCATCAAAGTAGAACTACCCTGAGGACACAAAGCAGCCGTCATGCTGGGGCACTGCAAAGTAGGTGGGCCACACTGCTGAACCTCATTCTTGATCTGCTGTCAAGGTGAAATTCAGTCGTGACATGAATAGCTAGGAAAGACACCCATTAGGGGTAAGTTCATTAGAAAATAGGAGTAGAGTGATATGTAGCATAACTTCCTACGACTCTGCTACTCATTAGTGTGCAGAAAGAGTATGGCATGCACAGCAAGGGAGCCGAAGGGATGCACACTCAGAGATAAAAGAGGTTCCCTTCCTGTTCTATTAGTTGTTTTCCCTGCTACCCTCTTGTGCAGGCACAATTGGCATTTGCAAAGTATACTCTTTTGCATGGCTCTGAATGTCTGATCAGTGCAAATTGCTTTTTTTTTACCATCTGTGTCTTCTAAGGCACACCTCAATTACACCTTATGGTTTCCATGAGAGCCACACTCTTGTCCCTGGACTGTACTAGCCCAGTGTCCTCTTGCTGAGCAGAGCCTCAGGGAAGAACACAAGAGCAGCACAAATACAGAGTGTACAGAATACACTTCTGATGATCAGAACTGTCCCAGGTTACCCAATGGTGGGGATATGTTTAATAGACCTTGATGAATCTTCCCCTAATTTATCCAGACTCTTCCACCCATTTATCTCTTTCATACATAAAACATTATGGGGTGATGAGTTAAACATCTGAAATATGTGAAAAAACATTTCCTTATACTTGTTTTAAGCCATATCCCAATTATTTACAAGTCTGTAGGTCCCTCACAAAGCTCCCACCAGGCTGTATCTCTAATAAGCAGAGGGTATCCAGCACAGCGAGCTCCTAGAGGTGGAACTGTGGCTGGGTGCTGAAGCCCACCAGCTTCCTGCTGCCCTGTGCCACTCTGATTCAGCCGCTGCATTCCAGAGTGTCCCCAAGAGAGAGAAGAGGGTGGTCCTCCACATGCAGGAATTGCACACAGGACTCAGAACATCTTTTGCTACTGAGACGTTTTAAGGGTTGTTCAGCAGTTTCTTGCAGCAGCCAACATCTGTGAGAACAGGGTGCTGCACAGCCCTGTCCCTCACCTGCTGGTCACCAGCTCCTGGGCAGCAGCCGACACAGGTACCTCTGCAGGGCAGCTGAAGGAGAGAGCTCTCTGGGCTGCACAAGCAAGGACACAGCCATGGGCAGACGTGTACAGCGGGGTCCCTCCGGACACTGAATCCCTGGCAATGACCTCAAACCCCTTCTTCCACAAAAGGGCCAAGGAGGAGGGGATGGGAGCAGAGTAGAAAGGAAAAGATAAGCTGCACGACTGTACAAAGAATGTGACTCAGAAGAAACGAAAGCTTATTAAAAGCTGTAATTAAAGTTGCACACTTGTGTAATCAAAGTCAGTAACAAGGAGACTCCAGTTGATCAAAGATTAACAGCTCTTTCCACAAACACTGGAGCTTCCTTCCACACAGCTATGTCAGGCTCCCCCTGTATTAAGTCAGTGATGCTCACCAACTCCAACGGGTTCACTGGAAGGAAGAGCACAGCAGTGTGACAACAAACTGCCACCACTGCACAGGTTTTCTTCATGCTAAAAATCCCTTCAGTCATTCCAATCTGCTCACCACAAAGCATCCGTATTAACAAAAACAACACATCACAGCAACCCAGGCATAGAACCACAGAATGCTTTGAGTTGGAAGGGACCCTACAAAGCCCATCTAGTCCCATCCCCCTGCCATGGGCAGGGACACCCTTCACTAGTCCACTTTGCCCAAAGCCCCATCCAACCTGTCCTTGAACCCTGCCAGGCAGGGGCTCCCACAACCTCTCTGGGCAACATGTACCAGTGCCTCATCACCCTCATAGTAGGCTCTGGCTGGAGATTACCTCAGTTTCCACCTTCTCCTAAGACTGAAACTAACTATAAATCTTAGAATGCTAAACATTTGGCTTTAAATGACAGTGTCAAATGAGGGGCAAGATTAAATTTCAGATTTTTATAAGGAGAAAATGGTTTTTAAGATCCTAATGGCAGACAAGCTACCAAGTTAGTGGGTCAAATTCACTCCTGACACAATCTTAAAGTCTATCTGTTTCATTACATTTGTTTACATTGAAGATTTTAGGTATACACCTTTTGCCTTAGAGAAAAATAATAATTTAGAAGGAGCATTTAGTTACACCCATACTTTAACAAAACTCCACTGCAGCAAGCATGATCAAAAACCCCAGCCCCTAAGAATTCACTGGAAAGCTACAGGGACCTTGAGGGCTTGTCCCAACTTTATTTATAAATGAACAAATATAGGATATAGGAATGTGAAGAACCAAAATTTTCTTATGATGGCCATATCTCAGTGGAAAACACCTTCCCTGCCATTACTTTTGGGGGATTGGTTATCTCCTTTGACCATTAGCCTTCACTGGAGTGCTTCTGACTTGTTCCAAATTTCAGTTAGGTTTTTTGAATGAACTTTAGAGATTTTTTTCCTTTAAGTGCTATATATCCAAACACAGTGTATTTCATCTTACTCGGGAAAAACAGAAAGCAATTTTCGAATAAGGGCAAAAAAAGGAAAGTACGGTCCTACTGTGCTCATCACTGTGGAGTCACGGAGGTGGGACAAACCCCAGCCCTCTCCCAGGAGGTTACAATGGAGCTGGAGAACAAACAAGGGCGGGAATAACACTGGAGAGCACACGAGCTCAAGCGAAACTCAAACAGATCGGCTGAGTTTGAGCAAGTGGGATACACAAAGAAAAAAAAAAGCAACAATGGACAACATTAATAGTAAAATATGTCAGAAAGATTAATTATCTGATGTTACATGCTTCATAGTTTTCCCAAGCTGTGTTGCTATGGAAGACTTACGCTTCACGTCCTGAAAAAATATCTGTAAAAACTATGGGGAATTTCAGCATTATTTTTGTGAAAAGTATGTATGAGTCAGTGCTGCGCTGTGACTGACTGCGAGAGTCGGCTCTTCCCTTTGGACCCTGGGGTGAAAGGTCACACAGACTTGTCTAGATTGATATTAATAACGCAGAATCATCGGCATATGCAGAGATCTCAAAGATGATGGGGAAAATAAAAAACCCAACACACCAAGGAGCTGGCACAAACAACGGCTGGCCAAGGAAGGCAGGTCCTACTGAGTGCAGCCCAAGTGGAAATACAGCCTGCAGCTGTCAGCACAAAGCCCCCACCAAAGCTGTGTCGCAAAAGGTGCACAGCCCCTCGGTGCAGAGCCACGGGTGAAATCCCAGATGCCTGGGATGGGCGGCGGGTGACACTGCTGGCGTACACACAGGCTTCGCTTCTACATTCCAGCCCAAGGACACCCAAATAACCCAGTTCTGGCTGACTAATAAAAGCTCCCTGACTTGGAAACCTGTGTTATTCCAGTCTTCTGACAGGCTGTACAGGAGGGGTATATGTCTAGTAGGAGTTAGGGGCAATTTTTGTGAAGAAGGGCGGGACTGAAAGTAAAGAGCAGGCTCGGAGCAGTGGAAGCTCAGCACCAACGGGGAGGTAGGGGCTGTGAAAGCACCACCAGCCCTGTGGGTCCTGGGGCTGGTGCAAATCTGAGTAGACTTGCAGGTAGTCACTGGCATGAGGGCATGCTCCAGGATTGAGAAACAGCCACTGCAGCTTTCATGAGGTCACTGTCCTTTTAAGGGTTAAGAAACTGAGGTTCGCTACCATGGGATCAGGTCAGATAATTACTAAGTCACGGAGAACAACCCTTCCCCTCCCTCAACTTTTGCCTGCCTGCTCTGACTACACCACAGGATTTCTGAGCAGACTCTGACTTACTGCTTTTCTGTGCAGTACCTAGTGCCATGACCCCTGTGACTAGGCATGCCTTAAACGAAACAAACCAAGAACTGGCCTGGTTCACAAGCCCGTAAGTTAGCAACAAGGACCAGGAGCTCAGCTTTGCTCCAGGTGCTTCAGGACATTTGTTTGTCTGCTGGTAAGATCTCCGGATAGGCCCTGAAAACAGCAGAGCAGCTCTCCACCACTACTTGCCAGCCCACCCTGCAAAGTCCTAGCTCTTAAAGTGCACTTATATCTTTTACAGAAGCTACAGAACAGGCAGAATCTAATACATCTCCTCCTGCACATTTCAGGTCAAGATCTAGAGGAGAAGAGCACTCGCTGAAGACATATAACCAGCCAAACTCAATCATGAGTATGGGTCCATATCACCCCTGGAAGAACTTGTATAACAAAGAACCAGTCCTCCTTAACTGTAGCTTTTAAATTTCCACCAGATCTTTCAAGTATGAATCCAGATTATCTCCAGTTTCTGAGGCCAGGCCCCTTTCTAGTGATTTTCCTCTAAAATCATGCTCACCACATGACTAGGCAAGTAAAAAGCTGATAGCACATAAAGAAATGACTAATTTTGTAACAGAAAGCAACAGACTACCTTATGAACTTTGCAGTGGTCTTCAGCCATGACCAAAAGTGTGGGACTTGCTCTCCTCAAGATCATGGAGTTTTCACTTACTGTACTTTTAGCCTCTAGTCTTATATTTTAGATCATTTGACACTGTGAGGAACACTGAGGACAACTGAAAGGACATTTTAGGTCAGAAATTGTCCTTTAGCAGCAATTCAAATTGGGCAAGATCAGAGAAGTGATAGGGAACAAGTGATGCAATATGACTTTAGAAGATAGGCTGAACTCTCCTTTTGGAGACATCCATGAATGACTGGAAATGAAGCACCAGTGGGGGCTCTGGCCTTCTGACAAAGATGGACAGGGACTAAGAAAACATGCAGACACTACCTGAGCTATCAGCTGCCTGCGACTCCGCAGGCACAGAGATACAGCTTGACTGTCCACATGGCAAGTGCCAAGAGAACAGCACTGAGCTGGCTACACTCATTCCTCTCCAGCAGATCCCACGAGGCTCCTGACAGGCGGCTGCTCTTCCTCTCTATCAGCCTTGACATGAAGAATGCCACAGGGCTCAATTCTTCCACCACTTCTATTTAATATCTATGCAAAACCTCCAGGGAACATGATGGAGTGTATGGACAGCAATGCCAGCCATTACGTTGATGACATGCAGCTCTACATATCTTTTTCCCCGCATGCTGATGGCACCCTCCCAAGTCTCCCAGTGTTGAAAGCAAGGATAGCATGGCTGACAGAGGCTTAAGTCAGAACAGAGAGTAGTGAGGCTGGCTGGAAGTGGGAAGCATTACGAACTATGAGTTAACGTTGTTTATGATTCACAGGCAGACTCTAATGTGGACAATCTAATAGACACAAGCATCAAAAAGGCCTTCCTCCCTCTCCCTCTGGTCAGTATAATTCTCTTTTCAAGCAGTGGTCTGGCCATGCTCATGTGTGTTTGTCACATTTGGGCTGGCCTACTACAACTAGATAAGTAACAACAACAGAGCTAGTTAGCAAAACTGCCGTACTGACCATATCCCAAAGGAGCCAACAGGATCAGCAGCCCCCAGCCAGCCCTCATCCCTTTTCCTCCTGCTTTCTGAAATACCACTGGCTTTCACAAAGGGAACAGCAGCCTAAGGTCAAGCTGCATTAACAGCTGCTTCTCCTTTCTAGACCCAGAAGAGCAGATGCAACTGGAAACCTGCGCTTAACAGAGCCCAGTATCACCAGACTCCTGCAGCACCTTTTGACAGCCATTCCCCAGCTCCAGGGCACCTTCTTGGAAGAGATAAAGTATTCTGCTCAGCTCATCCTCACATGATCTCTCAAGGTCCCTTCCAACCCCTATGATTCTGTGATTTCAGGATGTTCACATAACATTTATCAAAAGATCAAATAATCCATTCAAGTGTACCTCTAAATGCAGGCTACCAATACTTGAAGGGGTCTTACAGGAAAGTGGGAGAGGGACTATGCACCTCTCACCGAAGAGAGGTTGTGGCTGCCCCATCCTGGTCAGTGTGCAAGGCCAGATTGGATGGGGCTTTGGGCAACCTGGGCTAGTGAAAGTGGCCCTGCCCATGGCAGGGGGTTGAAACTAGATAATCTTTGAGGTCCCTTCCAACCCAAACCAGTGTGTGGATTCTGTGTTTAAACAACAAAGGACTGGCCAGGCCCCTCCTTTGGCTGTACTCACTGGAACTTCTCCTAAACACTACAATCATGTGCCCTTTGTGACTGCAGAGAGATCAGATAGCGAGACTCAACAGAAAGAGAGAATGGCTTTCCTGATGTTTGGTGAAGTGTAACAGATCGTTCAAAATCCTACCACAAACTTTGAGGGCAAGCCAGGAAGTGCAGGAATGTGCAGATTCTGTTTTCTCATAACGGTCAGTTGTGTCTGTCCCTGCACGACACCTTCTAATGATCTAAGGGGTGTGAATGTGAGCAAAGGCAAAACAGCATTTCCAGATGGGGTCCAGAATGACTCAACCTTTCTAGGCTTTCAGGTTTTTTAACATAAACTTGGCAGCTTTGTAAAGACTCACAAACACATGTCTATCCTTGACTCTCTAGGACTCTCCAAGAGCCAAAGTCATTGAGACATCCATTTAAATTCTACATGTATTTAACAGTTTCACCTGATGCACAAAAAGAGGCCCAAATAATTTTCCTTAGGGGTCAGAAAACCATCGTCAAACAGAGCTGTTTCAGTAGCAGGTACAGCACACGCATCAGACCGCAAAGCAGTACGCAGTTGCAAGCAGAACCGGTGTTGCTGGAGCAGCAATGGTCAGAGTTCAACAAAAGGAAAGGCTTGCAAGGAGAGTTAATGCCTTTCATTGGAAGAACACCTCCAGATGGGACAAACAGACAAACTTTCAAGTGTTTGTTCAAAAGTACTATGCCAGGTACATAGACTGCATATGGTACAGGAGATGAGGAGTCATCAGAGAGCTGATGACAAGCTCCCAAGTTAGCACTGGCACAGCCCAGACATTACAGCAGTCAAGGAGATGCCCTGAGCTACAAGTGTAGGGTGAATCCTAGATCAGCAAAAAAGCAATGTGAGATGTTCCAGCACCATCCTCCAAGCACCCAGCACTGTCCCATTCCCTGTGCAAAGAAGGGCAAAGGAATCCCCTCTTGCCGGGTATTTATCAGCAGACTTCCCCTGTGGGCTGGAAATCCCTACTGCCTATTTGTGGTCAGAATCGATGGGCTTCTCACCGCTTGAATCACACCGTGATGTTGAATCATAGCAGAGAACCCAGCCTCACAGAGTGAGCTAAATTCACTACTTTGGAAACAGTCTTAGACTGTAATTTAATCTAGTATGAAACTACAGGTATCATCTCATGCAAAAAGTCTGTCTCTGAAGAAAAATGACAAAAGCTAGGCGTAACTTACAATTTGGGCAAAATTGATCTGATTAGTCCCATCCCCACAAGCATTGCGGGAGTATCAGAGCTCTGCCAGCACTTCCATTTAAACAGAAGAAACAGCAGTGCAAGTTAATATTGCCAAGACAAGTGTGGTACATCAGGCTATTTTGCTGGCAGCAGCCTGTAGGCCAAATCTGGCTTTCAGGGTCAAGGGCTGCTGCCATCTTTGTGCAGGAAGATAGAGATGTTCCTCATGGCCCCACTCAAGGCCTGCAGCAACATTCCCATATCTCAAAGCCAAAAAGGTGGGATCACTATAGCCACCTCACTGTGTACAGAGTTGTTGGTTTGATACTACATTTATCTGTATATGGTACAAGATTATCTGTGCTTAGATTAGGAATTGCAGAAGATTAATTTCTCGATGTTGTTCAAATACACTGAACTGTGAACCACTATACTACAGTGCTGGTGGCAATTTGTTCACTTCTCTTACTTTTTCTCCATTTACACAGAGAAGTAACAGCAGCAGTTTCCATGCCACACATCAGGCTATCTAAGGTGTTTCCATGGGCAGACATTGCATACCATCTCTATTAGACTCAGCACAGTGACCAATTAGGTTAATCTCAGAGGCAGACTCCTTGGGGATCTCTCAGAGCATCTATTCTTTCTCAGGCCAGGGTTTCTGTTTTAAAGAGATGCAGCATCATCCAATTAAATGAACAACAGGTGCGAAGGGTAATAACCTAGACCTCTTCTGTATCTGAAGACAGAACTCAGAATTCATCTTGGTCCTAACCTCCCCCAAAAGGTCAAAAAATTCTCTCCAATTACTAAAGGAATGAGCTAATAAAAACTTCAGCAACAACATTAGATCGGACATGACAACATCCAAGAGATTTTTTTACATACATTTTTAAAGAAGCATCTCGAGCTGCTGGGACTAGGGGGTCCCCAGAAGTCTGTGCAATCATAGCCTTAGGGGCCAGATGTAGTCAAAGTCTATCCATTCAACTCCCTCAGCCCTGACTTCTCACAGTGGACCTGTAGTTTGCATTTCTCCATCCAGGAGAAAGGTAGATTAGTAAAAAGCATAATCTGTCACCCAAGCTGGCACCGTGAAGACAGCAAACCAGAATTCTACAAATGACTCTGCCACGACTTCCTTTGTAGGTTTAACAGTTCCCCTGCAGAACAAGGGTAACACCCTACACTTACTTCACTAATAAATCATGTGCAAGACTTCAGACACTGTCCACACTAAAAGATGCTCAGATCATAAACAGATATCCTCTCCTAGCTCTAGATGCGCTGCCTAAAAATATCACCCACTCCCTCCTACCCTGCTGCTTTTCACTGCTTGTCTCCTACGGCTTACTGCTCCTCCTGCACCTCCCGCTGTCTGCAATACCTCTGTGAGTGCTCCCTGATCTACTTCAGACAAGGCCAGCCAGCTGACAATGCCTGGAGGAGCTGAGGGCGAGCTCACAAAGCCCCTTCTGCCACCAGAGGTAGTCTCCAGCAGTACAACCAGCTTGGGTTTGTCTTCAGGTAGCACGCTGGCTTGTTTTCAATGGGAAAACGCCTGACCACACCATCAGTGGTGACAGCTGTGTCAGTCAGCACAGATCTCTTGGTAGACACAGCCTACACACATGGAAGGAGTTTTCCCCTACCACATCAGTTACATCACTGGCCCAAATGACATCAGATAAATTGACAAGAGCATTATTGTCACGTGTCTCTATGTAGCTCATCTTTCATGAAGCCATGTATCTCCACCAGCTCTCAACAGTCAGGGAGATGCCAGGAAAGAGCACGAAGGCTTTGCATGCTTTTAGCCATGTCAGAACTGCAACTGTCCAAGATCTACAACACAGTCCTGCTCTGAATGACCACTGATAGCTCTCTTAGAAGTTTCCAGGCTGGGATTTCCCCTGCACCCAGTACAGTTATTTAGTAGACAAATACAGAGTGCCATTCAATCCAGACGGCAGAACGTAGAAGAGACTTACATAAACATACAAGTAGAGGAGTAGTACATATGTTCCTAAATGGCAGGCAAGTTTCCCCACCACACAGAACTGTAATTACATTCATATTTCCTGTCCTTTAACTAGAAAGAGTGAGCGAGCTCACATTTTTCTGCTGACTTGCCTCTTTTGTGAGGAACCATGTATCTCCCGTTGCAAAGGAAATCCCACTACAGGAAACAATCCATTTTGCTCAGGTGAAATTGAACACAAGAAGCAATGCAGAGATTTATACAGACCTAGGATAAACGCACATAATTATTAGAGTTTACTTTGTCTCCGAGGTTACCCTTGGAAAAAAGATCAGCTACAGCCAATACTTTAAAGATAGAGTTACTAATCTTGAATGGGTACACTTTCAGTTCCTCACGCCTGATACATATGACAAACAGTACATGTGAGAAAACACAAAAATCTACTCTACCCAGTCAATAATTATTAAGCACACAAAAACACAATAGGAAACCATATTTTCTGCTTTCTACAAAGTTATCTTAAGCCTAGATAATTAATGTTAAGTTTCTTTGAGTTACTATTTCTCTTGAATACACAGGAACAATAGCGCTGTTACTTGTATAAATGCACTGACCTCAGCAGACATACAGCAGGGATATACTTGACTCATGCTACATAGGGGAATTCCCAAGAGGACTGTGAATTAGATTTCCTCTTCTCACCTCCTTCCCCCAGTTCTACCCACTAATGGAAGTAGGGCAGATTACGAGCATTCCTCTGTTGAAGTGTCATTATTAGTCCTCCAAAAGGAACAGTAAAAGTTAGAAGAGGTGAAACAGACACACTGTGTCCTCCAATACATCATCTCACAGTTCCCTCAGCATAAAGAATGACCTGTATTGAGAGCACACATGAACTAACACAAAAGGTCTAGGCACAGGATCTTCTGCACCTGGAGAACATCCCATGGGAGCAGAGAAAACAGTCATTGCAAATACACACATTGCTTTAACTCTGAGAAGTGGTGTTTCAAACACCTGTGTCCTTGTTTCTATAGATACTTATGCAGCATGTAAGAGGAACTGTTTGATAAAGTCAAGAAAAAGCTCTTGCCACAACTAGCTTTCAGAAACAGCACACCAACTTCTCTTGCACGTGTTTTTCTGGCTTGCCTCCTTCCTGTTCTCAGCACCACCTTAACACAATCAGACTGAGGTGGGCATTACTGTAGAACAGTTAAAGCAAATAGAAAAGCATTGTCATTCATTCATTCATTCATCAATTAGCAAAGATTGCAGAAGTGTGTTGCTGCAATCACCACTGCATGATAAAGATCCTTTCTTCTGCTCTAACAACTTTCTCCTTTGGCAAGTTTTGCTATTCTTAAAGACTCCAGATGTTTAACACATACCCCAATCATGCTAGGTCAGATCTCAGACCCATCTTTGGCCCTGTACATTCACTGAGGACTTCAAAGGCTCATGATGAAACCCTACCTGGGATCACGCATCAGGTCCCAGTTCAGCAAAGCAACCCACTGAGTGTGCAGGTCCCCTTCAGCACCAAGTTCATCAGATACTTGCATGTGTTGCTGAACAGAGATGGCAGCTGAATGGACAGTACATGCTTCAGACCCCTTTTAAAATGAGGTCTTAGAAGCAGGTACATGTGGGCAAGCCTATTTCGTGTCAGTTTATCATGTTTTCCTAACTGGAACTAGCCAGAGCTAACACATTACCTCCATTTTCTTTCTGGGATGCAATATACTGCAGCAGTTAAAGCTGTAGGGCACAAAAGTGTAATCCAGGATCATGAGACAGTCGCTAATCAATCAACCAGTGGAAAAAGGAGATGGGACGGTATTATTATCTCTCCATTACAAATGAGAACCAGAGCTTGTATAACAAAGCCACAGAGAAAGAGAAGGCACTTTTCTTATTCCCTAGTTTTGCTCCATATTTCCTTCTGATTTTTATTTTCTCACTCTTCAAGACTTCTTTCCCCAGCTGCAATCCATCCAGCAATTCATTCCGAGGCAAAGCTAACACCACGTCACCCCTGAAAGCTACCCGAAGCTCCTCGATACAAAGAAATACAGGTAAAGAAATAAAAAACCAACCTTACTTTTTTCCAAGAGGGCTATAAAAGCTATCTGAACATGTCAATGACAATGCCACTGGCAAGCAAAGGCAGAGCTAAACAAAACTCTGGACATGGAACTAAACTGCATGCCAGGTTTCCTATTTGTCTGCACCCCAATTAGTAGAGAATGGCGGTGAGCACCACAGTGGTCTATAAACAGGACCAGGAAAAGATTGACAAGCAACTGAAGGAAAAGAACTGCAGGAGTCAACTGTCAGAGTAAGGAGAGGTTACAGAAAAAACGAGAGACAGGGGTTAGTCCATTGCCCTGGAGTAATGGCTAGCCTTTAACACATGGCCTCTGCTCCTGTCAGTATTTCTTCTTGGACAGGTTATCTCAGGAATTTATGCTTTCCAATAATTACCTTTCAGAGGGCTCTCACTTATCTTGCAAGAGGAATCCACCAGTAACTTGACCTGCATTGCTCATGCAATCACCATCCACCCCCTCTAACCTTCCATCCCATCTCTCAAAGCAAAAGCAAGTGGTTCTTCCCAGACTTCCCATGCTGCATCAGCAAGGGCTGGTGAAGTTGATAAAAATAAGAGTTTTAATGCTTAATGCTACACAAACATTGATGAGCTTGCAGACAGAAGCAGTGAAACGTTACCAGGAGGTTAAAATAGTATCTGTAGTACTGTTATATTATCCAGAACTGAAGGATGAATGTTGGTCTTGCACCACCATGAGAAGCATTTTTACCTGAGAGTAAGTTTTATCCTTTTATTGCAGCAGACCATAGAGCCAGTCAGTATTGGTTTTAATCAATGTTGAGACTTGCAGAGGCCTCCTGTTTAAACTCTTTTCCCGTTACCCTCCCAATCTACCTTTCTTCTACTATGTGAATTACTTTTCTTCCTGAAGGTTTTGTTTTGGCATTCACTCCAGACCCGTCTGAGATGAACTTGTCCGTTTCTGATAAATGATATGTGATCACACTCAGTAGGTTATTAGATTCCCATTCATGCGCTGATCAAGGCCCTGCCAGGTTGGCTATTTGTGTAAGGGACTCCCTTATGTCTTCTACAAGCTGATGGGCAGTTATTGATTCCCAGAACCATGGCTGGGACAAAGAGGATTATTATTTTCTGATGTAATGAGACATCTCTTCAGCCAGTCAGTAATCAAAAGGAAATACTTCACTGAGAAGTTCTGAGAAAGTATCGGGCCTGACACGATGAGTAAAAGTCATACAACATCCTCCATGGGACCCTGTCATCAGCACAGACATGCATGGCCAGCGCACATGGACCAGCAAATCTCTTTGTGGATTTGCCTCAAATGGACTTGCAGACACTTCTGACAGGTACCCAGAGGAATCTTTATTTCTTCTAGTCTGGCAACACAAGTGACTTTGGCCTGAGAGCACACTCGTGCCTCTCTCTGGCTCCACTATTTTAAAGGATTCGTGTACCGCTTTCAGACCCGTGAGAACTTCAGCCCAATGCACACGCTCTCCCTGGGTTTCCCATACTCCCGTCTGCACAGGACTCAAAGAGTTTGATGTGAGGAGAGAGTAAAAAGGGTGGGCAAAAGAAAGCTGCTCTTCCCTCATTGAACTTCAGTTGGTGCCTAGGCCCAGTAATGCTGCACTGCAGGTTGGATTTATGTTCCCCAATTAACACAATTCACAGCATCAAGTTTTCTTTCTGTTCTGAATAGGAGGAAGAGGAGAAAAATGCATTCCAAGCATTTGGCACAACAAGCTTCCCCCGCTATCCTCTGGGAACAAAAAGGGAGGGGAAAAAAGGGCTTGTCACCACACAATTTAAAATAACCCATCTTTGCTGGCTCCACTGTGTCCAAGTCTTAGCCCCCACCCATCAGGCCCAAAGCACTTGACATTCATCAGGAGAAGCAAAACAGCTCCAAGGCAATGGAAGGATGGGGGAAGGGAAGAGTCCTTCCATGGGCAGGAGTTGAGAAGAGAAGAAATTGGAAAGATCTGCAAAAAAAGGTCACAACATAGGGAGGGTATGGAAGTCTTCTGCTTCTGAGGACCAACACATACAGATGAACCACCTTGGTGTAGCTGCTACTGAGCACAAAGCAGACATGTAAAATGTCCCCTCTACCCTCAACAAGGGTCTTCCCATTGAAGTTAGCTCAGGAACTGCTACTTTTTGACAGCAACATCATAGTCCCTATCACATGCACAATAGAATAGTTACCTCCTTTCTCTCCAAATACACACTGCCCCCTCTTCTCCCCAAAAAGAACCACAAAGCCATACACACCAAATACTAAAAATATCTCATCAGAGAGAAAGCTCTTCAGAGATTCTTTCCTTTGTGTTTTTGCGCAAGACACAAAAAAGTTACACACTGGCTCTTTCTCAGTGTAAAGAGAAAGACTAGGAGGAGGTAGCACCATATCAACCAGTGAAACATGGGACATTTTTGCAGAAATCACAAAGCTATTATATTGCATAGCTCAACTTGAGTTCCTTAAAATATCACATGTGAGTTAAGGAGGAATCTCTAGGCTTAACTAGAGTTTCTCTGCTCAGCAAACAAGAAGGCTTTGCCAATATTTCAAAGCACTTGAGATTGTACTTTACTCTTTGATGTACACAGAGTGAGGCAAAAAGATGGAGAGATGGGAAGCAACTCTCTCCACCAGCAGCCAGGAGGAAAACACAACTGCAGAGTGCTACAAGATAATCATGGCGTGATGATCTGACGCTGCACTAAAGCATCTGCTCACAGCTTACCATCAGTGCGCAACTATGATGACAAAGCACCCAAGACAGCCCATCGCAGCACAGCATCAGGTTACCACACCCCAGGGATTATGTCACTCCTTCTCAGTCCATTCAAGAACCAAACTTTTGAGGTTTGACTATCACTGATCTATAGTGTTGTCCACACAGACTGATTGCATATACTTACAAATGAAGCGCTGCCACCCAGATATCCTTGTTTATAAGACTACAAAGAATGAACAGAATATCTTACTTTGGAGGAGCTACAGGAACTCACCTTTAGTTTTTGAAAGCAAAGAATACCTGGTGATTATTTGACATTTAGTATGTTCTGATATGATCTCTTCCAGGTTGTTCTTCTTGTAGGGGCAACGAAGAGCTGGGGGATCTCTTGCTTTCCATGTGAATTTTTGCCAGAAAGAAGTTCAAGTATAAGAAAATGTTACACTTATATGAATGATAAGTTTGTGGCTCTCCTATACTCCTTCTTTTGGTCTAGCAAGCCAAAAGACCAAAGGAAGGAGAGGAAGTACAGGTATACAACAGGCTAAAGGAAAACAAACCTTCGGTATGAAGCCAGCTGAAAAACAACTGGCATCTATGTCTTCAGCCAGCACCATCTTAGATGAAATCTTGTCTGTTCCCACTAAGCAGCTACTACTTCGTTTCACCCTTCATAAGTTTGTTCATCAGCTGATGAGGTTTCTCAATTTTGCCTGGTGCACCCAAAAGCAGAGAAACAGCTGGATACTCCTGCAGCATCTGGCAAGCATCTGTGGCAAAAATTCCTAGCGGATTTGAGGTGACATCAGGTATGGTTATAATTTACTATAGGCTGACATGGTTTTAAGATTCTTTTTAATATCCAAAATCTGACACTTTTCAGAATCTTTATGCCGCATGCTTTTCTTAGGTTGCGTGCTTGTCTGTTTTCTGTTAATTCTACCTACATAAAAGAAACTATCTTGATAAACTACTGGAGAAGAATCCCAGAACACATGGTTTTGCAGGAAGAAGAGGACAACATTCTAGCAATACCAAATTTTTAGAGAGTTGTTAGTGAACTGACAATGGTAGTAAAAATACACCACCTTTTTTTACTTTATTTCTGCAATTACCTGCTTCCTTCAGGGTCAAGTGTCCCATAGGCCATCTGTGGAACGTGACTATGCTCTGTCCTGAAGGACCAAGCTGGCTAACATTAGTAATATCTTTCCATGTGATTGCAACTTCAATTTTAACTTCAGTCTGGATTTAAGGCCTAAGTCTGAACTTCAGAACCACCATTTCCCATGTAACTGCACACTTGGCTGTCATTAAAGCTTGCATAGACTGAGCACTCTATTCTGATTTCTCCTAGTATTTTACACTCACTTTGCTGAGGTCAAAAGACTACACAAGATGGCAAAAGAACAAGGCCACAGCTTCAGTATTGGTATTTGCCTACATACAGAGGGATTTGTTGAAAGACTGCTGGGTTGAAAAGACAGCTGTCAATCCAAATTAGTCCAATGGGGAAACTGTTAATCATGGCTCCCACTAAATGAAGCTGCAATAGCATGTTGGGAATGACAAATTTGAATAGGAAGGAAAGATGACAAGGAAAGAGTGAAAAGGAAGCAGTAAATGGAACAGCACACAGCAGGGACTGTGTGTCTTTGAACAACAAATGACTGGAAATTGCAAACTGAAAGGTTGACCCCCCTCTCCAGAAACCCCAGAGAATAACATACAAGGTACTTAGCTCATAGAGGTCCACAAAAAATGGGCACAAATTCTCAGTATTCTAAGAAACTTTGAGACCTACAGTTAAAAAGATCAGGACTCTCAAGTACTATTATCTACCCCAGAAAGAGAAATAGGGCATCACCAGTGTTCTAGGGCATGCCCAGTTCCACAGGACTTATGAGATGAATGTGCTTAGATAATCCCAGGAGGTGATCCACATCCCATGCCATGGAGAAAGGCAAAGGAGGAGACCAAAAAAGACACTTGACACTGGATAACTATGGACAACTCTATTCCATCGTTCTTTTCATATCACAATGCCAAAAGGGATAATCAGACTTCAAAGCTGTATATAAAGGCCCATCGCAAATGCTAGAGCTGGACTACCATGGTAGAGGGAATCAGAAGAAGTCAGGTCAGGCACAGCTCCACATCTCTGCAGATTTGGGACCTTCACCATTGACTGAAACTTGGTCAGTAAGTTCCAGCTTAAACTTGAGGTTCAGTCACATCTCCTATTTTAACTGGAAAAATAGGCAGGAAGGAGATTAAGTCCAAGTTCAAGAAGCTTAACCCCAGACTTGAGGTAAAAAATTGATTTTTTTATCCTGACATTCCCATCTTTCTCTCTGTATTCAACCTACCACCTGCACCTGGTACTTTGAGTATTTTCAAATCAAACCACTCATTAAAACAGTGAGCTGGGTCCTGTTTCTGGCCTGGTAGATTATTTTAGATGTAGATGTTTCTAAAGCCAGCAGAGCCAGAAATTTCAGCTATGAAACTAAAACTTTCACACAGTCTAGGAGCTGGAGTTGCTAAGAAAGTCACAGATTTTGAAAGCATTAACAGCATCACTGTCAAATGCCTAGAGAATAAACACAGAATGATACTAATGGATTAGTGCCTAACACGCATCTTGGCAAAGGTTGGCAATTTGAGTTCAGTGAAACCTCTTTCTTCACCAGTCAGGTCTGCCTTAATTAAAGAAACTCCAAATACAGACTGGTTTTCTCTTGTGAAGAAAAACCTTTTCTGGAAGAGGGCTGACTCAGTTCCTGCATACTGCAGAGTACTTTTGACTTCCACCAGTGCAAAAGGAGAATCAGGACACTCTGTACTGTTCCTCCTATAGCTCTGTAGCAACAGAAGACATTTTAGAGGGACTGACGAGACTTTAAAAAGAGCATACTGAAGGAGACAGTTTAGGCTACTGAAATTGAAGTAATTAATCAACCCAAAGGTAATTCTCATCATTTAGCCTGTTCGTTAACTGTTTTGCCTTCCTAGGCTTGACTATGAAACTTAACAGTTTGCAATCTTTTTCAGTCTCTGGAGCTCGATTCTGTCTTAAACAAACCAGAAAAATAAACCACAGGCAGCGGCTGAAACCAGCACCAGGAACCCTTCCTGTCCCCACTTTTACTCAGCCAGCATGTCCCAAAACTGACTGATAAAGTGTCAGGACACAGAAAAAAGTCACATCACACCACACCACACCCTCCAATGACTTCCCCCAGCTATAGTCTTGAGACTGGAAATAAAAATGGCTGCCCTTTTTTGAACAAAAATAGGCCCTCAATTTAAAACACAAACATATCTTTGATTTGCCTTCTTCCTTTCCTCAAATCTCCCAGGGAGAGGGTCTGAAAATGAGTCACTCCACACTGTAAGTCTAAATTTTCCCAATTCTACCCCACTGAAAATCCACTGAATACCACAGGGCTAAACAAGGATGGACTTTGTCCTACCTTTCTGCTACAGATAGCATTTTACTGTCACTAAGGGAATAAAATAATCATAAGAGCATAATGATAGCATGTGTTTTGCTAGCTGCTGTTCTTCATGTGGGGCAATCACTGGCAATTCTCGGATTTAATCTCTCCCCTTCCCCAACCATGCAGTTGATTACCGCTCTCATTCCCAGTTAAAAATCCTTGATCAGCGTTAAGCACATAAAGGAGTCTCTGACCCCAGCTAAGGGAACAACAAGAGATGACATTTGGTTCTTTGAGAGAGGAGTAGATAAAAAGGAAAAATGACAGCTGGAGTCAGGAGGAGCTAGTTAGTGGATTGCAGGCCCAGGAGGGTGCAGGGTGGGGGCCCACGAAAGAGAAACAACGGGAGACTGCAGCCAGACTGTTCCCTCTCCTTCCCTAGGTCTCCTTTGAGCCTGTAAGAATGACTGCAGCAGATGTCAGGACCCATGGGGATTACTCCTTTGGCTTTCTGATTTCTTCAAAACAAGGTAACCTAGAAAACAGAAGAAATACCGGAGGGAAAAGGAAAAAAAATAAAAGAAAAATGAACCAATACCTCTGCTTTGACACGTGGGAATGAATACAAAGGTGAGCACCAACTTGTAATGACCTGTGGTATGTAAATACGCTTAAGCCAGCAGGATGAATTTTTTTGGGTCTGGTCCAACAGGGGCAATCATTTACAGGATTTGATTGGGATTAACCTGTGGTTTCCACTTCAAGATACAAAGGAGAAACACAACAAGCGTGCACAAGGTGAGCAGCAGTTGTGAGGAGCATCCCTACACATCTCCAACACGCACAGCACAGCCAGAGCTGGCTTGCAAACGTGCCTGGCAAGCGCCTCCCGGTTCTGGGAACATCCCCAGAAAGCAATCAATGCTCGGGCGTGGGCGTTCCCACACGCGGGGGTGCACCTCAGCACGCTGCGCCAAACACAAGATTTCCTCCCTTTCTGAAACATCAGATCTCGTCTAGCAGCGTTCAGGACACCAGACAGAAAGTCACAGATTTTAGTCTGAGGTGTTTTAAGCCAGATTCACTGCCACTGGTGCAACTCCCTTGAAGCCCATGGAGTTACACCAGGGAGAAAGAGGTTGGCTGTTTAATATTTGCAGCTTGCCAAATCGTGCATCTGTGTTGGTTTCTTTTGTTTTGGAGACACAGTTCTACATATGATCATAATGAAAAAGCTTAAGTTTTGTTTGAAAAAGATCACATTCCCAAGGCACAGGAAGAAGCCCACTTCCATCCACCATGTTTTTCCTCCTCTCCACACATCCACAGTTGGACACACCACTTTTTCAGATTCACAAATCTGCAAAGGCGTACGGAGATACTGACCACCATAAAGGCTTCACCCTAGAAGCCATTTCCCGTGGCAGAGCAACCTAGCAATGACAGCATTGGACAAACCTTACTGTCCTTCCACGATTCATATAAGGTGCTTTAAAAGAGATATTTGAGTGAAAACTACGTGTTTTGGCTTTGTGCACCAGCAGTAAGAGGAAGCCTCAAGACTGAAGAAGAGGAGACAAGAGCTCTGACCTCTGAACACGCTTTGGTCCTCTTTTATGACAGGGAAGCTGCGTGCACTTGAGGCACACTCATTGTTAGCAGAGGTTTTTTTAACCCAGATGCTTCCAAAATCTGTAATTCCCTCTTGTATAACAATAGGCTTTAAAAATGCAGTAGTTTGGAGGTTTCCCATTTCATCATCCTGGTAAAGTCACATTCAAAGAGGAGGAAGTTGTGTGAAGTCCTGAAAAATAAAAAACCACCCCATTACTGTCTTCCTTTGATGGGCTAGTCGGGAACCATCTCTCCAGACCACTCATTTGACTCAAAGGCAAAAGTCATTTACAGCAAAATAAACAGCAGCTAATCAAGATGAACTGATTTGCTTATACAGCCTTACTGGCTAAAACACAGCACCAGCCCCAAGTACTATTTATCTTGGAGGTATCAACAATAGAAAGTGAGCAACTGATTACACAGCTTCTCAGCTTCTCCACCAGTTATGAATCAACATTTATCTCCTGTGTACAACAAGAGGTTTAACCGGGCTCTTCAGCCTTTCCTTAATATTTCTCAAGCACCCAGGAATACACTCAGCACCTTGCCTAGCGAATGCAGGCGAATCCCCAGCACCAAAACCACTTTACACCACTCGGCAGCCGTCTCCCACACCTGCACCTGGAGGGCAGAGACGAACAGTGCTACAGAAAAGCGTGTGAGCGCTCAGAGTTGCGGGCTGTGTTAGTACATGTCTGTGCGGTGCCTTGTGTGGCGGGGCCCAAACGCAGAAGGGAGCCCCTGGGCACAGGGTAGGTTTTCTCTTGTCTTTCAGACTTTAGGAGAAATCACGCAGGACGATAGAAGAGGCTCAGCTGATAAGGTTTGGAAAAGATTAGTTTATCTGCTTTGTAAATTCCAATAGCTCGTTGCTTGGGTTTCGTGTTATTCTCTATCCGAAAGGCAAACTTCCTATGATGGGAATGAACTCGGCCAAAACCAAAAACCAGGGTACCAGAGTAACTGGGGGCGGGGAGAGAGACCAACAGTCTGAGAAGGGGAAGTGCTCAGCATTCACTATAGGAAGGAAAAAATTAAAATAAAAAAGGAAAGACAAGGAAGAGCACTAATTAAAGACACAGTGTGGATGCAGGAGAGCACACAGAGATCCCCCCACTCCACCCTTGCCATCTGTATGACAGTGCTGCTTTGTGGAATAGAACAATAGGTACATTATACTAACCTATAATTATCCCGAGAAGAATGATAGCAAAGTCAAGGCATTACATGAACATTGGAATATTGGATACAATCCCATAAGAAGCAAGGGGGTGGAGGGGGAGCTTTAAAAAGAGAATGAAACCTTCCCATTCAGAACATCAAAGAGGAAATTTCACGTTCTCTTCACATTTATTTGGGTTTTTCTGTTATTTGATGTGATGATTTAAACACAATTCCCATTTCCTAGCTTCTTTATACTGCAGTTGGTTCCAGCACTGTAACATCCTCCCTCCTTCAGCAGCACGGTGGATTTGGCACAGCCAGGAGCTCAGCCCAGCACACGACTGCACCATGTATATAAGCAGCAGGAGATGAGAAAGGCGGATGGATGGAGATGTACTCCAGCTCTGGACAAAGAAAACCAGTGAACGTGTAATCAAGCATTAGGGAGATGCAGGCGCAGGGGCACTCGCTACCTGCACTCTGATTCCAATCAGATAGCAGGTACTGAAATACAGGAAGCAGTGAGGCACAACTCGACACCTGCTTACAACACGCCACTTGCACTTGTAGTGTTAGGCAATGTTGGGGGAATACTGGAAGAAAGGCTCGGGAGTTGTGGGGTTTTGCTCCTTGTTTGTTTTTAAGAAGTTGTGTGTTGCAACAGACACTTCATTCTTGTCCCAAAGTGACAAAAGAGAGTGGAGTAGCCTGTCAATTCTGCAAAATCTGAATGTTTCCCTTTGAATTTTTTTTCTAGAGTAGGTGACTATGACAGCTGCTGTAAGCAACTATATCACTTGATCCCCAGGGCGGACCGTGTAGGAGTATGCAAAAAGGCAGACTAACAGAAGCACCTCTTCCTTTGCTGGTTCTAGGTGGACTCTACTCCTCCCTGTAGACACAACCGATTGAGCCCTGTTTCCTCCAGAGAGGATGTCCACCCACTCCAGCACAACATCTCTCTAAATGATGATTAAAAAATGCTCCTAACAAAACAAAGATCAGCCCTCGTGGGATCTTGCCATGTGACTTGTGTACCACTGCTGTGCTCCAGCCTGAGTGTTCCCAGCAGAGCTTCCCTGGCTCCAGCATGGTCAGGCAGGCTGCAAGCTGGTTGTGCTCTGTACCTAGGATATGCCGATGTGAAGTGCTATTAACGGTATTTATGGCCCAGTAGTGGCAGGTTGTGTTGCAAGTCAGCAGGCAGGGCGCTGTTCGCTAATGGGATTCAGACCTCCTCTCATGCTCTAAGTCGGAAAGGGAATACAGGAGCCCCTACCCTACATGAAGCAGAATACCTCTCATCAACCAGTTGGGATCGTTTAGCCTCTGGAAGTAGTTCCTGTAGGCCCAGAAACCACTGAGCAGCCTGGGCAACAGCTGAACTTAGCAGAAACGTGTGGCACCGCTGAGCACAGGAAACGATCAGCAATATTTCACCTTGGTGAGAGAAGGAATCCAGGTTCCCACAGAGCTCAAAAGGCAAAGGGGACTGGAAAAGAAGGTTTTGCATGGAGGCAAAAGTTCAGTTTGCCCTGTTGGAGGGGGTTGCTCCCAGGCTGGAAATTACTTAGGGCTGGGCTACTGTCTCTGAAGAAGAAGGGAGGTACTGCCTTACACATCAGCTGCGTCACCATCGGGCACGGAGCCTTTGCACTCTGTAACAGCACCTGAGCCAGACTGCTGCAAGGTCCTGCAAGGGGAAGGTGAGAGCAGGACTCTGCCTGAACCCTGCAGGCACTCTGAAAGCAGCTTTTGCTCACCAAAAGCCTGCAGTGTGGTAATTTGGGAAAAGAAAGTAGAAGTGCACATTCTCTGTGCGTACATCCCCCACTCGCGGCCCTGCCTGCAGCCACAGCCAAAAAGTCAGATCCCGTGCTCAAAAAAATAGGAGATTATTAAATATTCCCCCATTTGCTTTGCTAATGGGTCCCTAGTCCCATCTCATTTTTGGCAGGGAGGGGAATGGAAAGGATATGACATGTTCCTGCACTCCATCATGCCTCCTCACACTGCGCAGAGAAAAAGACAGGAACATCTGCAAGAGTGATAAGCTCCAAGTCTGGTTCCATTCAGCAGCATGGGGGCCTCTGCGCACCCCAACAGGTGTTCATACACACAGTGACCAAGAACTGTTCTCAGTTGCAGAAAAAAAATAATAAACCAAAAGAAAATGGCATAACTCCGCTGACTTGGGAAGAATGGTCTCTGATGTCATGGTCCCTAAGCTGTGAGCACAATCTGGCACACAGGCAATGACAGAAGTTAGAGGAGGCAGGAATCATCTAAGGCAACCAAAACAACAGGGCAAAAATACAGTTTATTTACAGGGAATGCTGGATAGGGCAGTGCCAACTCTTTTTCTTACTAAAGAGATAACCCCAATACTAGCAACTATTTCTACTTGGGCACTAGGTAATGGAAAGCTTACCCTTGCCATTTCACACTTCTCTCACTACAGACACCCAGCTGATCTCACAACCCTCCTCCCTCTGCCACATCCACACACACACGACTATCCTCTCCGTGCGGTGCAGCAACTCATATTTCATCTGTACCACGGGCTTCATGAGTTTGTAACTCTGCCCACTGAGGGTTGTCAAAAAGTCACTGGCTGGAAAGGATACTGGAATGAAATATATGCAGCTCTGTGGCCTTCTGAGCGATTACTACTATGACACTTAAACCCGCTAATGTGCTAAGCATTTTCTGGCAAAGTCAGCGGGTTACTATGGTATTTTGGGAAGGGGCAGGAGCTTGAAAAGATGTCTTCCTTGGAGAGGAACAGAGGGAAGGAGACAAAAATGTAACAAAGCAAATTCCTCAGCAGTCTGATACTCAGCAAGCTCCTCAAACTTGCCATAACAAGGGTTACATTTCAAAGATCCAAAAACAGCTTCCCAGGACAGAAATAAACTGGTGTGTTCCTGCCAGGTAGACTCAAAGGGCTGCCTTCAGATTAATGCCTTTCCATTTCCTAGAAGAAGTAGCAGTCTCCCCTCCTCTTGCCCCTGTTCTGGCTTTGGTCAAAGCAGTGTCTGATAGGTTTATTCTAATGCTTTCTTTTTTTTTTTCCCAGCAGAAATCATTTTGTCCCTACATCCTTTTTTGACTTAAATCAGATGACAGCCAGAGAGGAAGCCAACCCAGAAGTACCACAGGCTTTGTTACGTGGAAAACCTCCAGGACTGAAAACAGCTGGGGCAAGGCATGGGTGTCCAGCAGAGCCCCAGACAGGCACCTCATGCAGATGCCCCACTCTTCTCATCCCATCTCCTCTCACAAAAACATCTGTATGTTTCCTTCTTGCCCACTCACTGCTCCTGCACACACTCAAAATCTTGCTCAACAGATGCCATTAGAGAAAGTGCTGTCAAGTGCTGTAGGCTAACAATCGGGGGGGGGGGGCAAATACTAAAATATTTTTTTCTGAGTTAAGGCTATCTCAGGATCTATTTTAATATAGTGGTAAAAAGCTGCTACAAGGCAGAACTATGACTTGCATTGGTGTCCTTATAAGAAACAGAACATTAACGAAGAAATGCTAAAATGTAGAGCTAAAGAAGTGCCAGAAATGAAGGTACATCAAATTCTGCAGTATTTGACATCCCCTCCACACATAGTCCTGGAAGATAGGAACATTTCCAGAACAAGAGAGAAGCAGACATGAAGCCAGAACTCACTCAAATTATGCTAGTGACCAGGATATTTTGTAAAGTAACACAGTTTCATGCTTATATTATTGTTATGGCCTGCATACTTGACCATGGGATTCACAGAATCACAGACTGGTCTGGGTTGGATGGGACCCCAAGGATCATCGAGTTCCAACCCCCCCTGACCTGACACAGACAGGGTCACCACCTTCAGGCGTGGAGACAGACAACGTTGCCCAGGGCCCCATCCAACCTGGCCTTGAACACTTCCAGGTTTGGGGCACCCACTACCTCTCTGAGCAGCCTGTTTCAGCACCTCACCTCTGTTCCTGTGAGGAACTTCCCCCTGATATCTCACCTAAACCTTCCCTCCTTTAGCTTAAGGTAAGAGCACATTTGTTATGTGACTGGTAGGTAAAAGGAGACAAAGGGAGTCTTCCATGAGGATGTTAGCTTATGGTGTCAGTCTCTTTTCCCAAAGTAACAAATGACAGAATCAGAAGAAACAGCCTCAGGTTGCACCAGGAGAGGTTTAGATTGGGAATCAGGAAAAAATTTCTCCTCTGGAAGGCTGGTGAAGCATTGGAATAGGCTGCCCAGGGAAGCGGTTGAGGCAACATTAAAAGCCTTACAGATACTGTGCTTAGGGACATGGTTTAGTGATGGACTTCACAGTGTTAAGCTTATGGTTGGACTCAAGGAACCTAACGGTCTTTTCCAACCTAGATGATTCTATGACAGTCAGCACTATATTCAAGAGCAGTTTTTGACCTGAGAATATGTTAAAATAGTCAAATGACACATGATTTGAGACATGCCATTTGGTCAGTTGGGTTGGAAATACTCAGAAGCAAACAGAAGAATCAATCTTAAAATCAAGACCTGAGCTTTTGCTCTTAACCTAGTACTTTCTAGGGGACCTAATGGCCTCTCTCTGTTCTCTTTAGCAGAAACAAATTTAAACACAATTATTGTGCATGTGAACCCTCAGTGGGGAAAGCTGAGAGCAATCGGAAAGGCATCTGCTTGGCAGAGCTACGAGGAAGCAGGGGAGCAGCAGACCTCTGTGTGCTTTCATTGACACTGCAATAGTCCCACTCAAACTACAACTAAACACCACCTCTTCATACCCCTCAGCATCATCAACAAATTTTCCCTGCTGTCTCAGTGGCTTATTCTTCTCCTTCTGGAGGGTCTGGAAACCAGACAGGGCCTAGGGGTTTATACCTAAAGGAAGCAACTGGCAGCAAATTTCTCTACTAAAGACCCTTCAAACACCATTCTGCTCCTGTCCTCCCAGCTGAGAGGCTGCTAGATCAATTGCTTCATACCATCTCCCCTACCATACCTGTGCAGGTGCTACCTGATATAACCTTCTTAAGGGTAGAGTCTCTGTGAAAGTGCACACTGCCACTTACATAGGGACAAATTTGCAGCCAGAAAACACCACTGAGGACAAGGTGGCAGAGGGAGGACATGAACCCTCTCCACGCGCAGGTCCTGCAACATGAACACCTGCGCTATTTTCATCAGCCAGACACGCTTTATCTCCTTACCTGCCAACTACATGGCCACGCTATGTCATAGTCCCACAGCTGGTTTAAGCCACCAATAGCGAGCACGGACCTTAAAATAAATGCCCTTTCCCCTTCTCTTGTCTCTGATCCCACCATCCCACTGCCCTTCCCCTTGTGCCAGCACAAGCTCTCACAATATCACTAAATGTAAGACAATGATGATAGAATCATAGAATCATAGAATGATTAGGGTTAGAAGCGACTCCCAGAGGTCATCTAGTCCAACCCCCCTGCAAGAAGCAGGGACACCGCCCCAACTAGATCAGGTTGCTCAGGGCCTCATCCAACCTGGCCTTGAACTTCTCCAGGGATGGGGCATCCACCACCTCCCTGGGCAACCTGTTCCAGTGCTCCACCACTCTTACAGTAAAGAACTTTGATGTAAAAAATGTTATGGTTTAAGTGCAGTTGGTTCTTTAGCCAGAACTACGCCATGGTTGGTACAACGAAAGGTAGTGTTGGGGTTGGGACATGTAGTTAGGGACAGCTAAAGGACAAGACTGCAGCACTGCCTTAAAACAACTTTGGACCTACACCATCCGTCAACAAATCCTACACACCCTCCACTGATCCAGTCATTTTTTAAATATTTTGAAAGAGATGGAACCAAGGAGGTTACAGGAGATATGTTTCAACATATCTAAAGGATCTTCATCCTCACTCTCAGAAGTCATGAGCTTGTTATTTCAGTCTCATTTTACTCTGCTAGCACCCTCAAAGTTTCTGCCATCTGTGCTGCAAATTGTGATCACACAGACACTCTCAAGAGAGCGAGACACTATTCCCAGAACAAATTAGTCAATATTACTGTGCCTGCCACCCTGGGTTTTCCACGGGCCACAAAGTTTAACTTCCCTGCTATTTCTTCTTGTGTTACGTTGTCACTTTCTTCTCTCATCCTGCACTACCAACTGTACAACCTTCCATCGACTCTGTCCAGCGTCTCCGCTTGGGATGCAAGTCATTAAAGCACTTTCAAGAGCAAAGATAATTACAAAAATAATCATGGCTAGAGGATATTACCCTTGACACGAGTCCAGATGTGGTTCCCCAATCGCCTCTATGATATTGTGAAGGCACACCAATGGAGATGCCTCCAAAGAACAAGACAGCGCCACCTGAGACTGCACAAAAATCCTTTCCAAATGGATTAACTGCATGATACCCACAAGCCACCTCGTTGACAGGGAGCACAGTTACTCTTGTGCATTTTTTTATGTGCTACATCATCAAAAAAGCGTCTCGCTTTCAGAAAGAGCCGTTCTTAAGCAGCGGGCATAACCCTTGTGGTATTATTCACACTGGCTGCACCGTAGCAGAATATGATGGAGCTTCCCTCTGTTTTGAAGTGGTAATACATCTGCTTTGACTTTTTACCCCTTCTCCTCCTTCCTGTACTACAGAAACACATTATAGTAAATCACAATGGTGATTCAGAACAAAACCTTTATGAACACTGTATTCCATTTCCATTAATGTTTCTGCCAGTGGAGACTACTTAAGCAAAACAGGACTTAAATAAAGAATTATGAAGGGAAATGCCTTTGTCACATGTCCTCTAAGCGCCATCACAGTACATAGAGCCTGCTACTTCCCACTTAATCCTCAAGGCCTCAACCAGACGTTACCACCCTTGCCGCTAGACAAGGGGCTTGTGCAAGTATTGCCTAACCTTCACCAGTTGAGATAAACCCAAGTAGAGACCTACTGCTAAACTTATTTGTTTAAGCTAATCTAAATTACTTTTTAAAGATATATCTGAAAGAAGGAGCTCATCTGGCACACCAAGGGGACATTAACTTTCAGCAGAGAGGCAAAGACAAGCTGAAAGAGAACAACCGCTTCAGCTGCACAACTGCGGCTCAGAGTACGTACATATATTGCCTTGGCCTACAGCCATCCAGTGTGATGCAGATAACTACAGTCACATGTTCAGTTCAAGTGTAATGAGTTCAGCCTTTCATCAAGCTGTGATATGTAAACAGTGTGTCTGTCAATAAATAAATAAATATACCTCTCTGATGCTCTCAGTAGCCTCAACAAACTTCTGTGATACGTTAAAACAAACAAACAGACAGACAGAACCATATCTGCTTCTGGCTCAGCTCACTGCATCCAGTACAACCATCACATATCATCGGTGATGTCTCAAGTATGTCGCTGGTAGGAGAGGGTCTCAGAACAAACCTCTAATGCCAAAGCCCTGTTGGCTCCAGAAATAAATCATAATCTCCTGGGATGCTCTGCAATTACAAAAGATTTCTCACCAGTATGGTTACTGGTCCCCAGTATTTGCACTCCCTAAACTGCCGTACTATGAACTACCCGGGCACACGTTTCAAAGGAGGCCTGAGTTCCTATGAGCTAGTTTGAAACCCCAGGCAGCACAAAGCGCAGAGCTGGTACTTCACGAAGCAATGCTCTGCCCTCAGTGAGTCACTATTGAATCAAAGCCCAAACTTGATGTTAATGGAACACTGTGCAGATGCCCACAGCAGCTCTGAGGTGGAGGTCCTGAAGCACCGTGATTGCTGGAGATTCTATAGAATTTATCACGAGTAGGATGCAAACCAGGGGAAGACCACACTCTACTGAAACTCAGCAGTGAGTCTGACCCCATGGAAACAAATGAGAAGGAAGAGTTGTGCGGTGATTTTGTAATACTCACATCAGTCTGTGAACTCTCCTGGGAAAAGCACTCACCTTCTGTTCCATCCACAGCAAAAAAAACCTCACAGCAGTGCCAGGCTGCAGTGGGGTGGGAAGGCTGGGGGCCTCTTACAACAAAGCTTTCAGTAAAAGGAACAGGGCCAACTTCAAAGTCACATTCCTATCAGAAGGTTTTTAACCTTTTGTTAACTGAAGTCGTACTGAAGGTCACTGTAAGGAAGACACTAGAGAAAACAAAAAAAGAAAAGCTATCGCTCCTGTTTGCCTACACTGCAGTTCTGACTGTTCCTTGCTAGTATTTGGATCTTGCTGGCTTTCACTCCTTTCATACAGAGCAGATGAGGAAAAAAGTATATGAAAAACAGAAAAACAGCTGAAAACCAAGTATAAGGCAAATCCAGTTTCTGAGTCTTCCACTGAATTTGAGTTTCATGCTAGTAGTCCCTTGAATTCCTCCAATTCAGAGTACTTTTCCATCTTCTTCCTCCAAAACTCATACAGCCAGAAACAGACAACATGTTTCCATGTTGTAACCATCCTTATAAATATTACATAACATACATATACTCAGGCTTGAATAAGCACTGTATAGGAAATCCATAGTCTATAGACTATAGGAAATTCTAGTCTATAGACATCTCTGTGAACTAAAATAAACAGCCTCCTCTCAAACACCTGCAGTTGGGGCAGGCACACAAAGCTGGCTAATTTTCAGGACTAGCTCACTGCTTAGGGAAGTTTTATTACAGCTCTTCAGCCAGCCACTAAGGAATCCCACTAGCAAATCGGTTCAGTTGCGATTTGGACACAAACTGCCTGGTCTGGCACAACTGAGCTAAGATTCCACTTGAGCACAGCCCTCCTCCCGGACGGCAGAAACGTCTGCCTTCCCAGTAGGCTCGCTATCCCGCAAGAGCACTTTACCTCTAGTTTGGCTCCCCTACTCCTTTTTGCAAGCTGGAATGTGAAAGCAATAGAAGAGGAAATTTTTACTTTTCAGAAATTTGGTTCAGTTCTAGGAAAGGCTCTTATTAAATCTGAACTGGTTCGCACTGTTCCCACTAAGGGTTCTCCTGACGTAAAGCACAATAATGACAATTTGTACCACTGCCTCTGAATATAACCTCTGTTCCTTACACCAGCGGGACAAGTGAGGAGTGAACTTGTGGAAGATGTGGAGTTACACTTCATCTTTCAGATGGTAAGGTACCATCAATCCATGTGGGTCAATCTGTACCTTGACCATTACATTTTTCTGTGAGGTTCAAAGACAACAAAGACAACAATAAAGATCCATCACAAAAAGCATTACTAGCAAGCAATGTCATCCTTGCGAAGTACAAACAGCCCCAGTTCTGAGGCACTTGGATCAACAGTGAAGACTAACAAGATTTGTGGGGTTTAGCCACATTTTAAAATAAAGGGGTGCAGGGAGAGAACCAGAGAAATACTTGGAGAGAATTTCATGAAACTTACATTCTCACACAGTGCCCTGGGGAGTCTAGATCCAGTTGATAGCAGGGAGAGGATGATAACATGAGCACCTGTACTGCAGTGAGCCTGTTTCTCCAGGAATACATGTGCCCAGAACTTTTCTGAAGAGCAAGTTACCTAAAGAAACTGTACCCATTTCTGCTGAGCACACAAACCCTCATCTCCAATAAGAACAACTCCACCATATCAAAAGTTACCTCCCCACTTTTGTTGAAGGAGGGTCCTAATCTACATCAGGTGAAACAATGTGGGTCAGCTTAAACGGTTTAAATTGGTGGTTGGAACTAAAACAACTGATTTCACCTGAAATAGAAGCAGTTTGCATACAAACTGCTCTGCTGGGAGCCTGGGGCAGCAGTGATTTCTGGAAGCAAGGAAGCCACAAACAGCTTGTAAATGCAACACCACTTATCAAAGGATGCCTATATCTGGACTAACTGCACTGGTTAAAACATGTATGCATGCAACTCAATGCCTTTCTATATGAATTTATTTCCTCTTAGATATGTAATATATTGATTTACCTTAAATTAACCACCTGCTGACTTACTTTCAAACTGCAAGAACAAAAAGGATGCAGTTATCCCGCATCGTCAAGGCCTAGTATTGGTGTAGATGGTGGGCATGACAGCCTGTGGGGAAGCTTCCATCCCTGCTGACAATATTGGGTCATCAGCAAGGAGGTTTAGGTCAATGGATCTGGAAATCCATCAAAAGCCAACTTCAGTTAAATCTGTTGAAAGGAGAGAGAAGAAAGACTACATAGCTACTACAAGCCTGAAGTGTGTTATCTCATTTATCCTAATGAAGACCTTGCCTCTGATGTGGAAAGTGTTTACAGAACCACAGGGTACAAGATATTCTAACTACAAATCTTTGATCCATTACTTGCTTTCTAGAGACAAAATTTGTTTCTGCTGTAACTCCAGTGAAGTCAGAGTTATGACGGAGATGACCTCTCTAGTTAAATATTGTTTGGAGAAAATACCACCTTGTAGGAACAAAGGAAAAAGAGATTTCATGCAGTGTAACCATTAGGTATCTTTTCTAGCAGGATTGCAAATAAAGTGGCAGCTGACCTTAGGAAGAAAATCAAGGTATATGTTAAGACTTCAGCACTTGTTTTGCAGAGTATCGGAGTTGTTGTATTAGCTAAAACTACTAGGTGAAACCACTGTAACAGCTCTGTACTTGAGAACATGAATTCCTGTCTCAGACACCTGTTCATAAGAGCTAACTGAATGAACCACTCAGAAGGGACTGAAACAATAACCAAGCATGTGGTTTGCATTTCCTGTAATTCCCAAAATGGTCATTCACCTTCTTGGCTCAAACAGCTTCTGCAGTTTGTGACTGGTTCCTACTAAAACTCTTGTCTCCCACACAGAAGGACACACCAGCCTGATGAGATATGTTTTGTTCCTGTGGAGATCCAAAGGACAGGAGGTGAAACTGTTTCTCAGGTAGGTGGGAGCCCATCATGTAGGGATGCACAAAATCCCACTCAGCCATCCAGAGCTTTCGCTGGTACCCTTAGAGGACAGCCTACAGCAGGAGATCCCTGCCTGCAGTCTCTCTTCCCCGTGTTTCTCATGAGCATCTTTATGCTTACGAGAGATGTTCTGAGATTCCTGCTTGAAACTGCTTCCTAACATCACATATGGGACTATGGGACACTAAGAACTGACAAATGTGTTTCTACTCTGAGAGTCTTGCCTGGGAGTGGGATAGAGGAGGATTTCTAGCACAGAAAGACGGGACAGGGGGAATAATTGCAGAAATGGTTGGTTGATTGATTGGACTGTCCCAGATGTACTCCTTCATTTGCCTTAGCAAAAGGTGGGAAATTAGTCAAGTAGATTCTTTAAGGAATGCCAGACACTCACTCAAGGGTTAACGTGTAAATGTGAAGCAATTTGTTTAAATACATATTTATTTGGCCAGCCCTGTGCTGTGCCCTGTCACCCAGGAAAGCCAGATTAGATTCCCATCCCAGAGCTTTTTTGTTGAGGCTCTTTTTTCACTCCCTGGAGTGACAGGCTAATTAAAGAGTGACAGAGACTGTCTCAGAAGAGTCCTGTTCAAATATCAAAGAAACAGATGCAGCAAGACAGACAGACCTTCACTGCTAGCTGATGCTGAGAGCAGCTCTCTCCCAGCACACCATGCCAGCACTGGCTTGTCACATGACATGAAAGAGATTCAGGTTTCCTTTTATCACCTCTCTAAACTAAGAGAACTGTGCAAGTTCTGGAATTAAACCAGTGAAATCCAGGAGCAAGAGGAAAATCAGGTATTCGGTGTTTTAAAGTGAACCTTAAGCAAAGAAAGAAAAAAGGAGGGAGGGAAAAAGTAATCTCACATGTATCAGGGAGGAACATTGGCTGTGTTTAGCCAGTGACTTTGGTAAGAATGAAATTAGCTTGCGATATCTGCAAAATAAAGTCGAATCCATTGTGCCACAGCTGTCAGGCAGTATCGGAGTTTGATGTAGCTGGAATACATTGCTCTCTATCTCACGAAGGCCACAGGCCACTCACTAACGAACGAGGGGGTGAAAGGCAGAGTCACGCAGCTCCCCAGAGAACAGCCTGCTTCGCTCTCCCACCTCCAGTCTGAGCTCCAGCTGAACAGAGCGCTTCTTGCCTGCTTCATTTCGGACATAACCACCACTCAGCACATCATTAGGACTGCCTGGACCAAACCCAACGCTCTCTACAAAACAGCAGATGCTCTGAACCATTATGTCACTGGGAGAGCTCAGGCCTTTTAGGATTCACCTGAGAGACTGACAGGATACAGGAGACTGCATGCAGTGTTGTCAGGAAAAATACAGGACCACTGCTTGTCCTCTCTCATAACACGGAGTACTTGCTGAAGACCTTTTGGAGGTTACTTCTGTGTTTATTTTGAAAAGAAAACTCCATCTGCCCAGACAAAGACTTTTAAGGATTTATACCCCTTGGCCTGGCACAGATACAAAGCTGATGAACAAAATGTTCCTCCACGGGCTTCTGTCCTGCTCCTTACTGTGCTCATCGCGTGTCCCATCACACAGTGAAGACAGACTTTCCACTGAGATCCTGACCACTACTCAAAGATTCCCTGTTTGGTGCTATGGAAAGGTGATTGATTGATCGTTAATTTTTAAAAATTGCTTAAACTGGGTACATTCTTTCAGAAGTCTTCTCCTTGATTACTACATTTGCACAGTGCCATAGGTGGGCATGCCACGTTAAGGAGAAACAGAAGAGTCTGATGTGAGGAATTTACAATCTAAATTAAGCACAGCACAGCAAGTGTGACAAAAAACAGTGGCACAGGAGGACACATACCACAGCAGTGAGAGCTCACAGGATCCACTCAGTGGGTGTAATGAACTTAATGATTCTTTTTCTCGTGTCACTTCATTCCCACTTCCCCCCATTCTAATATTTAAATCCGTAGACAGTGAACTCAGTCTTCATCGCAGTGAAGCAAATGGCAACATTTCAAATGACTTCAGTGGCGTCAGGATTTGGCTTCATATCTGGCAGAAAAGGCAAGGGTGGAGCACAGCAGAGGAAGACGAGGCCGAAAGGAGTGGATTTTGTGAGTGGTTTGGAGGCAAGTAGCACAATGCGCAGAGTCAGGGAGGCGTCATTAGATGATACGTGAAAATGCACAGAGACATTAATGGCAGGAGAATGCTGGAGCAACACAGCAAGCTGAATTAGGGGAGAAGCTGGCACAAGAAATAAAGCAATCAGGTGCACGAGGTGAAATCGTATTCCCGATTTCATCACTATAAAACCACTGACCTAACTGTAAAGAGGGAAGAATATGGTCAAAAAGAATCAGGTCTGGAGAAAGCAAAGTGCATTGAAGACAGGGATGTGGTGCTAGAGTCAAAAGAGTACACCAAAAGCCAGCTCAGGGAGCACAAGAGGGCAGGATCCTGTGGGCAGAATACATTGGTGGCCCAGTGGAGAAGATGTTTTTTAACAATCATCCTGTTGTATAATACAAGAGAGTGGGATGCCAAGGGGTGAGAAAAGGGGCACTAAAGAAGGGGCAAACTAAAATGGCATTTAGTGGTGCTTGAGTCTCTGAATCAAAACAGAAAACAATAGAATAACCTTTGTTATCTGTAAAGAGTCAGCATTTCTGGCTGAAAAAAATGTAAATACAATAAAAAATGAGACAATTTTTATATGTGGTGAATGGGTGTCTGTAGGAATGCACAGTAATATAACAGCAGTAATGGAAAGCAATATTCCCCAAGTTACAGAGAGTTTCAGACCAAAGATCTTTGGGACAGGTTGGAAGGGAAGGTGGAAGAGAACAGCAAAAAGAAATATCATCCTAATAGGTTCTTAAAAGTCATAAACAAAAGACAGTAATCAACTGTGTGTTCTTTTCTCCAAAAAGACCACAGGGACTTTCCATGATACAGTAGAGGCATCAGGGAAGAGACCTCAGCTGCATCAAGAGCCACCAGGGGAATTAGCACCATCTGCTCCACAAAGCAGAGAAGGAGGGGGAAGGGATGGGCAACGTGTGCTGAAACTTGGTAATAAACCACATCTCTGCCCTGCAGAACTGCTCAGAGAAGGTTAGAGGCACCACTGAAGATAAAAATAGGCAAGCGAAGGGTCTCCTCCAACAGCAAGCATCAGTCACACATAAATACTGAAAGTAAAAGAAAATATCCATGGTGGTGGTAGGGAATAAAGAAGCAACGATGTCATTTGTTTCCTGGTGTACGCTGGCACACATCCTGCAAAGTCCTTAAGGTGACCACGGTTTACAACGGTTGGAGGAGTTAATTTGCTGGATTGCAGCACTACGAATTTGTCAGAGGAAGTTCCTGGGAAGGGTCCTGTCACCATTATTTCATCTGGAATAAGCAGTGCTATGCAAAGGTTTCCTGACCAGGTGTCACTGTGTTTACACCAGAAAAGGAGAACCTGTAGAGGTCAAGTTTTGTTTCATGCAAAGAACTCAACTCCCTGCATAAACAGCTGAATGTTATTGGCCTCGCTTAGCTGAGCAGTTCCAGGTTTGCTGACGAGACCAAGGAACCCCAAAATAACAATTTTACTCACCTGAGCCGTCTCACTAGGTTCATTCCCACTCTGGATGCTGCTTACCCTACAAATAGCAAAGAACCAACAATAACAGCGTGCCTGGTGTCGGGCTCCTGGCTGCCATGTGGGAGCTGCAGCATTCTGCACTGTCGGGCATTGCACAGCCAAGTATTTTTGTGTGCAGTTTCAAATGGCTGTAGCGTATTAGGATGCTTCCAGATAGATCAAGAAGTATGTAGTTCTAATCCTGAAGAAGGAGCTGCTTATCACTTCTGTCCTCTGAAAAATCTTTCTGTAATATCTAGTTAACGTACACACCTTTGCCATCTGTCTCAGAAAGCACACCAGCCTGCACAGGCCCGAGTCTGATTCAGCTTAACATATGTTGCCCAGAAAGTGGCAAATGTCAGGAAGAACTTTGTTTTCAAAAACTGTGATGGAATTGCACAAAACACCAGCCTGGTTGTTCTTTGGTTCTGAGAGCAGCCAAATACTAGTTTTAACTGGATCTCGGGTTCAAGAGAAGGCCTACATCCTGGAGGGCTGGATCCAATGGCATGTGTAAGCTCCTAGGCATGCACACAGCACAGCGTTGGAGACCAGACTGGGATTTTCCAGCAGGGGAGCACCGATTTCCCACTCTAGTCCCTGACAGTTATTCCACTGGATTTGTAGTCTCCTAGATCTCTTCTGCATTAGAAAAACACAATTCCAAGGCAGACCTCTATACAAAGCGTATGCACCATTACACTCCCTGTCAGACCAAGGTAAACTCTCAAGTTCCACTCACCACTTCACTCAAACAGTTAATAGGCTAGAAACTCACATGTTCTCATGAAGGTTTTCCCTCATATTTGAGCTCTGCATGGGTTTACTAACTGAAGGTAAAACTACATCACTCTTTCCAATGCAGATAGCACCACTACTTTTCCAACACAGAGTGCATGCAGTCTTTCAGTACAAAATATCCTTTTTCAGTACAAAACACACATTGACCAAACAATTTTGGTAATCAAATAACTGAAAGTACATACAAGTAATGGACCTCAATGCTTCTTCTTGACATGTTCCTTCTTCATTAGAGATTTGGAAGACACAGGTGGATCTATCCAATCCTACGCACATGGCTTGGCTTTCTGAATTCTAAATCAAACTACCACTGGAGTCTGCAGAAGAGGTGAAGAAGACATAATGGCCATTCAAACATGGCCAGAAGTTGAAGGAGCACCCTTAACCACCACAGTTTCTACAGAGTGAGCCACAGTACTCGGGGATAGCAGTGGGAAGACTGCTGGAAGTGGTGTAGCTACACAGGGTGTCCACACAGGGATTGCTCCTGTGGCCACAGACTCTTCTTCAGATCATGTTGTCTCCGTGGTATTAAAGCACCTATGCTCTGAGAGGAATAAAACAGGATGTAATCAGAAGATGTGCCAAGTGATCTGCAGAATGGTTCATGTGCCAAAAGAGCCCTAATGCTAGAAGCAGCTAAGTAGAGAAGGCCCTCAGGCAGAGTCAGGAAGTTGAAGCATACCCATGGCTTTTCTCCTGCTACTTCATATCATGCACAGAACGAAGGACTGCAACTTCAGAAACAAAGACAGGTGAGAGATTGGTCACTTGACTAACTAGAGAATGAAACTCTGCAGCTCATCATGTTTGGATTACTCTAAAACACTTCAAAAGCAGTTATGAAATCTCACTCAACTTAAAGAAACACCAGAAAGGAAGCGTAAGGCTGACTCCAGTTTTCAAGGCCGGCCCCCATCTCTGCAGAGAGAAAACCCAACCATGCCCTTCTGAAGGAGCAGGATACTGGTGCTACAATTCACGGCTATCTTTAGCTCCAGCAAACTGAGAACTATTTGCTGGTTATCAAAATAGTGCATGCATAAATGAGAGAAACAGGATGTGGCAAAACTACCAGAATCATTTAAATTTTATTCCGAATCAAGGCTCTGCCAGCCTCCCTACCGTATATGGAACATTTCCCCTGCAGGTGTAAGAAGTGTCTGTAGGATTTGCTCTTGCATGTAGTATCCCACAGACTAATATATTAATAGATGCAACGGTTGATTAGTTGAATTTATTTTTTTTTCCGGTGTGGGGGGCAGGGAGGAGAGAAGGAAGAGGAGGTGGAGAAAAAGATGTAAGCTGCAGGTTTGGTGAGGGGTGGGTTCTTTCTCTCTCAGAGGCCCAGCTGTATAAACCACATGTGATAATATCACAAAGTTACAGTAAGAGTTTGAGGGAGAAAGGCATGAGGCGTTTCACGGGGGAATAGTCTACTCTCAGACAGGGATGGGAGAATTGATTTTCATGACAGGAGATAAAGCACAACAGATAAAACAGGATACTGTTTGATCTGCCCAACAGAAAACACCAGCTGAAACAGTGACCTAACTGAAGGAGCAGGGATCAGGCTAGGAGAGCAGCAGCCAGGCAGGTGCCATTCCAACAGCACACTGCAAAAGCACCTAGAGGAGATCCAAACCGTCCCTCCAAAGGGCCCAGGGGCATTACTACATAACAGCTCATCAGCCTCAACGGTGAACCAAATCTTTAAGAGCCACTCTGTAAATTGACCACAACGGAGTACACAGTTTTTTAAGAGAACTTTGTCATCAGGAAAAGGATGTTAATCATTTGCATTTAGATACAACTGTAATATAAGCGAAAGAGCTACTTCAGAGTGCCCTCTGTCCTGTCAAGCATATCTAAAGTCTTTACTTCCAGGACTACTGAAGAGCTTCAGTGACCCCAGACGCTGTAATGAAGATAATTGATCTGTTGATTCATGAATGATTTAGCTGAAGACAGTCATTCTCGGCCCAGTCCTGGTCTCCCTACGACTGACCCTCTGTCTCTCGTACAGTTGTCAATCTAGTTTTTGTTCATTCCCTGGTCTGGGTTTGGAAGTCAGCCTGCCACAAACGTGCAGAAACATCCCACAAGTTAATGCCCCATTCTGATGCCTTTTTGACAAAACATCAGAATCTAAGCAAGAGATCCCTGGCTATGGAGGGGACTGATTTGCATGTGAGTAACCGGGAAAAGGGAAGATGAAGGGCATAAATACTGCTGGGTCCCATTCCCCTGACCATGAGTGAGACTGGTATATAGTGCTAAACTAAGCTAAGCAGATATTTCAGTGGGTGACCTTTTATTAGCCACTCATCTTCCTTGCATTTGTGTTTATCCATCATAAAGTGGGGCAAACTAGGCACCTTTCCTGAAAACACAAACAAGCTAGCTTCCAAACCAGGTGAATAAGTTATGGAAAGTTAAATATATTCTGGCAAACAAGAGTGAGCCTCACTTTGTTCAAGTTTGAGATAGGCTGTTATCCCAGGAATAAAAGGGCTTTCCTAACTAAATCCCAATTATTCAGATGTTGATGCAGCTAGGCTAAGAAGTTCCCACACCAGGCAATAAAACCTGCACAAATCACATTCTTTTTGCAACTTCAGGAAACTTTGTGAACAAGAACTCATTTTCACATGCCTGCTGTGTAGCCAGTCAGTCCATAAACAGGAATTAGGAACGGTCAAGTTCTATCTTGATTCTCAGAAGCTGCCACTACTTCTCAACTCACTTGTGATATCACAAAAAGCATAAAGCAGCTCTTACCAGTTCCCATGGTTTGATTTCACATTTTGCACGATGTGGTATTCTTCCTGAAAGTTCAGCTCCAGAGCCACAGTCATAGCTTTAACAGGTATAAAAGTGTTTCTGACTCTCAGATTTGCAGACAACACCTTGGACTTGCACCCTAATGGCTGAAAACCCAAAATGTAACGGCTGGCATTTAAAAAGACCCCATTACAAATAAATGAGAAGTTTTAACCTTTCTGAAGAGAAGCAAAGTATCTGCCAGCATCACAATTTTCAGATGAGCCATGCTGCAGCCCTGAACAATGGACACAAGCAGCAGCAAACCCACTTAGAGTACAAGCTTCTGATTTGTTCAACACGGCACAGGCACTCAGGGATCTACGATTACAACTTTTTGGATGCATGTCTCTCATTTGCTAAATCTGATTGCAAAATTATTTTCTCACCTTTGGTGTTCTGGAAGAGATTTATTGCCCTCTCCCATGACAGCACAAGAATTGAAGATCTCTGAAAAGTGCATAAATTGACAATACATTTAAAAATATCTTTCAGTCAAATGCAATGCTTCCCTTTGATTTTAATCTTTGGGGCCTTTTGAATTATTAATTTCCACTTAAAAGAAATAAATCAGAAAATATCAAAATGGAATGTTCTTACATGTTCTAAAACTTTTCCAAAAAGCAACTATAGTTCTTTGATTTAGGAAATTAATGAAAAATCAACTGTGTTCTGAGAACTGGATTAGTTCTGATGAGTCAACACGCTTCACTCCTAAACAGTCAGTGAAAAAATTCCCCAATCTTCTCTAGTTTTCAAATAACTGCCCCAGAATCTCCCTGCTCCACCTACCCACCCCATGAGTTGAACACACAGCATTCTGTCCCTATGCAACAACTTAAGGAGAGTTTTCTTCAATTCAAAGGGACAGTCCTGCTCCTATATGGGTCTCAGTCATTCTCAGATTATAGTCCTCTGAATATCTAAAAATGTCAGTTAAAAAATAAAGCAGTATTTATTTGAGGGATTCAATTTCTTTTCAAGGTCTCAGAATCAAGAAAACTAAAAATACATGAGAAATCCAGAGAAGGAAGAAACTGCCCCACTGAAAGTCTCCACTTTCAACCACACCTTTTATCTCTTTGTACTTCTTGTCTTCCCATCCATGATCAGTAATACCACTGAACCGAAAGCAAAGTCCACAGTTCTGTTAAACATCTCTTTTAACACTACAGTCACTAAAATTCACCCTTGTCTTTCCCACAGAGCTCCTCCTGACAGAGACCTATTCTTATATGTATGGCACCCATGGCATTTGTGGACTGGGCGAGAGAGGTGTTTCAGTTTAGTTTTCTGTGGACAAGCAGGCACATCACTAGAAACACCATCAGAATTACCTCCCTTGGAGAGAAGCCACAGGCTTTAAAGGGTTGCAGAGCATAAGAATCCCTTCTCGTTCCTTCCAATGAAGGATCCCTTGATCTTTTTAGGGCAAAATTAGGAAGTCTTGTAAGATCTCGCCTGTGAGCATGCTGCAGATAAAGGAAAGAACCTGCAACCACCAAAATATAAGTAGGAGTACTTATTTTTCTCCTTCATCACCCCCTCCTTGCCTAAATTTAATACCGCGGTAAATGTCAACTCCCACTGAAGCAAGAAATTTAGCTTTAGCAGAAGACTTCTCCTCCACCTCCCAAATCTAAGAACTCCTTTTTGAATCCTCTACCAGTCAGGTGTCCTCAGCAGACTGTGCACCTGAATCCACTCTGTGCATACATGTACACACACAGGAGGAACTTCAGGTAATCCCAATCCACGTGATAATTGCAGTTTGTCTCTCAATAAGCCCTTTTAAGGCTTTTTACAAGTATGCATCAACTAACCCTTAAACATTCCTGCAGCACATGTAAGGTTTATTGTTCTCCTTATATAGGAAATGAATCTGAGTCGCTGAGTAGTTGAACAACCCGTCCAAGGACACTAAGGAGGCAACAAACACAAGTTGGGTGTTCTGACTCATTATGCCTGAAAACTAACTGCTAGGCATGCTTCTCATGCTGATTTCTCCAGGCTGCTTACAGAGGTCATTAACATTTTCAGGAAACACATAATCTGAATTGTCAAAAGGGTTTTCCTGCCCAACCTGACTAGACAGAGAAGAGGAAGGAGGCTCTTCTTTTATATATTTACATCTCAGCCTCAATTTTCCTGTCCAAATGGTATTCTCTGCATTCAAGGAAAAAGAGGGACAGGTTGCTATGCTTTTTGAAGCCTCAACCTAACCAAGGAGAGGTGTCTTCTTACAGCTTCAGGTGTTCAGTGATAAGCAGAGTCTCATGCTATCTGCCTTTATTAGGTGTCAGGTGAGAGGGTCAGCGGTTCTGTTGCATTTTAAAAGCCCTGCTTTCACAGAAAATGGGAACAGTTAGGAAACATGTTCAAAAAGTGACACGGAGTGGAGTAGAGAAGGGTGAAGGGAAGTGTGGGAAGGACTTCATAAAGTTCTTTTCAAATTAGGAGCTCCAGGCAGAAACCATCATTGCATTGCTACCTACAGTGTATCCAGCCCAACTGCTATTACACTGTAGCTGTACCCTTTTTTTCTGACATTATCCTTTTCTGAGATCATGACTTTTTATTTCTCCACATAGTCCAGGTTTTCCAAGCTCAACTGATTCAAACTCAAGTCTTGTCACTTCAGAATCACGATCAGATCAAAAAATACAGCACCTTATCCCTCGCAAAACTTGGTGCTTCCAGCACTTACTTAAGTAGCTCTATTGCCATGGTATAGTGCCAATAAATCAGCAAACATCAATCTGCAGTTTTGAGCAAAGAAAAGCTAACAATATTAAACATGCTGCATGTGTTCTTTCTAAGGACAGGGTATTAAGTGGTTAATATTAGTCCTTTCCCCAAATGTAAGATTTGCAAAAACTCCATTATTTTTCCCATTAAATCTCTCTCCAGAGTGTATTATAAATTACCCAAACCAAACACTTGTGGCCTAGACAGCGTTCATTTACCATAGTAAAAAAATACAGTTTAGGAAAGAAATTATTTCATGAAAATGTGTATGTCATACACCACAAAAATGGACACTGGAGGTAACAGGGGTTGTAAATAAACACTGTGGTGCTCTACCCAGAGAAAGGAATTGTGGGGACTTTCCCCCACCTCTTCTCACATCTCCAAACTGTAAAAGAGAGTAACCCCATGGCAGTGCTTCTGGTGGTAAGGAGAGAGAATGAGCTACAACCCTTTAATCTTAGCAGGAATTATGTGTACCATCTGAAAGAGATTACTTCTTTACAGCTGTGGAAAGCTGAAGGGAGTTCTTCACACTGCAAGTTCCAGGGCACAAGAGTGTCACCAAGCCTTTCCACCAAGTTCTTGTGTTATTTAAGTGTGTAGCTCCATTACAACAGAAGAGATCCAGAAACTTTTCAGAAATGTAGAACACTTTACTCTGCCATCCCCGCTGTCATGTTTGTTCCATCCAGATTCCTTTCCATAGCACACCTAGCCTTCTGGAAATTCAATATGAAAACTGATTCACAGCACATAGGACACAATATTGCATAATAATACAAGGTTAATTCAGGTTGGAAGAGACCTCCAGCAGTCTCCAGTCTGACCTCCTGCTAAAGCCAGAGTCAGCTGTGAGGCCTGACAATATTTCTCAGAGCTTTGTCCAGTTGAGTCTTGAAAAACTCAAAGGATAAAGGTTGCACAACCTGTCTGGGCTGCTTGGCTGTCCTCAGGGTGAAAAAGCTTTTCCTTACACACATTCTGAATCCCTCATTTTAACTTAAACTTGTTGTCTCTAATCCTCCCACCATGCAGCCCAGCAAAGAGCCTGGCTCCATCTCCCTGATGACCTATAAATACTGGAAGGCTGCTGTCACATTCCTGCAAAGCTCTCTCTACTCCAGCCTAAACTTGCCTAGTTCCCTCAGCTGCTCCTCACAGGAGAGGGGCTTCATCTCTCCAACCTGATAGTATTAAATTGTGGTTTCTGAAAAATTGAGAAAATGTTATTTCAATTGTTTCTCGTGTTCAGTGTGTTATGTAAAAGAGACTGAAGAGGTGGAAAGTGAACAACCCTGCCTTTCAGACTGGTAAACTCTTGCATTTCCTAGGTGGCACATGAGGGGCAAGCAGCCACCTGTGACGAGGGGCACAGAAAGGGCCTGATAAGTGATGCAAGCAGATGAAGCTGTATCAGGAACACCTCAGTATGCTCTTAACAAGCTCTGGCTCCAAGATCACTGACAGTTACAAGGAACTGCAATATACATAAACATATGTATATAAGATTGCATAAATAATGTCCAGGCAGAGGCATGTTTTGTCATGCTTAACAAAAGCATAAGGGCCAGCAACTCCTAAATGGTACTTTAAAAAATCCCAGGCCTGTGACTTCATGTCTCTCCCCCTCCTGCTCTCTCTTCTCTCTCTTTCAGTGCCCTAATTTTAAAAATTGGAATAACATCGCCTGGCCCCGTCACAGGAATTTCCGGTATTAGAGCTGGAGCAGTGCTTTGAAGGTGTGAGACCCTTAATTCAAGGCATGAAGAGTGAGCAATGAGGTGTATCATAGTTACACACTTCTTTGATTATTTCTGCACTACGTGCACAGCCGCAGAGCAGGATTTAAAACATGAAAAATCCTGTCCAGCATGCACTGGATTCAGTATAAGGCCTGATAGAAGGCACATAGTGCCTTGGCACAGTTCTGGAAAGCAAGGCTGCCTTCATGAAACTGCTCTGCCACCATGGTTCCAGTGTGCAGTGAAACTCCCAGTAGTGTTTAAGCAGTGACTGCAAGGAGGCGTGTTTCCTTTACCACTGGGTCTGTAATGAACAGAAGCAAATACAGTGAAGGCTGTAACTCCTTTCTTAAGGAGCTACGTTAGGGGTAGTGGCAGCAGAGGAAGAGTCTTCGGGGCACGTTACGCAGGATACAGAGGTCTCCTGCTGCACAACTGCCTGACCTTCAGAACCATGTCCAGGGCCAGATTTGAAGCCCTGCCCTGGACAAGAGACAATCATCCACCATCCTTTTCTACAGGAAACTATGTAGTACCTTCTTGTATGTTGGGGTTGGTTTTTTTCACACAATAGATGAGCACCACTCCAAAACATAACTGGAAGAGGATGTCCTTAGGACTGCTACAATACTGATTGCAAATGCTGACCTTCTAGAAAACCTTTCCTGACACTGAACTGCTTTTATTCTTCCCCTGAAGATGAATGGCATGATGTCTGCACTCCACTTCTATGCACTTGTGAGTGAAGGCCTGAGCTTCTGTATCCCTTTGTCTCATATCTATTGCCTTCAATGTGATACTCACTGCCACATAAAAATATAGAATGCAAGAGCAAAACAGTCATTTAGGACAACATGAAAGAGTGGATTCTTAAGCCAATGTTTTATACAGCAGGGGAGCCCGAGGCCTGTCTCACCCCTTTTGGCACACCGTGTGCTGTTGTTAACACCTGGTCAAAATGTGATAGATTCCAAACCAAAGTATTTTATGTGCCCTCTTGGCGATCAAACCACCACATCAGGAAAACAAGAGGCTAAAGCTTACTTAGCAAGTCTTCATTTCTACTGATCAGTTATGGGGAAAAATAGCACAAAATAGGGAACTACACAAATTACTGTACTGCAGGAGGATTGACACTAAGGGTGGGAAACTGCTTTTGTTGTATTTGGTGATACTGTATGTTGTTGAGAGTTGTTGGGCAGCTATGACTAAATGTTTTCAGGTCACTTGAGGAGAAAGTCTGTCGAGAGGAGCATGGAGGGAGAAGAGGTGGTTAGATCAGTCAGCTCACATGCAGGCAGGCCTGGGGGCAGTTCCTCTTACAGGTTTCCCCTTGGGACCTCCTTGCCAAATTCAGTGGGCACAGAATCTGTTCTGTACCCATGAGCACAATAAATAATGGGATTACATTTCTCAGTCCTTACAGAGTCCTGAGAGAAGAAAGTGGGGGTGGTAATAGCTCTGGAGAGGGAATCTCTTGAAGCAAGCTGCACCTCTGAAGGCAGCACATGCTGTCTCTGTAGCCTAAGCAGTTTGGCTCTCATGCTAAAGCTTTCACTGAAGACCCCTTCAGGACACTAAAAATCCAGCTTCAAAAACTACTGCCAGAATAGGATCCGTCACAAGGCAGATCACAGGTCCGATATGGCATGACAAATCCTGCTTAGCAGCACAAGGGTTAAGCATTAACACAAGGGAGCCAAAGCACCCTTGCTTCTGCTTCCTCCCAGAGCAGTAACCCACAAGCTTCAATGTGACAGCCGTGCACTTTTTTCCACGTTGAAATGCACTGGTGCAGAGGTATCCCTGAATTTGATCCTTGTCCTTTCCAGCAAGGCTGCTGTTGCATTTGCTGCCTCTACTGGTCCGTGGGAGGAGTAGGAAGAAAAGGGATTTTCTTCCATTAACAGTGGGAGGGAAAGTAATCAGATCCCTCGTTTAGACTCTAAAACCCAAAATGCACAGAGAGGTCTCCACCTCACACCTCCCCTCAGGGATCAGTTTTCACCAGACTGGGCACCTACTGGTGAAGCTGTGTTTTATTTTGCCATGAGTGCCCGTCCACCGATCCCATAGCAACCCTTCCCAAACTCTCCCTTGCCACATCTGGCAGGGGGGTTGGACTAGATGATCTTTCAAAGTCTCTTCTAACTCCTAACATTCTGTGATTCTGTGTCTTGCAGATCTGAGCCTTCTCATCCAAAATCCCAACACTGTGCCCAAGGACATCATGCCAGGACCCACAAGCTATCCTCTCTGAGGAACACTCTGGGTAGCTAATTGCTCTCATGCTATTCATTTGCTAATGTATGCCCACCGTGCTACTTAGCAGGGACCAGGGCCAGTGGTAACTGCCAGCCCTAACTAAGTTCTTTGGGTTGGAAACTGCTCGGTTAGCACAATGAAATCATGGCCTAGTAGGACCTACTCACAATACCGATTTCTAGCTAACAGCAATTTTTGAAGGAATTAATTAAAAGAAACATATTTGATTTGTGTTACATTCTATCTTTTTGTGTATTAGTTTCCCTTCTGGCCTACAAAACCTCTTTTCCTACCTTACTGTGTCTCTCCTATGTATTCTATTCATTCCCCAACGTCCTTTTGCCAGTCACTTCTCCAGGCAGAGACTTCCCTGTCAGCCTCGCTCCAGTGAAACACTTCTGCTGTAGGATCCAGGCGGTGGTCCTCTCTGACACCACAGCTGGCACCCAACCTTTAAATCTACTTGAAAGTTTTGACTTGAAAGTTTTCCCCCACCACCACTACCTTACTCTTCATTACTATATGAGGAGAGCATGGAACTTACACCTTGGAAGAGTCCTTGTTATAATTACAGGTAACCAAGAGTTTAGTGAGGAAAAAACCCTGCATGCTTCCCCCAGTCCCATGGGAATACTAGTTTCTTCAAATCAAGGTGCTGCAAACCTCTTAAAGGACTGGAGTTCTTTCCTCTGACTTCTCAAGGGAAAGCAGCCACGTGTGTATGCATACACCCACACACTTTCTTTCCTATCCCTCACTCGATCCTGACCTCTTGCCCTGCTTCAACAGTGGTAACTCATCACTTCACTTTGCTGTGGGTTTGCTTAGCTTCCCCCATCTCACTTCGGCATTTCCAGGAATTAAAGAGATGGAATATCCGAACAACCGGAAATATTTCTGTTTTCTTCCACTAAAAACAGCATCAACTGAGTTAAAACCAGGATTGATCTTGGAAAACTGGCAAGTCCCTGGTAGAGTGTCCCCAGGCCCCTTAAAAGGAAGGGTTAGCAGGAGGGGATTCTTGAAGTCAACACTGTCAGTGTTATCAACTCCTTAAAACTGCCAGAAGATAGCTTTCAGACACCCAGAAGGCAGAGAAAGTCTTTCACTGAACCTAGGACTGGGATTACAGGAAGAGAAAGGTAGAAAGCAAAACTAAGGGACAATGCTCCCACAAACTGAAACACTGCTGCTGAATAAGAGTTTGCTTTTCTGGGCTAGTATAAGATATTTTGTTCCCTTTTTCATGGCCATATCAAGTGTTCAATACACCCCTCAGTACCCAGCTCAAAAGGTGGCATATGTTAAAATACACGGGGTTTTCTTCTGTGTGGTTTCTGTTTAATCAGTTATTCTACCCTATAACTGGATGCCTTTGGTGACCAGGCAGATCATGCAGCAGTACAATGTACACAGACAAGCCAAAGTAAAGTTAACAAGGAAAGCCTGAGACAGGACAACCCTCTGAGCATCACCAGTGGCAGCGTGGGCTGGGGTGAATGCCCTTTGCACAGAGTTACTGTTTGCATAGCATAGAATAACTGTTTGCCAAGCCGTGTTTAGGTACCTCACTATACTTACACAAAGAGCAAAAGGGCATAGTGGCCTTCACACAAAGTTTATGTGTGGGGAGAGGGAAACTACATAAAACTGAGAGAGTTTTCATTCAAATAAGTGGGTTTTTTCCAAATCAAAAACTAGCTGTGACTGGCACACAAGTGCCTTAGGGTGTAAATGGAAACACATTCCAGGGTGAATTTTACACGAATGAAACAAAACCTACAGGTTAAGGTGCTATATTAAATATGGACCACTTAGTATTGCAATCTGAGGTGCAGAACACAGGCTGAGTTCACTCAAGCATTACCTTGAAATGGGCAGTCTACTGGGGGGAAGAGAGTGGCATTTCAGGACTGCTGTAGCACCTGTGCTCCATTCCCCATCACTCAGTATGTCCCAGCAGGTCATGCCTGCAGACCATCCTATCCCAGCTGTTGGATGCCATAAAATGGATAAAATCCCTGCATTTCTTGGTCATGCTGCCAAAGTTTGTGTTTCATCTCCAGAGATTTCTTAAAAACAAGACACTTAAGAATTCTGATGCTTCTACCTGAAAGCAGCATTTCGGAGCTCCCTCCTCACTCTAGAAAGATGTGTTGATGCCTAGTTAGTGCACTGATGAAGATGTTCTTTTTTCATGTCTTTTACCAAAGATGTACAGTATTCTGGAAACATCTACGGATCCCTGATCAAGTGCCTAATGTGCAATTTAATCATTGCACTGACCTGTGGCAGCAGCCACTCCCCAGTGTGGGAACACAGCAAATCAGGTCTCCTCCCCTAGAAAAGGGAGTGAAAATGGGGCTTGTGTGTAGGGAAAGAGACAAGGCAGAGCTGAAACACTGGTACACCTCAACTGTACCAGAGCAGGGTGAGGACCATGGCAATCAGATCTAATAGCTACAATAGCCAGGAACCAAACTTCCCAGAAATTCAGAAATTGAGCAGTTTCAGACAGATTTTAGTCAGTTCAAAGGAGGGAAAGATTTAAATAATCCATTACATTTCACAGTGTGCGCAGAGGTTAGGAACATAATTTGTTATGTTCGTGGCTACATACCTCCCTGCTGAAACTGGGTTTAAGCAAGTACCAGGTACCTGGGACACAGCAGCTGGGCACCAAGAGCTTTTTCCACGTCTCCCTGAAATTTGATGCCATCTAGCTCAGCAGCAAAAGCTCAGGTAAGTTCTGGTGTCTCTGATACATTTAACTTTGAGCAAGAGCATCCCTTTGTCTTCTCATCAGGATTCAGGTATGCTACCGCACAGCATGAGGAGAGGACAACCACCTTATGTGCAAGTGCCATCAGCTGCCTTTCATTATAAACAATAGCTTATAAGACACGTCTGGAAATGGCCACAGGAGCAGAAAGAGAGCCACATGGAAGAGCAAAGGTCACCTATGACTCTGAATCCGAGACATGACTAGAAAATTCATCCCATAAACAGTGACCTAGCGAGAGCGCAAAAACAAAAAGAAACCATGCAACAGGACAGAAAGGACAAAAAATAACACTTCTGCTAGCCAGATCAGACCCTGCAGATTTCCCAGGGGTTCACCCTGACAGTTCAGACACACACCCCCAAACTAATGAATAACTAATAAGTAGAAAGGCAACTAGGTCAGATTTTTTCCCCTCTAGAGTGAATCTAAACATGGCTTTTACTTTTTATTCAGTCTCAATAAGAGGCCTACGAACTGACACTTAAGATAACAAATTTCTTACCTGCAATGTCCGTTAAACAGATCAGCATCAAACAAACTTTGCATTCACTTACAACTTGTCGCACTTTTTGACCACTTCATAACCACTACTTTCACACTGCTCTTCAAGGAGAGATATGAAAGGGTTTACCTATTCTTCACATAGGGAAGCCGAGGGATAATAAGGTACAGCACTTGGCTGGAAACACACAGAAAGTCAATGGTGTAGACAGAAACTAAATGCAAGTCTGTGCATTACCAGTCTGGATCATGCCATTTCCTCTGTGTAGCAGCCAAAGAGTATGTTTAATAAACAGGTTGTCTCAGGTTGTTGCAAGACCTGGGTGAACTGGCACAGAGATTTTCCCCCTAGGGTTGACATGAAGGAGCAAACGTTGCAAAGAACAAAATAAAGCTCCAGTTATTTAGCCAGTAATCACCATCCCATCTTACATTTCTGGGTCTTTTATTTTGAAACTTCTCAAGGCCTTTCTTGCAACACTGCTGAGTGCTCCGCGACTGCCACAGCCCTTGAAACATAAAAACGGCCATAGCCGTTCAGACCAAAGGTCCGCCTAAGCCCAGACTCTGTCTCAACCTTCAGCCAATAAGGAATCCCTAGGGAGGCTCACAAAATACCGACAGGATACAGTGATATTCTGCAGGAAATATACTGGTATATTCTCTCAACCTCTGACAAACTCTGCTTTGGGTATCTTGGTATTCAGTAACTGTTTAAGGATTTCCACATCAAGAGCTGACACTTTTTGAACCCGGGTAAACTTTCATACCCCATACATCCTGCTGTAAACAGTTCCACAGCTTTATTTACTATTTTCAGGGGAAAAAAAAAAAAAAGTATCCTCTTTTCTTCAGTTTGCACCAGCCTCTTCATAATATCATTTGATGTCCTAACTTCTGGCTTCAAGAAAGAGAATGAACATCCATCCCCTATTCATCCCTTCCTTGAAGCTCCTAATCTCATGAACCTCTCCGATATGTCCCTGAGAAATCTTTTTACAGACTGGAAAACCCAATTCAGCCCAGTAATTCCTCATAAGGAACTTGTTCCTTTTTATTTCAGTACATTTTTGAGCTCAGTTTATCCTTTTCAAGACAAGGGGACTGAACTTCTCACACTATTCAGCATACAACAAACCTTGGATTTATATAGTGTCATGCTAACGGTGCTTGTTTCCTTTCAGAGTAACTCCTAACATTCTTCTCTTCCTTTCTTTTTCCCTTCCTTTCTTTGTGATATTGCCTTATATACACCTTTCCCAGTTATTAAGGACAAAGCTCATATTTTGGTACAACTATTTAGTATAAGTCCAAAACCTTTCTCTTCAGTGGCAGTAAGTAGTTCTGACCCCATTGCTGTATAAATTAATTTGGGACTCTTTTCCCCCCACAAGCATAAATTGACATTTATCTAAACTGAACATCATCAGCCATTTTAATAAGCCAAATCATTCAGTTTCAAGAGCTCCTTTTTCAACACTTCGCAGCAACCTTGTGTTCTTCCTGCCTGGAATACACCTGCTATTATCAGTTCAATTTGCCATCTTCCCCTCCACTTTCTTTTCCAGATTTTTCTTTCCTTTTTCTTTCTCTTTTGCAAATATCAGGCAGCACAGGCCCAGGTTCAATCCAGCTGGGCCTCTGCAGGTGAATTGACCAGTTGTTCCCTGTGTTTCTGGGGTTTTAACCGTGTCTCCGAAGGACTTCCCAAAGCAGCTAAGTTTCTTTAAAAGCTTCCAGAGAAGAACATTACTAAAGTCATTTGGAAGCCAGGCTGAGTGCCGTGGTGGCTGCTGAGTAGGAGTGTCTGCCGCGGGAGGAAAACTCTGCTCCCAGCTGCAGGTGCCATTCCCATCCCTCCCACCCTCCCGGCAGGAAAAGGAGCAGCAGGTCTCATCCTCCCCCAGGTCCTGTTCCAGCTCTTCCTACACAGCTGGAATAGTATCATCCTCATCCTTGGAGGGACAAACTGCCTGGAAGCCCCAGGTCTCTTTAGAGCACAGGCCCCTGCGGTCAGAGGGAGCACTGGTGCAACAAGAGGTGATGCTGAAGCATGTTGCCATGAGAATGCGGTAGGCATTATCACTACCGCAGCGTGCGGACAGCTTTAAGCTGGAAAGTGAATCTCTCTCACAAGCTCTGTCCCCTACTGTGCTATATCATGAAGTAACTTTTGTCACCCTGCAAACAATCTCCAACTAAGCAAAGGTCCGTCAACCCCACAGCTCCTTTTAGTGGTACCTTGGAACAAATAAGGATCAGCTCTAATATCAGCCATGCCCATCATATCACTATCATATTATATATGTTTATAAACATCACTTGCCAAGGGGAGCTGCTCTGTAGCTGGCCTGAACTACAGGAAGCCAGCAGACCTTGGCACACAGGGGTTTCTTGAGGCTGGGAACCACCATGGCAGTGGAGATAGCCACCAGGAGCCAACAGCTCTTGTGGAAGACACTGACATGGCCTGGGCATCACAAGAGGCATGGCGGCCACCCCACACCTACACACATCAGCCCAGGGAGCACCAGTCACCCAAGCGGGCAAACAGGGCATGACATGAGCCAGGGCACGGTGCAGCAGCTGGCACAGCAGCTGGCATGAGAGGGTGCCCCTTGGAAGGAGGGGCACTCCACTAGCCAAGCAGGAGACCTGATGCACACATTTCCCAGCAGCCACCACACTGTGACAGGTGAAGGGCACCCATCCTACCTGCCTCTGAGGGCAGAATGGTGGCCACTCATCTAAAAGCAGCTCCAGCTGGGGGGAGGCCTGTGCCATCTGCCCCAGGGGTGGCTGAATCCTCCACCCAGCCAGAGCTGCTGAAGGAGAGGCTGCAGTGCAGACCTGAGGCTGTGGGAAGCACCCAGACCTTTCTCCCCTGCATGGGCATATGGAAAATAAGCTGACTGCTGACAGCCAACACGGCTTCACAATAGGCAAATTACAGAGGCCATTACAGTGGGCATGTTGGAAATACATGAAGTTCAATAAGACCAAGTGCAGGGTCCTGCACATGGGTCAGGGTAATCCCAAGCACAAGTACAGGTTGGGTGGGGAATGCATGGAGAGCAGGCCTTGAGGAGAAGGACTTGGGGTGTTGGTAGATGAGAAACAAAACATGACCACCAATGTGCTTGTGTAGCCCAGAAAGCCAAACATATTCTGGGCTGTATCAAAAGAAGCATGGTCAGCAGGTTCTGCCCTCCAGGAGCACGTTCTAGTCTATACAGAGACTCTTGCACATTGATTCTTTCTCACCCATTTTAAGTTACCCACCTGAGAAACTGCTAAGAAGTACAGCAAGCTGTAACAATCTTCCTAAAATAAAGTGTAGTTTAACTGTAGCAGTAGGGAAAAAGGAAGAATTAACAAAGTTATAAAATAAAATCTCTTTTTGCCTTCTTTAGCAGAATCCTAACTTTCTGGGAGGGCGCAGCAGCAGGTCTACTTGTATGTCAGCCTGCTTCTGGATAGCAACCACCCAAGGGAGCACCACTGCATCTGGAGAGGGTTTTTCCCCATTCCCATTTGCTAGGTTGTTGGGATTTTTTTTTTTAATTTTGTTAATCCAAAACTAGTTTAGTGTGATCCGGTGGAGAGTTAAACGCCAGATGCATACCACCTGTTACTATGCAACACCACTTGCAGAGTTGGTTTATGGATGCTTTTGATCTTGTTCTTGCCCTCTTGGTTTTTTCTTTCTCTTCCAAAAATCAAAAGACCACTATTAAACTGAACTGAGAAGTTACACAATAAGTGTCCTTCACAGAGAGAAAATAATAAGAGAGAATATACAGCATCCAAAGCATTCCTTAGTAGAAAGATGAAAATTTCTGAATGGCTCAGCAAAGTTAAATACCTACAACAGATTTCTGGGAAATCTAAAGGCTGTGGGCATCTTTCTCCAGCAACCATCTCAAGGCTGCTCTTTACTACACTCCAAGTATGTTCACTTATCTGACAGAAATGGTTCTGCAGGTACCTCAAACCGGGAAGTAACTACTGTGTAGGGCTGTAAGGCATAAGAGGACCATTTGAAAGCAGAAAGAATTAATCATACAGTTGGTATTAACATATGGATGAAGCATTACTTTAAAAGTTCAAACAGCAACTGTCAGCTGAAGAAAGTTGGCACGAGGGTAACAAATGAGTTTTGCAATTGTGCTATTTTTACTATGCAATACCAATACTGTATAAAAGAACAAATGTTGTGTATATGTTCAATGCCAAACCTAAACCGTTTCTAACAGTGTTGTTACAATGTGATTAAAATGTCACCATCATTACTTGCTGAAAAGGATTTTATTTCCCTCCCTCCCCAGGCAAGTGTTTTCATTATTGGAGTTTTACCAGACATGTTTGTGAGAAGGAAAGGTGAAGGAATAACCCAACCCAAATATTTAATAGTATTTAACCGTTCTGGCTCATTGACAACTGTGTGCTCTCCTTGTGATTTTTAAGAGCTGTTGACACCTCATGGAAAAAACTTTGAAAAACATAGTATTGAAAAACAATTTTACCAGTGTGTCATATTTTCTGTCTTATCCATTCCCTCACTTCTCCCTAGTAAAAGAATCTACGTGAAAACAGAACCTTGATTCTTTAGGTAGACAAAATTTGGATCTGAGCTCTGCCAAAGCATGTGGGTGTTTGGACCCTGTCCATTAAAGACATTTAACTTCAGATCCAGGTTCAATATTCAAAGCTCAAAAGAAGTGCTGAGATCCAGGATTTTGTTCTGACCCATCCCTGTTACTAAGAAGTCACCTGCTGCCTGGCCTGCACATTAAGCTATAGATTTCTGGTAAGGATCTCATGGGTGGCTGCTGATGTCAACATTTGCTGCCAAATTATAAGCACCTCACACTACTGAATATTCGAGGTGGAGGGAGACTGAAAATTCAAGGGGCGGCAGGGGAGGAATAGAAGGAATATTCTCTGGTAGAACAGTTGTCTTGAAATAACATCGACTTGGTTTGTCTCTCACACTGGCATAACTTTTTGGACTTGAGTGAAATCACACTGATGAGTACAAACAAGAACTGCAGTCTGTATGAAGCTCAAGTTGTTGGGGTTTTTTTCACATCCAGTGTGTTAAAACAACAAATTCCAGCTCAGTCGTAGAAGCTCCTGTTGCCTTGTAAGCACAGAAAACAGAGATTCACCCCAAATCTCCCACTCTGCAAATTACTGTGAGTGGAGAAGGACAGCAAATCAAACTTCCATAACTCAAAAAGATGCCAAAGTGGACGTAATTTAAAAAAATAAATAAATTAAAAATATCGCATTTCAGCATGGCCTTGACACTTAATTCCTGATTTAGCTACACCAGGCAGAGCAATGGAAATGCTGGGTAGATACCTTCCTTGGGAATGTGCAGGAGGGCATGCATTTTGTGTGACCTTGCCCCTCCTTTTATCGAAGCACTTCTCATGCTTTCACTGACATTTACCCCAAGGACACTGTAAAAGAGGAAGAGCAAAGCAAGAGAGGAAGACTAGCACGCAGGCTGCCCGCCTGCTCCAAGAAAAGCTTTTCCTCAGTGGATTTACTGACAACTGGGAAGGCTGACAGGTTCAAAAGTGTCCAGGGTTTGTGTTTCACTGTTGCCAAGTCACAAGACCAAACCCACAAATGCAGTAGAGGACTAAAAAACGGAATTTTGTAAGGTGTGAGCTGACACCTACCATAGGCATTGGGAGAAAGAAGGAAACGGCAACAGTGCATCAAGCAGCCTCTGGATTTCTGAAGTGCTACCTAGCTGACACTCTTCCATTGTGTAGAATCACAATACCAGACAACCTGTCACACAAACTTCAAAGAGGCTTACTTAGCTTGAGCAGAGAGAGGTGAATTTCCTCCCAGAGCCCCACCGTCCTTTCCTCCAAAGAACCAGAGAAGGGCAGCAATTGCTAGATGAAATGGAAAAGAAATAACCAGCAACTCCAGTCCCAGTTCTCCACTTCATGTGGTCATTTACATCCAGGCAAAGTGAACATGAAACACTTCCAAACCACAGAAGCAGTAATTTACACTCACTTCCACTGCATTAGGCATGAGAATGAAGAATCAGGCCCGCTCTTACAAGCAAACTGTCCCTGACAATGAATGACAAGTAAAATATAGGCTGTGTAATTCCACTTGTTTTGGAAAACAGTCAATTTAGAAAGGTTACCATAAGACAGCAGCAAAAATCTGAACCTGAGCTCCCAGCATCTCAAGCCATAGCCTTGTCAATAGCACACAGGGTGCAAAAGATTATGGCTAGCTCAGGCCATTAGTTTCCTTTCTGGGCAGGAATCCCAGCATAACAGATACTTATGCATATTCTGTCCTCATTTTATCTAATTACAAATAGCTCTCTAGGGACGGGGAGGGGAGAAGAGGTTTGATCACACGCTTTTAGGTCACTTATGCAAGGGATTGCTGGGATATGCATTGATCCAAAGAGTGCTGTAATATTTTGAAAGTTCCCAGAGCCTTCTAGTAAGAAAAACAAATGTATATATGTATCATTTTTTCCTATTTATATGAGTTTTTGAAACTGACCAGTGGGAAAGTGTTGAATCATATACTGCTATAAATCAGGAAGAAGTATATGGAAATGTTTAAAATGCAGAGACGTTGATTAACGAACAAAATACCACGTTGCCCTAAACTCCATCTGTAAATACATTCTTTCTTTCCCATGGTATACACACACACAAATGTACATACATCCATTATGCATGTATGCGGTTTTCTCTGAATAAGACCAATAACACCAGAAGAAAAAGGAAAGGGTAATTTAAGAAGAGAATTGACTTCATGTTGCTCTTTTGGATTTTTATTTAACGGTTGCAACTCTGGTGAAAGATGCAACATCATTTTACATTGAAGAAGTTTTGAAAACCACATTTAGGCACAATTTAATAGTATGCAAAATTGCCCCTGCTTGCCCTACATCAACAAGGCCTAAGTTTTCTGCAGTCCACGAATAGGTAGAAAATTCCCATCATCACCACAAAGTGCTTCAAACCTGTTCCTGAGTGCTTCAAACCTGCTCGTTAAGTATGGGAGGAGGGAAATACAGCAGAACTTGGGGAATTTCTTTAAAAGAAAAATGCAAGAACTGTTTGAAACTCGTATACAAAGAGTTATTGGCCAAATAATTACCTTGGAAAAGGACATCAGAATTAAACAGACACCCTTCAGGAATAGAAAACAGTAGTAACAGAAGAACAGAACTGTATCTTAAAGGTCAGGAAGTATGGGGAGGGAGAAGTGCCAAAGTCAAGAGTTAGAACTTGCAAAAGCTATTAAAGATAGTAATATTCTTCAGACATCAAAATAAAAGCGATCAAAGGAAGTTTTGCCATTAGAATGGTACATAGATTAAATACAAAGTAGGTACAGGCCAAGAACTAAAGGAATGCCGTGCTTCAGTGGGATGACTGAGGTGGAAGCCACAGAGACATCTGTGCAGTCAAGACATAAATTCTGAATAATATCTGCCCAAGAGCTGCGACATGAAACCATACATCTGCTAGCAAGTTCTTTAAACAGATACTACAAATCACATTCACTATTACTGAAGTATAGCGAGCAAAATAAAATGCTCTTTGCTCACTCTTTTAGAACACAAACCTTGCAAATTACCATAGTAAGGCTGACTGAGCCAAAGCTTATTCACGTGAAGTTTTTTTAAGTGCAAAATGATCAAAGAACAAGGAAACTACTAAGATGCAAGACCCGTAGCCTTGTGCCAGAGTAACCTGACATCTCGCTTTCAGAAGACACACATATTCCAGACACCTTCTTCTTAGCTATTTGGACTTTCAGAAAATGTTTCATACAGTGCTAGATGAGAAATTATTGAAAATTGAGAAGATGAGGATTAGTACAAGAATGGTGATATGACCAAAAAAACGCTGAAAGTGGTTTGGACACAGGTCAGGTCCTAACAGAGACAGTAACTGGCTGGCTGGAGTTTACTCCAGGAGTTCTAGAAAGGATTGGTCTGGGGACTGATTTTATTCAGTGTTTCCATTAATGACCTTGGCACAAAAATTATGTGTGCTGACAAAAGTTAGCCATCTACACATGTGGAAGGGACATCAAGGAAAGTAAGAATATCAGGCAAAGAGAATTAGATGGCGGGAATTCAGTATAAATTTCACTTAACACCCTGGAGATCATCATCTCAACAGCAACAGCTAGAAGAACAGAAGCAGCACAATGGCACCTGTCTACTACAGGATGACTACAAACCACCAGCATAATAGAGGCCCAAACAAATGCGAAAGCAAGGTGCTCCCAGAAGAGGTAAAAACCTGACTACACTTCTGTCTACTCACACTCAAGAACATTGAATGGGAGCAATCCAAGCTGGAGTAGAGATGGCAAAGAACATAAATACTCTAGAGAGATCAAAGGAAATTAAAAGATGGTACATACAGTTTAGGATATCAAAACGAAGACTGAGAGGGCTTATAATAGTGTTGTACAGACGCATGATAGAAGAGAGGAAGACATGGAGGTATTTAAACTAACAACTCCATGTTGGCACCAGAACAAATGGGTATAAACTGGTCACAAGTAGGGCTAGGCTAGGGATTAAAGTGCTATTTCCAGCCACCAGAGCAGTGGGTTCTGGAACCCTCCCAACAGGAGTAATGGGAACAAACAGTCCAAGTGGGGATTTAAGACAAGGATTTTTCAGTTTGTGAAAGGGATTATCTGACATGGTAGCAGGGGACTGGACATAAGACCCAGGAACCTTCTTTGAAACCCACACTTCTATTAATTGAGCCTCTGTGGCCAGTTTGGTCATTGTCTTCTCTTCTGAAAGTAACCACACAGGAATCAATTAGCGCCAACTGGATGGCAACCTTTATGGTATTGGCTCCTACCCACTAGAAACAGGACCAGGTTCACCCACATGTTCAAGACAAGCATAGCCTCTTGCTTTAACAGGCCCTCTGGTCCAACCTGACCTTTGGTGGTAGTACACCATGTAAGAAAATGACGTTCAAGCCACTGCCGTGGCCTCTTAAGTGCCTTGCCAAGAGACCACCAGTGCCAGTGTCCAAACTGTTCTTCCAGAGGCGCATGCAGAATTCCCTTCAAAAGTAGTCTGCACCAAACCCCACAGGTGAGCATCCCCCAGGCACTTCAGCCTGCAAGAACTCGCTACTCTTTCATCCAGTCCTGTTAGCCAGCTACTCGGAGGAGACCTGTGCACTGTGGGTGCTGCCTGGGACACCACACAAGAACTACTGGCCAGCTTAACGAGGCCTTCTTACAAGCAAAATTAACACCCAAGGGAGGCAAATTGACAGAAACCAAAAGAAATATCCAGGTTTATCACACTCTGCTCATGCTAAGAGTGAAATTTTCATGCAGCTTTTCTAACAGAGCAGAGACCTAACCCTCAGCATTTGAGCTGGCCCCAAATTGGAAAAAAATAGTACTTATAAAGACAAAAGCAAAAGGTCAAAGTCCTACAGCCCTGAAAATAGATGTGTCGGAGGGAAAAACCTGACAGGTCCTGATTGATAACCATGCTTGAGGGAAGCTGCTGGAGGAAAACTGCTGCAGCAAAGGCTGCAGGGAGTTACTGTTCCAAAACCCTGCTGCGGCAGAAAAGGCACATGTGGCTGCTAGAGCAGGAGATGGACATGGTTAATTGACTGGGAAAGTTTAGTAGAGATGGAATTAATGCAAAGAGCTCAGAGCCCAGGCGTGCAATTCTGTTACCGAGGGAAGGAAACATTCACCTGGAATTGCAATCCATTTTCAGGCCAGAGCCTTGCCCAAAGGCAGCGTGCTCACCCCTCATCTGCTCCTCCTCTTCCTCTCTGAGGGGTGCACGCAGGAGAAGGTAGCTGGAAGCAGCAGTCTGGGAAATAGACTGTCCTTTGAGGGCCAGCCAGGTTTCAGCTTTGCATGGCATGTGTTTAGCAGTAAGGAATTCAGAAGATGTATCAGGAGAGACACCTTCTCCTAACCCTAGGACTTTGTGGATAAGTTAGTTTTGGAAACAAAACTAGAAAGTTAATCATAGGGGAAGAGGGAATGTACTTTCAGATCTACTCAGCAGAATGAATACCTGAACCAGATACATTTGCAATCTGGTCAGATGAGAATGCCAAGAGTCAGTTACTGTGGAATCGCAGTGACAGCGTGGAAAAAATAATACACCCAAACAGTTTTTTCAAAGTAAAGCAGACTGGAGAGAAAGATAGGAAAGGCAAGCACAAGCCACCTACCAGATGACATACGTGATCTTATGCAGTGATGCGCTGCCAGTATTGTGATAAGCAGCACCCACGACTGTTCCTTTCAGCTGGTGTCTCAGAGTCCCTTTCCTCAGTGAGGGGGAGAGGCTACATCTGGGACCATCTTCATTTCTTCTGCCATTCTAACTCAGGGGCTCTAACCACTTTTACACATACTTACTAGTAGACTGGTATAATACATAGATGTAAACTCTTCTCCCACCAAAGACTTTGAATCCAAGGCAGGAATTGTACAGAACAGACTCTCTGGTGTGCGGCGTGTGTGTTTTGTAATGCAGAACCACTTGCCACCTGGTCCATTTCTGTGGCAAACTCTTAGCAGCACAACATTGCCTAGACACAAAGCATTGCCATTAAAGACAGTTTACTGACACAGATCAGTGATCTTCCTCCATCAGAAGCAGGAAGATGGTCTTAACTCACTTTCCCACTCTTCCTCCACGACACTAATTTCAGCTCAGCCATGGAAGTGCTACCAAGGAAGGATTCCCATTCACTTTCAACATATCACTCATACACATAATACTGAACAGCACTAGAAAAGCAACACTGGCTCTCAACCTCCGTTTCTGTCAATGGTTGACAGGGTGACCAGCACCAAGTCAGTCAGTGCATGGCATTCCTCCCTTTGGAAGGACAGAGAAAATAATCCCATTAAAAGGGCTGTGATACTTACTTAAAGCTTCATTATAAAGCATTTTCCTGCTCTGGCATGAAAGTGACACGTACTTTACATTACAAATAACACATTTTTCCTAATTCTTCCATGCTGGAACCTCCTGAAATCCTCATTGTAGTATATGTAAAGATAAAACTCCAGGTGGCAGAAATTTTGTATAGCTCCTTTCTGATCAGTCTGAAGAAACATCACTTGGTAGAGCTACTCACAGTAAGTAAAGTAGTAAGGTAGTCCTTTACAGGTGGTGAAGAGGGACTCTCCTTTAGACCTGCACTCATGCACACAAAATTAACTATACTTTAGCAACAGGTAATTACATTAGTGCCTCCTCTACTCAGCATAACTAGCACAAGAGTCATATCTGACTGTGAAAATAAGCTCATGACTTATCTATGCCATACAGCAAGTCAGGGGTCAGATTTAATTTAGCAGATTCTCATCTGCCATTAAACAAAACTGCCTCTCCCTGTACACAGAGGCAGAACTCTGAAGCGAGTCTTATTCCAAGACAACACCAGAAGTACATCACATCATACTTCCCATCCTCCTCCAAAACATGAGGTAGATCATAGAGAATCCATCATCCTAGTCCAGAAGCCACTCTTCTCCTCATCCTGTACAACAGGCCTGAAACAAACATTTCATTTTGGGAAATGACTCAGGAAGAGCACGTGAGGAATCAGAGCAACAAACAACACATAAGGTGGATATAAATCCAGATAAAATATTAAAATCATTAAAGGCTTGCATCTCCCAGAAGGTTGAAAAAAACAAAGTGAGTTAATTAAAAGCAATCTCCACACAGTGCTGAGCCAGCCTGCCCTGATAAATCAACAGCAAGGACTGTGTGTGTATAGGTCAATGGGAGAAACAGGTTGGGAGCTGGGGGCAGAAAAGCTAGGAGATGATGAAACACTTAACTGAGACTATCCACAAACACAAATAAGATCCAGTGACAAAAAATTGAGAAGAGTTTTCCATGTACTTCCCCCATCAACATATTTTTGTTAGGTGTCAACCTCAGGAGTGCCCGTTTGCCATCAACATAACTCTGGTTAACCTGACCAAGTCCCCATTTATCTGCATCAGCACAGGGGAAAGCAGAAAAGTCTTCAGAGGTCCATCCTACCAAGGGAGGTATTAACATTGCTTTCATTCACATGCCATTTGATCACTGAGGACTAACACCACCAAAATTAACAGAGGGGCACATCCTTTTTTGGAGAAGCGCCTCAGAAGGATTAAAGAGTCAGTCAACTATGATGAAGCACTGGAAGTATCAATGCTGAAACAGATCTCTCCACACCTGTGAAGAAAGAGCTCACTGTGGAGACCCCACCACCAGCCCTACCCCATCACATCTCACAAGCCTCTTAACCTGCACTACGCCAACTAATCTCTTAATTAAAATTGTGCTTCTGATCTACTCAGTCTTTCATATCAACCAGGTATATGCTAATGAAATGAAAATTTCAAGGATAAATAATCCATATAAAACACAAACTACAGTCTTCAAAACACCCTTTAGGAGCTAAAAAAAAGTCAAAAGCAATCAGGGTAAGCTTGCAGACACAAGTGGGTTCGTGTTATAATTTCCAATATCGGACACTGGTGAGTGATTTATCTGAACACTCAGCAGGATAGCAGACTCAAACATGATGCACTTTTTATTCATGGCCAAGACCAAAGGAATTTAGCAGTATAACAGCTTTCTGATCCACTGTTTCCATTATCCCTTATGCAGATTGCATAGCTTTTAAAGTAATCATAAACATAAAAGGTATCTGTCCCCATCATTGACTAAGCACAGTCTCTCAGGAAACAATATTGAGACCAAAATACTTGAACAGTCACAAATCCACATAAGGCTTTCTCCAGAATTGTTCTTGAAGGAAATTAAAATACAGACATTACTTTTCACTTGAAGAAATAATACTACCCTTTTGTCTGCATTATCAGTTTCCCTAAAGCACTGTTCACTGAACGGTGACCTAGCTGGGCTCCAACTCCATCCATTTCAATTTTTATTTCCAACTCTGTGACTAGTCACATGAAACTGTGGATCCACAGGAGCACTAGAAACTGCAAAGGTTCCTAGAACCAGACAGAAATTTTCACAGCTGAGTGACACAAAGTGCGGAACTGGTGTTCACTTACTCTTCCAAAACACAGAAAGCACCCAAAACATTTTCAAGAGGGAATTTTGTGCCAACAGGCATACTCTATCTTCCTGTGGCTAGCATGAAGCCAACTCAAAGCATAAAAGCAGCATAAGCACTGTACTTGCGTTTTGGCAGGAGTAGCATGCCCGCATCTGATCAGATCAAATCAGCCCTGCCAGCTGATGCGGTAGGGCAGACTTGAGTTAACCAACTCGTGGACTTATCTCACTGCCCTGCACCTGATTTTATTTGGGTCTTTGAGACCTAAATTGCAGGAAGCATTAAGCCATGTGTTTATGGAGAATCTAGCACAACATGTAACACAAGGGGGAATCTGGAAAGAAACAAGGGGGAGAAACTTTAAGTTATGTGGGACTCTTTCTTTTGTGTACTAAGATTTGGCATTTTATATTAATTTATAAAGATTATCACAAAACAAGGACAGAGTTATCAGATGTCAAAAAGACTGATACAACTCAAGGTGCTGTACGAATGGAGAGCCAAACCCCAGCCAGGTTGGATCTGTTCTGTCATAAGGGACTGCAATACCAAACATCCCTCCCAGCCTTTCTCACCAGAAGAATAACATTGGTGAAGTCAGTGTCCCCATCCAAAACCGAGCAGGGGACTCTCTCCCAGCTACAGCTCAGCAGATCACAAAATTAATGACTCAGGATTTGGCAAGCACACAGCCACCAAGTGCACACTCATCAGTACCCGTCCCTGCCCTGCCCTCACAGCTCCATTGACTCCCTGCGAAGCCTCCCCTCAGACAGCGCTGGGGTGGCAGTGAAACCTTCCATGCAGCTGGAATTGCAACTCTGACTGCACCCGGCTCGGGCAGGTCACCTGAAAATGGAGACGCATACTGGCACGCTCCTGCTATTCCCAACTGGAAGGGATGGGGGTGTGAGGAGGATATTTGCCAGCAGCTGTTGAGACACAGCATTATTCTTCTCTGACACATCTGCTGGGAATCTGTGGTTAAAATACACTCTGCTGGGAAATAAACCATATATAACAATTAAAACAGGTATCATACTTATAATAATTTAGGCTATTACAGATACATGAGTATTTTAAACATCCAGTATTCAAAGACTCGCTTGTGACATTTGTGTTACACGTCACTCAGTTTAGACAGTGAAAATAGACTGGGCAGTTCCGTTCTTTCTTTGGAAATAAGAAAAAAGAAAGGAAAAACATCTTCTGCTTTTCACATGCTGGTCCAGTGCATTGGGGTTTGTTCCACAAATGGCAGAGAAGTTTTTAAAGACAAAAAAGAAGCACTTCCATCTAAAAAGAGTTGTTAAAATAAAAGGAAAAGGGATTTTAAAAGCATACCTTCTTTTAGGCTGCATTGATGAGATAACTTTCCCTAAAAGAAACAAACCAGTGCCAAAACCAGGACTCACACTAAGGAAACAATAAACACACCTCAGCCTCTGCATCCTGGCCCAGACTGCCAGGCAAAGCCAGAAGAGTGGCACGGTCCTAACAAAGCCCTTGGAACAGGCCTGAAGCGATGTCGCCTTGGTGCTGCTTCTCCACATCTGGGAGTATGTCACCCCAGCCAGGGGATCCTAAGATCAGAGGTCAGTCTGTCCAAGGGAGAAAAACGTCAAGTCCTGAAACAGATTAATTCCACTCCTACAAGTCCTCAGGGATAAACAATACAGGGATGGTTCTTGCTCAAGGCAACATCACACACAGACAACACAGTGATGAGCTCAGAATAAATACCAAGTTTGTAAAATTGATCTACCAAGCAAAGAAATTCAGCACTGAAACGAAAGACAAACCAGAGTGAGAAAACACCAGATTCAACTAATAATATTCCTACAAGATGGTTCATTTGCAGCCAATGGGGGCACTGGAATGCCTCCTTTCGGGACAGCAGAGGCACAGCCAACTGTCATAAATTGCAGAAGAATGACAAAAAAGGTGGACAAAGTCTGCTCTTGAGAGCAACCTCCAAATGCCGCACATCCAGTTTTAGGAAAGCAGAGGAAGAAATCAATTTTCATTAGGCAACACAAAGGATGAGGCACATTACCTTCGCTACCTGACTCAGACTGAAGACAGAGCCCCATTTTGCTTTGTGCTGTGGGCTTCTGTGTGGTCTGGGTCAACTATTCCTACTTGGATGCTCTCAATTCTACAGCCATTATGCACCCAGACCATTGGACATGAGTCTTCCTTGAAACTATCACACCCTCCAAAAAATTGTACCTTTGGGTCTCAGTAGCACAACCCAGATAGCTCAGTATTGCTTTCACACACCCCAAATAATAGGTTTTTAAAACCTTTTCAGCAGCAACAATGTTGTGATACTACCTCCACCTAATATAACCTATCACACAGGCTGTGAAAGGCTGGAACACCAACAAAACTTAATTACAAAAGCACTGCAACAACTCAACTGATCCTGCACAAGCAGCTCATTGAACCAGACATAACACTAACTAATGCTGTACCATTTATCAGACTCTCTGGTATTCAAACCAGGGTATCCTCAGGTCTTCTTAACTTGGCTTCTCTGCCCACCCACCCCCAATGACTTTACGCTTATGTTTCGTTGCATAAATACAGTAACATCCATTCCCCCTTTTTCTCTGAAAGCTGGTGTTGAGAAAACAGTTTTCATGTGGACAACGCTTTTGGTTTGAAATGTGTCACACTAGGGCTTGTTTATGTTTTTAAGTGACATCAGAGCCACACTGGAAACACTGTAGAGATTTTGGTATGTGATTTAATGTGCCCAACAACCCTGTTCTGTCAAGCAGAAGAAAATTCCCTTCTGTAAAGCCACATTAAAATCACCTCCACATCACTTGTAAACACCAAACTGGCAACCTGTCTGTCTATTTTATTGCTTCCACCTGCTGAAAGCAGCACTGCACGCTATACTTCCACATTAACATTAAAAATCAGCAACAAGATTTTTATGCAACATATAAAAAAAAAAAGATAAATCAGTCTTCATCAGCACTTAATCAGGCCATAGGACTGTTTCAGGGATGCATAAAGGGATACAGGACCTTCCAGTCAAGAGTCCCCAGGTTGAATTCAAGCCAGAGCTATCACTAATGAAATACTCTTGCCGTACAAGACTCCCAAGACCCACAATGGTCTGTTGTCAACATGAAACGGGGATGTGAGCACAGACCATTTCTTCACAGGTGTCCTGTGCCACAGGATTCATCATCAGAAGCCATTTGGCAGCCCAAGGGTTGGAGCTGGCTGTCAAGGCAATTTTATCTGAGAAGGCACAGCAGTTGGAAAACCAACCACTGGTGAATGATCGCAGCAGGAATGCAGAGACAGAACAGGCCTGGTAGGGTGTATAAGGTCAGCACTGTGCACACAAGCCTGCGATGATCTGGTCACCAAACACCTGGCAGGGAATAAGCATACCCAAGCACGCTGAAGTTATCCGACAGTACAGTCGGCAGGCAAGCGACCCAGCATAGCAATGGGGCCAGAGTCTGCCCCTTTTGTCCTGGAGGCTGCCTTGAGCACAAGAAAGGGAGAGCACCAGCACTGCTAGTCCAAGGCCAAAGCACTGGAAGGCAGCTCCTCCTCCGGTGAGCATTCAGGCAGAGCGCTATACAGCATGAGGGAATCTCATATACAGAAAAGGCAATAGCCTAACATATGTTCCAGTGAGTATGTTTAATTGACAACCCAAAATAAAAGTCAGCTGTGGGAGTAAAGGCAGAGAAGGGGTGTGTGGGGGGAAAACCAGCTCTGCTTCTAGATAAGACTTTGTAAATTACAAGGTCTTAATTACATTAAATGCATTATGGTACCATATGCACATTGTTAATAAGGCAGAGATGGAGGAAATGGGACTAGATGCTAAGACTGGAAGTTGTACAGCTGCACTGTAGACTTGATCTTCAAATTAGAAAGTTTCTGAACCACTTTGTCCTAGTTTAGCCATCCATAAAACAAAGGCAATAATCTTTTCTTCACAGGGGTATTGAGAGGTTTAATTAATTAATGTTTACAAAGTCCACTGAGACTTCTGACTGACATCTGAGGTAATTCAGAATACTTTTTAACTGCATTTGTGTCTTCTACTGCACCACCCAGTTGTCTCCATACTAAGATATCCAAAGGAGAAGATGGAAAGAAGTATGGAGATAGGTACTCAAACTCATGGAAAAAAAAAAAAAACCAACAAATCCAGCACATCAAATCCACCACTGTCCCATCAAAGGTATCCAAATACTGCCTTTTCTAAAGATGAAGAAGAATGTGTTTACCCAGACACCTGCTGCCTTTCCCTTGCAGATCTGTAAAACTTAGATCTCTCGTATTTTTACCTGTAGCCCCATGTTGGTAAACAACAAGGTATTAGATGGCAGAAATAATAGTCATGTGAGGGTGACTGGAGCACCAGAGGAAGTGGAGAAAAGGGATGAAAGCAGCACAAGAGAACCAGAAAGTGAGAAGAGAGTGCTAGATGGAGAAAAGAGGCAAGATGAGAGCAAGGAGGTGCAGATCATTAAGAAGGGACTCCCCGCACTGAGCTATTCCATGTAATGTATTCCCACAGACGCTCAAGTACACCAGCATACGTTATCCCGAGAGACTAGCCTAGAATGAACAAGGCCACATATGTGTCCGAGTGCCGGAGATAAGCCGAACATCGGACACACTTAAATGCACAAGCACACACAGGATGCTGCTGGATACCTGAGCTAGGATTGCTGGGTCTCTACATTGTCCCCCATCTCAGAGCAAAACCTTTGTGCGGCCAGTTTCTGTAGGGGGCGTTTGTGGGTTTTGAGATACAATCAAAACGCAGACGGAGGAAATGCAAATGTCATTCAGCTCCCTTTCATTGTCAGGAAGGACACTTGAGGATAAAATGCCGTGCACCGCATCCCCTCCCCTATTATGTGTCCTACTGCTTTTGTCCTAATTTATCCCATGCATAATTTATTTACATGTGTATTGTTTCCCGATCAGCAACTTTAAAGAATAAGTGAAAATTATAAAATGTTTTATTAAACAAGTTGTTAATAAAAAATGCAGATGGTGTCAGACAGCCAGAACCAGTTCTGTTTCCTCCACGCAGCGTTGGTACTTTAAAAGGCGCACAGAGAAAAGCGAACCCGGCACTTGAGGTCTATTGTTTCCTCCTCTCGCCCCTGGGGGGTGCGAGAGGAGGAGAAGGGAGCTAATTATAAACGGCCCGATCCTGCCCTCCCCGACTTCGGCAGCGGGATCGAGCCCCCGATTCATCCCGCCGCAAGCAACCGTTCGGCAGGATCCGCCCTCTCTGCGATCCGCCGCGACTGCCGCGTGGCCCCACGGTGTCACCAAGTGCGAGGTGAGGTCCCGTCCTGCGGCGGGGCCGGGGGCCGCCCGCCCGGCGTGCTCCGCTCCCCGGGAGCCCCCCAACGCCGCCGTCCCCCAGAAGACACCCGGCTGCCGGCATTACCCGCGAACGGCACAGGCGCCCGTGGCGGCCCAGGTGAGGAGCCGGTCAGAGCGCTCTCGGGCTGCGCTGACCGCCCCCCTGCCAGCCCCGGCGCCCGGGGAGAAGTTACTCTCGCCCGCACAAGTATTAAGCCTGCCGTCAAACGGGGGGTGGAGGGGGTGGCACGCCGTCTTTTCCCCGTGGGTTTCCCCGCCCCGGGGGGGATACCCGGACTTCTCTGATTAACCGCCTGACAACTGCGCTCCGCTCCCCCCGCGGATGTTTATGAGGCGGTACGGAGACGACGGGTAAATTAATGCAAAGGTTTGCTGCCAGGACGGAGCCAGGATTGCTGCTAGACGTGTCAGCACCCCTTCCCAGCTCCGGGCTTTCCTTTCCCGCCGGCTCGCAGAGGGACAGAGACAGGAATCCCTGCGAAAGCCTTCAAGTGGTTTTCCAACTCCAGCCCGAGAGACTCGAGTCGGGGAGAAAGAGGGGGGAGGAACAACAACAAAAAAAATAAAACACGGAAAAACCTCGCAGCCCTAATTTAATCTCTGAAAACTCAAACGTATAGAAACACCCACTCAGCGCAGCCAGAAAGCGCAAACGAAGCGTCACTGCCAGGTACTCCGCTTCCCTGCTTTATTAGCAAGAGCGCTGCCCCCGTTAGCAGGGAAGTCGTTTTAAAAAGGTTAAGACAGCTCCTCTCCCCGCACACGGTGCCAAATCCCACTCTCCCTAATGCCTTCGGGGATTAGCGGCGTGCGCTGCCGACCACAAGGAAAATAAAGGACGCGATCCAGAAGACAAGCGGCTCCCGAGGTCCCCCCGCTGAAACCGGTCGCATTTCCAGAGCAGGAGCCCCGGAGCAGAAGCCCCTGCCCCCTCCCGCGCCCTCCCTCCCCGTGTGCCACCCTCCAGCAGCGGGTCGGATCCCGTCCGGGCAGCCATGGGCTGCATGTGCCCGACTCGCAAGATGGAAACACAACCAACTCTCTTTGCCACTTCGCAAAGCGAAAGCTTGTCGTACGCGAGGCAGATCTTGGGACTTCCTGCCCCAAACCAACGGCCGGCAGCCCCGAGTCATTCATTGCCCGCAGGTCCGCTTCCCTCTCTCCCGCACAAACGCCGAGGTCCGCCGGCGGTGCCTCTGCTGCTGCCCCCGTTCTCCGACCGCCACTCCGCCGAGAGCCGAGCAGACCGCTGCGCTCCCTCTCG